>JAGPOW010000797.1:23998446-24033904 GCA_030014935.1 Caiman crocodilus | reverse complement strand
AGCCAGGTGTAGGTTAAGCAGTATCATCACTCAGTCTGCCCTTGGTACTCTGTAGATGCTGTTACAGTATGTCAATGAGAGGGGACATAAGGCATCCTTGCTAGGCATAGTAACTGTACAGCCTAGGTATATCTATAAGCTAAGATAAAATTTCAACAGCAAAATATTGCTATTAAGAAGGTTGACAGTCAGTGTCTTATCTATAACATCTGAGATGTGAAGTCAAGCTTTAAAGAATTAAAGTCCCCACAAACAGAGCACCCGAAGAGTAATATTTAATGGACAGGCAAGGTTCTTTGAGTAGATGTGATATCTTTTAAGGACCAACTGAGTAGTTGGAAAAAGATTCTTGACAAGCTTTTGGGTGCAGTCACCCTTCTTCAGGCATGGGGAGTCTCTGTTGGTCTGAAACCCCAGAAAATGAAAGAAGCTAAAAGTGTGGCAGGATGTCAGTAAAAATGTAAACAGGTAGAATTAGAGGGCCCTTGTGCATGTCCTCAGCATTTAGTCACTAAAAATGTTTCTGGTTAATTTTTCTTTCTAGGTTTAAGGCAGCTAAATAAGTAACATGGATGTGATTTACCACACAATGACTTATTATGCTATAACTAGTAAAATGTGCTAGGGAGCATATCAGAATAATTTTACCCTCCTGTCCTTTCAGTACTATTTTACTGCCAAGTGGCATTTTAGGACAAGATTTGGTATTTTGATGGGTTTATTTTCTTGGCACATGCCAGACTGCTGTTTTGGGTAAAACTGTTGGTGGTTTTGCTTGAGACGCACATTTTGTGGGGCAGGGGGATTTAGTTCAATAGGCATTGCTGCCCGCCACCCCTGCAAAGTCTCACCATTTTTCTGGATGCTTGTTGCACAATATGCTGTGGTTGGGGAGGGAAATCTTTTCATGCAAGGGTCCACAAGAGTAAGCCTGCCTGCCTCCCCCTCACAAGTCTAGAGTGGCATTGGGGTTCTGTACTACAGACCTCTCAAAGGGGTTACCCACCTACCTAAGCCTAATCCCAAAGCAGTTCTGCCCCCCACTTTTTCTGCATGCTTGTTGAACGGGGTGCTGGGTATGGGGTACATGCAGAGCTAGACAAGGGTAAACAAAGGGTCTGGCTGCCCCCCTCTCCCCAACTACCTTCCTGTGTGTTGGCATCTGGGTATCATGTATCCAGACTACCCAGGCTAAAGCCTGCGTAGAAACATTACTATAGGAAAACAGAAGAATCCTGCGTCTTCTGTTTTTGTATCCTCATGTCAAAAAGCAGGATTTTTCCAAAGCTGAGAACCAGTGTGGGGGTGGCCTGGAGTTATTATCAAGATTGATTAATATTCCTTGGGTATCCCCATGCCCAGCTCAGCTTCTCACAAGGTGGGATTGAAGGGGCCATGATCAGCCCCACCCAACCCTGTGATCACTACATAGTGGCCAGCATGAGCTAACATCCCCACCCCCGCACAGCACTTAGTCTATTTGTATGTCAATCTTTTAACTGCTGCATTGGCAAATCATCATCACCTGCGGTCATATTGCCCCAGCGTACAAGTAGATCCCTTCAATATTTGTTCCCCTTCCTGTCCTCTACTCCCCAAACTTGCCCCTCTTCTCTGGTACTCCTGTTCCTTCTAAACCTATTTTTGTTCCTAGAAGCATGTCCCTGGACCACCCTCTACTTGCCATTGCTCTGCCTGACAGTCATACTGCTGCCTTTTTCTGGGAGTGTAGGATTCTGTGTGTCAGGAGTGAGGGGCATCAGTTGGGTTTGAGATGCAGGGTGCTGTGGGTCAGGAGTGAGAGGCACCAGCTGGGCTGAAGGGGAAGGGGTTGCAGGTAGGGAGTGAGGTGCACTTGTAGGTTTGGGGCGAGGAGGGGACTGGAAGGGCAGGAGGCTGCAGGTCAGGAGTGAGGGGCACCAGCTGGGCTGGGGGGCAGTAGCTTGGCTGTAAATTACGATCATGCTTTCTGTATTATTGTTGTATATTGTGTCTCCTGTAGGACTGGAGAGGAACATTTCCCATCGCTCCTCAGACTGTTACCTTAAGATTCCTCAACAGAACCTGTAAAACCAGTTGAGGGACTCTGGCCAAATCCTGGAGTGCTGACCCTATTTACATTTTCACTGACATCCTGCCTCACTTTTAGCTTCTTTCATTTCTTGGAGCCTCAGAACAGCAGAGACTCCCTATGCCTACAGAAGGGTGACTGTGCCCAAAAGCTTGCCAAAAACTGTTTCCCAACTGCTCAGTTGGTCTAGTAAAATATATCACATTTACTCAAAGAACCTTGCCTGCCTATGTCATTAGACCAACACAGCAACAACCAACCAAGACCCCCTTTGAATTGCTTTGTCTACATTAACTGTGCTCCAGTGAAGCTTCTTTTTTTGCCTGAAGCCCTCAGGACCTAGATGAGGGCACCAGCAGGGCTGAGGGGTAGAGGCTGAAGGTTGAGAGTGAAGAGCAGTGGCATTTTTTTTTTCATATAGCGTCAGAATGGTTTCATCATGTTATGCTGCAGAGTCCAAGGACCCCAGGTCTACTTTTTGTGGGGAGACTTGAAATCTAACAGTGCAGTGTCCTATCAGCATTTCACAGGAACCCTATTTACATATCAATTCCAGTTACCCCACAGCTCAGGTTATAGCTCTCATTAGTCTGTGCCATGAGGCAGACCTCTGAACCTGGCTTTCCAGGAGTTTGAACAAACGCCAACCCAGTTCAGTAAATCATACAGTTTCCTATAGATGTGACTGTTGTAGGGCCAGCAATATTATTGTTTTCTTGTCGCTTTCCCCGTTAGACATAGAAGAAGCCATGCCCGAACAAGCATTCCACAGAGACGAATCCCCATTCTTGCATTACCTTCTGGTATGCCAAAGGCCTATTCCATGATTAATTACCTAGTGCTACTCAACCCATACCACATGCACCCAATGCTACATGTTAGGGTTCTCTTCCTGAATTGGTTGTCACAGGCCAACAGGGCACTGTGAGTGTATCAATTTTGTTGCAGGCCGACTGGGCACTGCAAATGTATCAGCCACTGGGCTGTTTGGTTCGGGATCAAGGACGTGGAGTTGGGATTGAAGCAAAGACAAGTTTCACTTATAACAGTAAAGATATTTTTTACTTATAGCAGCAAAATAGCAACAAAAATATGTTTTAGCAGCAAAATATGGCTTACACATATAACAGCTGACAAAAAAGTTAAGCTAATAAACAGACAATACAACAGTAAATTTAAAAGTTGACAGTGATAATAAGAACAGACAGACAAATTAACAAAGAGTTCCCACTTGGTTGGCAACTTATCGATTGAGCAGCAGTTGGTCCTTGCTCACACTGGGAGTCTGGAGTCCAGGCTTGGAACAGCAATGACCATTATGTTCCATCCTTCCTACTGGTCACCTGACATGCATGTTCCTTTATATCTTGCCCTATGCAAAAAAAAAACGCTGTTGGTTTCAGAGATACTCACAATCTTACTCTACAGCTGTTACCCTTTGGGATTAAAAGGTGTTGAAACTATCATAATAGGTTACTGCCTAACTTGGATTACCCAATAAGCAAATTATACCACATTACATTGGGGTTTGGAATTTTTTGAAATGTGTTAATTATACCTTGTGGTCAGGTTTGTCATTTTTACTGACCTTTAAGCAAGAATCACTAGGTCAGCTAAAGTTTGCAGTTCTGTTTTCTAGTTCTGCTTCTTGGGGCTCGTGTTAGGCTTATGATTGGTACAGACAGCTAATTTTAACATTGTGATTATACTTGTGACGGACAGGGTACATTTGTGGGAAACAATCTTGCAAGCTTTGCCTTAGCTAATATTAACTATTATGCCATTACTAGATGCTCTCAAGAAGCAGATCTTTTTTGCTATAATTTGCTCATTAATCCCTTTGACTCTGGCCATCACAATTGGCAAAGCCTGCTTAGCTGTGACTTGTACTTGGCAAGCCATGCATGTTATTTGCTCTGTTGATCAGTCAGCCACCCCCCACATTCTGAGGTCCCAGAAACATTTCACTTGTAAAATTCCCTGCCATTGTCCCCACTGCCCAGGCCTGGAGCTATGGGGGACCCTCTGCTCACGGTTAGTTGCCTGCTTTCACCATCCACTGTTTTGGGGTACCCCAGACCATATACTAGGGTCTGTTCCCCAAATTTCAAACTTCCTGCCTCTACTGAAGGTCATGAAACATCTGCACCACACAGCCACCTTCCCCCCAAACTGCCCATGGTGGTGTGGGGAAGGGACCCCTGGTTGGCCTTCTCACTATCCACTGTTTCAGAGTGGCCAACACCAAGGCTACATGCTATGGTTCATGAGGCTGCAGTTCGTTCCTTTAAGTCCCAGGTACTTATTCCTGGTTCCCGGTTCCTTTTTCAAAGCTAATCTATACCCAATAAAAGCTTCTTATTAATGAATTACACATTCTAAAGAGAGAGAATTTAATTAGCTATGCATATTTACCAAATAATATGTAAATTGATATCCTGCAACCACCATGTTTGTGTACCACCAGTGGACTCTCCTGGATACCTCTGACCAGAGCCTTGCACAGCCCAAAGCATGGCCTGATTGACAGCCCCCCACATACACTGTAATAAGTATGTGGGCTTGAATAAGGAATTTCTTTTGGGATGGAATTAGAGGTGGAAATCATTCTTAGCCCCCTCCCCATACCATGACTCTGCCACTAGGGTATTCTCTCAGACATCTATGACTAGAGTTTTGCCTGGCCCAAAGTGGTGTTTGTTCATGGCAGACTGCCAGCTCACAGCCCCCCATGCACACTATACTAAGTATATGGACTTTGAATAAGGAACTGTTTTTTGGGGGCAGGGATGACAACTGGAAATCCTTCCTGGGCAAGCCCACATGGTTGGGGTGTCCTGGAGAGTCCCCAGTGCCAGATGCATGGCATGAGGTGGCCCTAGCTCTGTGGTGTAATGGCCACATATAGGACGCATGGGGAGGGCAGAGATGCACCCAGGTCTGGAGTGTAACTGCTATATATAACAGTGTATGAAAGGGCTGAGAGACACTGCAGAGCTGGGTGCAATGGCCATATATAACATTTCATCACAGCCTTCACCATATACTGTTATATGTGTCTGTTACACTCCAGATCTGGGTGCAGCTAGGTCAGTTTGATGTTGATTTGTTTTTGTTATATGTGTATGTTCACTTAAAATCCCTTTGAGTGGCCTCTGCTCCCCTGGTTCCACCCCTCTCCAGGTGCCCCAAGGTGGGGTACCATTATCTCCCAGGGTCCCCTTGCCAGCATATGGTATATTCCACCCTGTTCTTTCCCTATTAAACCTATATATGGTTATGTTCCAATTGGTCTCAGCTCTACTCTATAGGGGATAGGAGGAGAGCTGATCATAGCACATCAACACCTGTTAAATCCCTTCAATTGGAAAGGGGGTACCTCATCTGAGTACCATCTTGGTTATATTTACCACCCAGGTTACCCCTACCCTCCCAGCCCTGCTGGTCCTCCTCACTCCTGACCTGCCCTCCCCCACACCAGCCCTGCCAAGCCAAAAACCAAAAACCCAAACCCCAGTCCTACAAAAAGTAACTTTAATTAGCCTGAGTCTTGAACTTCCTGACCCATAACAATTTGATCTTTGCTATGAAGTGCATGTGAACACAAGAAACAATTTTTTTTTGAAATCCAAAAAAGTTGCATTTTTTATTTATCCGATCCTTGAACTAAATCACCAGTAAAAAATTGCAAGATTAGCCCCTGGAGTCTTGTTGAAGCATTACAATGGAGTTCCATGGGTTACCAAGTGAACCCAAGCAGCATCTGGTGGTGTAATAGTTGCAAAGCAAGGAAAATCACATTTTGGGGCATAAGTCAGTTCCATGTTGAAAATGTAAAATGATAAAAAAAAACCTCCTGGAAGAAATTCAGGAGCTAAAAATTAAACATGTCAGAGGTGTTTTAAACAACCATGATTTAAAAAAAAAGCTAAAAGATTAAAATCAGCTGGCAACATGGATACACAGATGCTATTTAGCTAGCTTAATGGCAATTTTTGTCACATTGACACAGGAAAAGTGTAACATGGCAACAGGAGTGGTGTAGCATGGAGAAACACCCAGAAAGACAAAAGTTGAGGCAGAGAGGTGAAGCAGAGTGGGGAGAGGAAAGAGAGCAGGGCAAAAATGCTGAAGGGAGACAGTGCAGTGGTAGAGTACAAGGTAGTAAAGAGGCTGTCAGGCACCAGGTGAATCACATATCAGGCAGGTTATAATATGGCATAAAAGCAATATCTATATTAAGTCCGTGATTTTTTGCATCCAGTAAATTTATGAAGTGAAGTTCATTGGGTCATTTATGGAAGGTGTTTTGTAAGTTCCCTTTGAGGATTTTTTTTTAGAACTGAGAGATCAGAGTTGTCCTGTGAGAAGCGTTCCGGTCTTTGATAGATTTTTTCAGTGGGCATTCATTCTGGTGCACAGTTGTTGTTTGGTTTCTCCAACATATTTTCCCTCAAGGCATTTGGTGCACTGGAGGAGATATATAACATTTCTGTAGGTGCAGCTGTAAGATCCAGAAAATAGGATGGTTCTGTTGTGGGGTGTAGTTATAATGAAGGTGGTGGAAATATGTTGGCAGGTTTTGCATTTCTTGTCCTGGCATGGTCTAGATCCATTTGTCAATGTAGTTTGGATTATAGGGAGTTTGCTTCTGGTGATGAGGTTAGGGAGGTCCTTTTGAGATTTGTGAGGTGGTGTGCATGAGGATGAAGTTCATGAGTTCAATGATGTCCTGAGGTCTATGCTTTGAGTTGTAATCTCATTCTTGTAGATATTTGAAGCAGGCATGTATGCCATCTTCATGTGAGATGTTGGTGTATAGGCTAGTGACATCCATGCTGGGTAGGAGGCTATTGCTGGATAGGTGGTCTATGTTTTTATGTTTTTGCTGAAAATCAGTTGTATCTTGGATGAAACTCAGTTTTTGGGTGACTAGCAGCATTAAGATAGATTTGATGAAACCTAATATTTCTTCAGTTAGGGTTCCATGGTTTGACATGATAGGTATGCAAGGGTTTCCTTGTTTGTAGATTTTAGGGAGAAGGTAAAAAGTCCCTGAATTGGGTAGAGGAGGGATCATAGTCTGAAGTTTTTCTTGCAGTTCCGATAGAAATGATGTGATGGTGATTTTGAGTTTTGAGGAGAAATGGGGAGTAGGATATTCCACTAGTTTTTTATAGTAGGTAGTGTCAAAGAGTTGTCTGTTGGATTCTTTTATGTAGTCCTCACAATTAAGGATAACTATAGCTCCTCCTTTATCTCCAGGTTTTATTACTATTTGGTGGTTGGATCTCTATGGCCCTTCTTTCTGAGAGAGAGAGAGATTGTTATAGTGGTGTTTATTGCTGCATATTGAATTGCTTGTTCTTTCTCTGAAGCAGGCAATATAGCAATCGAGGTTTGAATTTCACCCATTGTTAGGTGCCTAATCTTGGGGGGATGTTATTTTTTAGTGTTTATTTTTTCCATCAATATTTTTGCCAGCTAAATTATTTTGATTGTGGAAATATTCCTTCAGATAGAGGCATCAAAAACATTGTTCTAGCTCTCCGTACTATAGTATTTTACCTGGGTGTTTTTCTAGACAGAAATTAAGATCTATGGAGAGGACAGATTTTTTAGCTTGGGTACTTCGAGAGAGGGGTGGCTCCAGCAGTCAACGATCCCAGTGGCTCTCAGTCCCGCTGGCCCCAGCTCCCAAGAAGTGTGTAGCACCCTGTTGAGTCATGCTGCACCTGTGCCATGGGGCTGCCACATGGGTCCCAAGTGGGGAGGGGTGATCCCCAATCATTGCATGGGGGGATCTGCCATGAGTGTCCAGAGGTCCCAATCACTGCTCCTGCGGCCTGTGAGTACAGGGCTTTTTTTTTTCTTTTTAAGTGCTGCGACCAGGCTTGGGACTGGTGGGAGACGGGCATAGACAGAGGCTTCTCCCATGGCTCCCCCCACCCAGGGAGAAGCAGGCACAGCTGGCAGAGCTGTGGGAAAGCCTGTAGCCAACAGGCTGTGCCTGCCTCTCTCTGGCCAATCCAAATCACCAAATCTCTCTAAATCAGCATCAAATCTTCCAAAGCTGATTCAGATGAATCTGTGAATCAAATCACTGTCCTCCAAATCATCCAAATCCAAATCCAAATTGAATACTTCCCTGAAAGCCTACATTAGCCTTCTACTGATGAGTGGTCTCTACCATGGTGGTCATGAAGCACTGGAAGAATTGTGGGAGCAATGCACTGGGTGTCCTTGATTCCATGCCACCATAAGTTTAAAATGATTCCATTAAATTACTAACAACTTGAGATTTGACAATAAACTGACACCTGAGGAAAGGAGAGCTGTGGACAAGCTTGCTTCCTTCAAAGATATTTGGGCACAATTTGTGGAGCAGCTCAGGAAATGGTATATTCCAGGAATACACCTGACAGTTAGTAAGCAGCTCATTTCATTCAGAGGTTGCTGTCCCTTCGGACAGTACATGCCCAGCAAGCCTGCCAAATATGGCTTGAAAATTTGGTGGTGCTGTAATGCAGCAGTATCATTCTCCCTGTCTGGAGACATCTACCTGGGCAAGCAACCAGAAGCTCCACAACAAGGTAGTCTTGATACCCAGGTCATTGAAAAACTGGTTCATCCCTGGTAGAAGACAGGAAGGAATATTGTGGGTGACAATTTCTCCACAAGTACTGACATCACAGAAAGACTGCTGAAGGAGGACTTGACTATATGGATACAATTGAGAAAAGCAAGGTCAATATCTCAAACAAAATACAAACAAATCAGAAGAACACTTTTTCATCCATTTTTTGCTTTTGTTGGGAAACTCACTCTAGTTTCCTATGTTGCAAAGAAGTCCAAAGTTGTGCTGCTGCTGTCAAGCATACACCATGGCCTGCCAGTGAGTGGAGAGCAAAGAATGCCATTTTTTTTTTTTTGCAGGAGCTTGAAGAACAGTTGATTGACAGGCAAATACAATGAGGAATGATGGATACAAGTAATCTGTCTAAGCCTGTCAAGCCTCTATGACTACTGTAAATTACAAACTGCCTCAACACACCCCAGTAGAACCTTCTGCAAGTGTGAGTGGATGTTATGCTTTTTGTCCAGGGGCAGATGACTGCAAAACTCAGAAAAAGTGCAAAGATTGTAAGCAATTTGCTTGTGTGCACAACAATACATCATTGCTGCTATGTGAGGAATGCACTATTTAGTTAAAGCAGTTAGGAAATGTTTTCGGAAGTAAATTGTTGGTTTGAAAACAGTGTGAACTGCAGACTTAGCAAATTGTTCATTTATGTTTTGAAACTCTAAAAAAAGTTTATATTTGGTTCATAGTTCTACTTAAATAATATTTTGCATTCAAAACATCATACATGCTCTGTCAAACAATCTGTATGTACAATAAATGGTTTTTGGAACATTTATACTGTTGTCACTGGTTCCATTTTATTCATGCAGGTGGGATAACAAGTTACCCCATGAGACCAACAATGTCAAATTGCGGAGTAACAAGTTACCTGATGAGAACAACAATGGTTTCATGAGAACAGATGAGGGTTTAAGCATGTAACCAACTTTTGGGAACATGAGCCAATCCAGTGATTTTACAGGGGAGACTGGGGGGCAATGTTTCTTCCAAGCTGTGCTCATGCGTGGCTGTACAGGATTTAAAACCATGCTGTGCACAAACTTATTAATGCCCCACACCCACCCAGAGAGGAGCTGGGCTTTGGCAACAAGCTGGGCATGAGGTGCAGTGGTCGCACTAGGGCTGGCTCAGGATACTTACCAAAGATTAACTTAGGCAGCAGCTGGGGCTAGGGCTGGGGTTGAGGCTGGGGCTGGGGAACTGTTCCTCAGCCCTGATGGCATGTGCCTCCTCACTCCTGGAAGCAAGGTGTGGGCTGGCACCATGGAACTGCTCTGCTGCTCAACCCCGATGCTGTGTGCCTCCTCACTCCTACAGCCAAGGTGGGGTCTGGGCTGTGGTCTTCCCTATGCTCTTATGGATGTCCCATGATAGGATCTTTAGTCCATGCAGACTGGATTGGAATTTGTAGTGTCAGAGAGTTATGATTTAATTGCTGGATACAGCTGAAATAGAGTCAAAGTGTAAAGGAGAATGACCTTATAAACTACAAAGAAAATACACTGAATGACTTCACCATGCACTTGGAAAAGAAGAAGCTGATTAGGGACAGTCAACATGGGTTCACTAAGGGCAAATCATGCCTGACCAACCTGAATGATAATGTAAGGACTGTTTCTGTGAATTCAGGCAGACTATTGGATGTGGTGTAACTTGATCCTATCAAGGCTTATGATAGGGTCTCCTACAACATTCTTGCAGGCAAGCTAAGGAATTATGGGCTGGATGAATTGACTGCAAGGTAGATAAAAACTAGCTGGAGCATCAGCTCCAGCTCCAGACAGTAGTAATCAATGGCTCAATGTATAGTTGGCAGCCAGTATCGAGTGAAGTGCCCCAGGGGTTGGTCCTGGGGCCAGTTTTGTTCAATATCTTCATCAATGACCTGGAAGATGGTATAGAGTGCAACTGCAGCAAGTTTTCAGGTGACACCAAGATGTGGGAAATAGTAGATAAGCTGAAGGGTAGCGCTAGGATTCAGAGTGACTTAAACAAATTGGGGGATCGGGCCAAAAGAAATCTCATGAGGTTAAACAAGGACAAGTGCTAAGTTGTACACTTAGGATGGAACAATCCCATGCATCAATACAGGTTGGGGGCTGATTAGCTGAGAAGAAGCTCTGAAGAAAAGGACCTGGGGTTTCAGCAGAATATGAGACAACAGTGTGCCCTTGTTGTAAAGAAGGCTAATGGCATCCTGGGCTGCATTGGTAGATATGTAGCCAGAAGATCAAGAGAAGTGATTATTCCCCTCTATTCAGGATGGGTGAGGCCACATCTGGAGTTCTGTGTTCAGTTTTGGGCCACCACTATAGAAAGGATGTGGAAAAATATGAGCAAGTCCAGTGGAGGGCAAAAAAATGGTTTGCAGGCTAGGGCACATGACTTCTGAGGAGAGGCTGAGGGAACTGGGCTTATTTAGTTTAGATAAGAGAAAACTGAAAGAGGATTTGATAGCCTTTAACTACCTGAAAGGAGATACAAAAAAGGATGGAGCTAAACTCTTCTTAGTGGTGGCAAATGACAGAACAAGGAGTAATGGTTTAATGTCCTGTGTACACAACATCTCTAGGCAATGATTTGTTCAGGCTTATATGATTGAATGAGAATTCCTGACCTCATCCAGCGTCCTGATAATTATACATGCTCCTAATCTATGTGTGAACAAATGATGTGGCCAGGAGTAGTCCAGACCATACCATGAGAGACTACAGGGCTCTGGGAACCAGGCTTAGGAAAACAGGGGTGCAGGTGGTTTACTTGCCAGTCCTCCTGGTCAGTGGTCATAGTAGGCATCACATCACCTGTGCCAAAGAAGTCAACCCCCAGCTCTGAAGTCAGTGACATTGTGCAGGTTTTGGCTTCCTGGACCATGATCTGCACTTCCATGCAATGTACCTCCTGGGATATGATAGGCTTCATCTCTCCGCAAAAGGTAAGGGTCTCTTTTCTTACAGGTTGGCTGACTTCCTACGTCAGGCTTTAAACTAAGTGCAATGGGGGATGGGGAGGCAGGAGATTGAGAGTCTAGAATTTACAAAATTCAAGACATGCAGCAGTACACCCCAGGTAAGTACCAAGGGGCTCTTTGGGTATCAGAACAGGGAGGGGTGCACCAAAGGAACTATTTGGAGGGCTCAAGTGCCTGTACACTAATGTTTGGAGCATGGGGAACAAGCAGGAAGAACTCGCATTTGTGTTTTCAGGTAATAACTTCAATTTAGTGGGGCTAACAGAAACCTGGTGGGACCCTACCCATGATTGATCAATATGCATTGAGGACTACAGGTTGTACAGAAGGGACAGAGTAGGAAGGAAAGGGTATGGACTTGCTCTTTATGTAAAGAAGCATTATACATCAACCTTAATCAAAATGGGATCAGACGAGAAGAAAGTTGAGTCACTGTGGGTTAGGCTACACGGAGGTCAAGGGAAAAGGGACTTGGTGGTGGGGGTCTACTACAGCCCACCACACCAAGAGGAAAAGCTTGAGCTGGAACCACTGGCACAGCTGTCTGAGAACTCATGGCACTCAGGTCAGGTCCTGGAGGACTGGAAAAGGGCCAGTGTGGCCAATGTTTCCCTATTTTCAAGGAGAGGAAGGAGGATCCGAGCAATTATAGGCCAGTCAGTCTCACCTCCATCCTTGGAAAAGTCTTTGAAACGATTATGATGGATCATATCTGTGGGAGTTCAGCAGGAAAAATAATGCAGGAGGGAAACCAGCATGGATCTGTAGAAGGCAGATCATGCCTAACCAATCTGGTTTCTTTTTATGACAGGGTCACAAAATGCTTAGACGCAGGAGTAGAGGTGGATGTTGTTTTCTTGGATTTTACCAAGGCCTTCAATACAATATCTCATCCCATTCTCATAAATAAATTAAGAGGCTGTGATATAGATGTTTACACAGTCTGGTGGGTGACAAATTGGCTTAGCGATCACACCCACAAAGTGGTAGTAGATGGGTCGGTATCAACCTGGAAGGATGTGCATAGTGGGGTCCCATAGGGCTTGGTCCTTGGACCTGTACTCTTCAATATCTTCATCAGTGACTTGGATGTAGGTGTGAGGTGTACTGTTAAACTTTGTGGATGATACTAAATTGTAGGGTTAAGTGCACACTCCAAAGCATAGGGAACAACTGCAGGCAGACCTGGGCAGGTTAGAAAAGTGGCCAGTACACAATAGGATGCAGTACAACAAGGACAAGTGCATAGTGCTGCACCTAGGGTGCAAAAATATCCAGCACACCTATTGGCTGGGAAGTGAAAAAGGATCTCAGAGTCATTAGTGAAATCCAAGATGAACATGAGTCACCAGTATGATAAAATCATCAGCAAAGATAACCACACTTTATTATGCATCAGCAGATGCATGAAAAATAGAACCAAGGAGGTGATACTTCCCCTCTATGTGGCATCAGTCAGACCACAGTTGAAGTACTGCATCCAGTTTTGGGCACCATACTTCAAGAAGGATGTTGAAAGACTCAAGAGGATCCAGAACAGAGCTACTCACATGGTCAGGGGCTTACAGGACAAGACCTATGAGGAGAGACTGAGGGACCTGGACCTCTTCAGCCTTCTCAAGAGCAGGCTGAGAGGTGATCTTGTGGGCACCTACAAATTCATTAGGGGGTTGCAGGAAGGGATTGGAGATGCTCTGTTCAGCAGGGCGCCTCTTGAGGTAACAAGGACCAATGGTCACAAACTGACAGAGAACAGATTTAGGCTAGATATCAGGAAAAACTTCTTCATGGTAAGGGTGGCCAAAATTTGGAATGGGCTTCTAAGGGAGGTGGTACTCTCCCCTACCATGAGGGTCTTTGAATGAAGGCTGGATAGGCATCTGGCTGGAGTCATCTGACCCCAGGACTCTTTCTTGCCTAGGCAGGGGGTCAGACTCAATGATCTATTGAGGTCCCTTCTGACCCTAGTATCTATGAATCTATGGATATATGATCCAATATGATATTGCACGAATATGGAGTTACTGCACTCCTGTTACATAACAGGTCAGAATGTCTCTGCTCCTAAACATGCTAGCTTAGGCAATGCCAATTATTGCAGTTTTTATTGCTCCCCATGAAGGTAATTTAAGTTAGAGCACAGGTGATGCATAGCGAGGCAGAAGGGGGCATGTGTTCCCCCTGGGATTGGCCACTACCAAAGCCGCCACTGAATTCTGCAGCCTGTGACCCCACCCACCACTGACATGGCTGCTGGTGACTGCAGGCTGTCCCCACTTGCCACCACCGACAGTACAGTCGATGGCTATGAGCAGTCCCTGCTCATCACCCACTGCTCGCCACCCCACCCCCCACTGTCAACATTGCCGCGGCCACCTGCGGACGGTCCCCACTTGGTCCACCCTCACCACCCATGTCACTACAACCACCTATGGGTGGTCCCTATTCATTGCCACCATGCGCCCACTGCTGCCACCAGCCTCAGGAGGCACGGATTGTTCATGACTCAGAGTGTGTTAAGATGTAATCAGAATTGCCTGTTGGAACCACAAATGAGAGAGAAAAACCCTAAACCTACAAGGATTTGCCTTGGGATTCACTTATATGTAAAAATATTGGTGCGTGAAATATGTGGAGATCATCAAGGAAGTAATGGTAGTAACAGATTTTGAAATCGCTTGGACACAGAAGAACTAATAATACTAATCACAGTGTCCGATACAAAATAATAATGTAGCTTTTTTCTCTGCAAAGTTTTTTATTTTCTGTATATCACATGTTTTTCTGTGCAACCAAAGGAAACCAAAACTCTCAGCACAGATAACTTGGCAAGAACCATTTTTTTCTAAATTAGTTTACTCAATACCCTGTTTGCCTTAGCAAGTCATGCATTTGCTGAATTGTGATGCTTTTCACAGACATAGGGCAGATTGCTTTATGGAGTGCAAAGAAGAATGTACTAGAATTAAGAATGGAGAAGCATTATAACGGAACTGCAGAATGGAACTACATTATAACAGAAATCTGTCTATGAAGTCTATGAAATCTACAGCTTTTTATTTCCATTTTTTCTATCGCCACAAGGCAAAAAGAATGCAATTGCTAAGAAGCCCTCCCCACTAAGAAGAAAGAATCCAATTTGAGTAGGGGTGAGAGTAGGGAACACCTACTATAACGTATTTTTATTTTATTACAAAAAATATTTTTGTCATGATTTCTGTTTGCATGGTGAGTAGAGTGATGATTGCATAATAGCTCAAAAATAATCTTACTCTTGTATATTGTGTGTGGGGGTGTGCATGTGGGAGGGTTGTGAGGGGGGTGTCTGTGTGTGGAGGAGTAATAGGGTATGTTGTGGGGATATGCCATGGGGGGCAGTGTGTAGGGGTTGCCACAGCCCACCACCCTCCCTCACACTCACACCCTGTCCACCCAAGCTCCATCCTCCCACCACACCCTTGGCTGCAGCCTCCACTCCTGCCAGTCCCATCCCCATGTCCATGCTACCACCAAGCTGCAGCTCCCCCACAGCCCTACCACCTCCCTACCTGGTGTCTGGAGTGAGCAGGATGCCAGGGAAGCTAAGCAGGTCCCCCAGTGACTGCAGCATTCCTGCTCAGAGGATCTGGCCTGCAGGCCATATTTTGCCTACCCCTGCCACACATGTACAGATCTCCCTGTTTTAGCTGCCCAAGCAGACAGTTTCAGCGAAAGCTCTATGAAGGTCTGGATGCCATCTAACCTGTGGCCTGGTGGTTGGAACATAATGCTGGGTAATCTGAGAGATCTATGTTCAAACCCTCTCTGTATGAGGGGCCTATGGCCTGGGTGTGAATGCCTTAATTGCTTATCTCTTGGGACTCTAACACCTGGTAGTAGTGGGTATACACATACACTTGTCCAGTATACGTGTATATAGAGCCATGTATCTGTGCAGCATACTGTGCATGTTCAGTATTTTGTGTGTTCACACTAAATGGGTAGTAGGATCATAAACAGTGAGTCCTAAAATGTCAGGAAAACTGACATGTGAACACACAAAGTGAAAGAGAATTCTGCCCTAAGACACCTCCCCCCTGCCCCACCTCTTAACACCTCAGTTTGACTTACTCTATAGTAAGGGGTAGTTTAAGGACTCCCCTAGGATGTGTGTTCAAATGCACAAAGTCAGAGGAGGCCACTGACTCTGGGAGGGCATCCGGATGAGTGCACATGGGCTTTTCCCCAGGGACAAATAGCAACAGCACAACATTTGCTGCTGCTACTTGTTCCCAGGGAATACTTATGCATGGGCACTCTGGCACATGGCAGGTTGCCCTGGGTGGGGTAGAGGAGGCTGAGGTCAGCACCTAGGCTGGCCCCAGCAACCTTACCTAGGATGCTGAGGTCCTCCTGGGGTTCCAGTGGAAGTGAACCAGCAGCAGGGGCCCTGGTCTGGGAGTGTGGCTCCGGCAGTCCAGGCTCTGGTTTTGGGTGGTGCACACTACTACCATGTGCACTGTCCCACTTTTTTCAGGTATGAGTTTTTCTGACACTGAGATATCCCAGTGTCAGCCTCTTGACCTGTGCTGCAAATAAGCAGTGCAGAAAATGCCTGCATGTGCAGTGCATGTGCTGTGGACCTGTTCTGGGTCTCCAACATCCTGAGTAAATGTTTTAACCACTTGGCTTTTGAGTAAAAGGGGCAATACCATTTTTCCTGCAGTTTTATTAATCTAAACTTCTACCTTTTTCCATTTGCCATTATTCAGCAAATTCAATCCAAATACATATAAAATGTAAAACAAATTCCAAAACAAATCTATCCATCCTAATCTCCAGCTCTGCTAATCTGCTTGATGCTGCACTTAAGGAGTGGGGCCTACTCCAGGAAATATAAACTTCAGTTGATATCTAGCAGTAAGCTATGCTTCTATAGCAGAGTCTTGATACACTCTTAAAAGTATTTACTCTGCTTATGTAATTTCTAACTTTCATGCACTGAATTTGCACCTATTACTTTACAGGCTTCTGCTAGGTACCAGTTCTAATTTGCTTAAGTAAAACCAAATTGCATTGTGACCACTAGAGATTTGAATCAGTTAAATTAAATCAGTTTAAATTCTAATATTAAATTAAAGCACAGTAACCCTTTGCATAGACAAGGGCATAATGAAAAAGAGTCTTCTATACCCTATGGTATGAACGTATGTTTTTAATATTATTACAGTATAAGACCCCAGGTGGACATTCTTTTATGAATATAAGATTGTCTGTACAGGACTGTTATGCATGTATAACTATACCTTCATAATTATACCAGTCTAACTGATAAAACTTTCCCAGGTAGATGAGTCCCTGGAGAAGGCAAAGACTGCATCGGTGAATAATAGGGAGACATGGACCTATGTGTTATTTGCATACTAACACATGATATAGCTAGACTGAAATGTTTGTTTGATTTATGGGTGCCTGGTACCACCTTAGTCGAGGGGCAAGGGGGGGCACATGCCTCCCCAGCAACCAGTCAGCAACCAGGAGGGGGTCCCCCATGGCCAATCTCACTGAATGGGGGCAGGGGGTCCCCCACAAGCACAAAGCGGCCACAGCACTCCCCAGCCGAAGCGGCAAGCACAACCAGCCAGGAGGTGGACCAGTGCTCTCAGGGGGTTCACATGCACCCCCGTTCACCTCCTACATGTCACCATTGGTTTGATTGATTTTTAAGGTGAAGCATTCTGTAAAGCTAGAATTTTCAAGTACTTTTTGAACATATTAACATCATTACAGAATCAAGATTACAACTATTTCCCCGAAGAGTGGAACATCCAGGAACAGCCAATAAAATCTCTAGTTACAAATTACTTTTGGAAATCTCTTGGCTGACAGAAATGTGGCTGACAGAAAAATGTCCCAGGGATGACTGTAAGAAAATACTGCACTGAAATGTGGAGAGAAGAGGAAGGTTCCAGTGCTCAAGGCAGTGCTAGAGCAGTTACTGCTCAAAAATAGATCACAACTCTTAGGTAAATCATCACATCAGATAAATCAGTACATGTCCAATTCATCTTCTCTTTTCTCAGACTGGTAGAAAATCTCACTTCTACATCATACAAAAGTAGAATCCAGCCCAGCAGTTCCTAAATACCAGTGTCCAGGTGGTCTACAGAGTACTTTTAAGAGAGCTAAAAGGTTACATAATTCTGGCTTTTCTTCCCTATTTTCACCCACTATGTCTAGTTAAATAGAGTTAAAAAAACTCATTAACTACTTCCCTATTGTACCTTTTTCATGACAAATGCTACATAATATTCTATGGCTTTGGATGAGAAGAGAAGGGATCTGTATTTTGTGCATAGGATGAGTTGTCCCCAAGATAGATACTATAAGATATGATCCACACCTTGAACAGAAAAGCAGAGAACTTCTAACACAGGAAATATATTAATAGTATTATATAAATGTAATATAGTTAGCAAAATATGAATGGATTAGAAGTATGTTTTGCATTAATTAGTTGTATTATTTTAGTAATACCAAACAAACCTAATAAATAATTTTAAAAGAGAAATTGCTTTAGTGCAATGTCCATTTATATATATTCGTTTGGAGGTTTAAGTTTGTGTGAACTGCTCAATAATTTTCCATATACCATTTCAAATTTATATTTTTCAGAAACTTTGTTCTTTCTTAAGTGTTCCAGCTTTAAGTTTGAATTGTCTGAATTCTTTAACATTAGATAGTAACATTTTCCCACAGAGACCTTCAAGAAAGTTTTTAAACAATGTTTGACACAAATATTTCTTCTTTAGGTTTCAATTGTCCAATATGTTTAGTATTACAAGAAAATTTGCACTACAGATGCTTACAAAAGCTTTTAGCAAATAGATGTTTAGAAAAAATTGCATACAGTCTTGACTTAAATTTGTCTAGAACATTTAGTGTTAAGGAAAAGCTTTGCATGGTACAGACCTTTGAAGTAATATGATATTACTGGAGCACAATCCTGCTCCTACCATCAGAAAAACCTATCAGACATCAGTAAATTTTCACCAATGTAGAAACATCATCAGTGTCAGGCATAATATTTGTAATGTAGTATTTCCAAAGTATGTATTGATTCAATTTTGGAATAGTAGTTAAGTTTTTATACAGTGCTTATTAAGAGCTCAGTACTAATCAGTTCATCATAGTTATGTAAGTTCCAAAAATGGTCATGATGTGACTACTGGATATAATGTGAGGCTATAATGTATAGTTTTCTCTCTAGAACCTGATAGATTGTCTGAGATGAAAATCAGTGACTGATACATTTCTTTGCACTGTTGCTTTCCCTATATCAGTTTGTTTTTGTAATACACATTCACCTAGAATTTACCAGTATATTCTCTGGAGGGAAGGAATTTTGAGTCTCCATGAAGATGTATTTAGTTTTCAAACTGAAAATAGCTTATGTCTATCGGTATAAGAATATTGTTATAGTAGCACAGAGCTCTTGACATGGATGTGGCTTGTCAGCAAAGCTGGACTCTGTACTAGTAAAATAACATGATCAGCACCTCCCTCATACAAAACCAACCATACCAGCAAACATACAGTTTTGCTAAATAAACTTGTGCATAAATTAGGGGCTTCTACTGACACGGCTATATCAGTCAGGAATCATACTTCTCCATGTACCTGACCAACATAGTCATGATGGTTTATATTTAGACCATTGTATTTCCCTTTCTGTTTGTGCCTCAAGTTCCTTTCAGTCTAACTCCACTGCAACCTCATAAACAACCACACAGAAACATACACCATGAAAAAAGCAACATATCAAGTATTTCCCAGTCTCTCTACTTTTTGTAAATAACATTTCTGATGCTGACAGTTGGCATCCTGAGTCCTGGTTTAAAAGGTTTCCCTTGTTCTGAGATCGTGGAACCACCAGCCCACTCCATGTATGTGTTAAAGCATCCACAGGCTTTTTATATCAGCTGAGATCAGGCAGCCACAGGGAACAAGGGACTTCCAAGAATTATCTCTTCTCTGGCAGCATTACACCATGTATGCACATCCCATTTTTCTGGGGAAATATTCCTGTAAGTACATCAATTAAGTCTGTGTACCTTGCACGTGTGGATCCTGAGATTGGTTTTGCTTATTTCTGGAGTTCTACACATTGTTTCAGTATATGCCAAAGAGAGTGGGGGGTGCAATTTTAAGTTAACATTGATGTAAATGTTTGGTTGGGGAAGTTCAGTGTTATCAACCTCTTCATATTTTTAGAGCTTTGCCCTTTATTATCTTTCTCCAAATTGTGTAATGTTTTCTGTTGCACCACTGACTAGTCCCAAATAAATATTCTTATTCCACATATAAAGAACCACAATATTAATCTGGAAACTAGATAAAGTCTAGAGATTCTATTTTGTAGGACGCAGACTCTTCCATGCTTCTTTGTGGGGAGCATAGCAGGACCAGACCCCAAGGGCAGCCATGATGCCCCCTGCTGACCCAACATCTACTGCCCTGAACTATCTCTAAGTATCCTCCCATTTTATTCTGCCTTAATCTCAAAATGATTAACCTGAGGTACTAAGGTGTTGAGTTAATTGGGGGTTTTTTGCAAATATATCTGACAAATATTAGCAGATGAACTCATAGGGCATGTCCACACATGCAGGAATATCTGCTTGCAGCAGCTCAAATAAGAGTGATACAAATTTGTGCCAGGGATTTTTGCCTCAGAGCATGTGCCTGAACATGCACTTTGGTGTGGGGCAAGATGTATCACTTGGGACAAATTGTCCTTGCCCAGCTCCAGTTGGATCTGCAGCCAAGGGGAGCTGCTAGCTGGGGCCAGCACCTGTACACCATGGCAAGCAGCTCAAGGCTACTCATTCTCAGGAGCTTCTAGAGAGAAGATGGCCAGGCCCCTTCCTGCCTCTGGCTACTGCTAGCTGATGGTTTATTCTCACAGCTTTTGGAGGTAAGTTGGTTATACCCCTTCTTGCTTTGGGCTGCTGCTGCTGTTTTAGCCCCCCACCCCGGGGGGTCCTCTGCTGCATGCCACTGCTCCCCCTCAAGGAGAGGCCCACCACACAACACCAAACCCCAGCACCATACCCAAGTTTCTGCACCCCTGTTCTGGCATGCTGCCCAGCCCATCGCCAAGGCAAGGTCAGGAGACAGCCTGGGGAAAGAGCCTAAATACCTGTGGGGCCCTCCCCCAACATCACTGCTGAAGCCTAAAGGCCTAAGTGCCTGCCACCACTGCCTTGGCAGGCCAACCCCCTCCTTTACTTCCACTTTCACCTTAAGCACATCTTGAGTGGCAGAACTGGATGGCTACTACCACTGCCTCTGTTGTTGCTGATACTGCTACCTTCTATCATGCTGCTGCCCTGTCTCAGGGGAGAGGGATATTCCCTGCTGCACCACCTTGCATCACTCAACACCACACCTGCACTGGATTACTCCCTAACTGACTGCTCCTACCCTCCCCCACAGCTACCTCACTGCTTTGTTTTCATACCTATTGCTCTGCTGCAGAGTGCCTGGCTGGAGGCCTGATGGGCTCCTAAACTGATCTTCAACAAAGCCCCTCCACTGCTCCAGCCAACTTTTACATCTGCTTCAGCAGCCTTCCCTGTGTGTTTTGCCCTTGTGTGGTAAGCCCTGTGGTTCACTCCCCCGCCCTGGTGTTTGCTGTGTGGTTGAGTAAGCCAGGTCAAGTGCCCCCAGCTCTTGTGTGTGTGTTCCTCCTCTCCCACTTTCCCCAAGCATAGCCTTCCCACTTTTTTCCTGTAGCCCAGTGAGCTTCATCCCAGCCTCATTTTCGCCACAACCCCAGCCTGCCCCTATTAGATTCACTGGCCCCACTGTATATTTTGTTTTTTTACATTTCCCTCATGTGCAGCAATGGCAGGGAAGAAACATTCTAGAGGACGTAGATGCCCCTACGGGGGGGGGGGTGGAAGGGGTAGAGCTTTAGGTACCCCCACTATAGGGGCAGATGACAGCCAAGTCCCCAAGGGGATGAATGCCCCTGCACTTCCCACTCCAGACGCATAGTCCAAATGACCTCCTCCAGGGGTGAAGAAGCCTGAGACCTCTGTTGCAGAGACAGTTGTGACCCTGGCCTCTGCCATGTGTGCTTTTTCCATCATCAGGTCATAATCCAGCTGGCAGCAGGATCTGGGGGACAACCTGGGGAAGACAGAACCCCCAGGGCTCCAGCTCTACCCTACCATCTTGTGAAAGAGCCCCACTCCCACCCTTACCCCCACCCCTGTCCCAAAGGGCTGCAGAGCTCTCCCAATTTCCACCAGAGTCTGGGGTTTTAGTGAACTCAGGGGTTCAGATGGTGCCTAAAAAGTCGGCTGAGCCCCAGGACCAGGATGCCCGAAAACCAGCAGGTTCCATGGAGCCTGCAGACCTCTCAGTCCTGGTGGTACCCAGAGGTGAGCTACTTGCATTTCTTGACTGCAACTATATCCACCAGTCTGCCAGCAAGGTACAGCTTGTTTTGGACCACTGGGAAGATTCTGAAAGTCTCCCCACCACTGCAAGGGTGCTGGGGAAGATAAAGGGCCCAAAAACTGTAACACCTGGATCTATAGGTGGGTCCACATTTTCATAGATGCCCTCTATACTTTTGGAATGGTGCTGTGTGAGCCAATGAGCCCCACACCAGGCATTGAGATATGCGAGGCTCCTGCTGAACTATCCACTCCACCCCTGCAGCCATGAGTTCATTTAAGATAGTGACCCTCAATGTCCACAGCTACAGTAAGGATCTCCAGAGATTTTGGATCACCTTCTTCCTTTGGGGAGGGGTACCCCATGGTATTCTTGCAGGAGACTCTAATGACTCCAGCCGACTAGGCTACTTGGTGGCTGGAGTGGGGAAGCAGGGTCTTTTTAGTCACCTCTCACAAGAGGTGGCCATCCTGTTCTCCCCAAACTTGCGGCTGGAGGTTCTCCAGCATGTTGAGGTGGTGCCGGGCTGCCTACTGCACCTCCAGGGCAAAGTGCAGGGGCTGGTCCTAAACCTTCTGAACATGTACACCCCAGAGTTGGTGGATTTTTCCCACCAGGTGGCCACTTTCACCAGCACCCTCATCCCTTGTGAGTGCCTGGTTTCTGGCAGGGACTTTAATATCACCCTGTGTGCATGAGACTAGTTAGTCAGGGAGCAGAACCAGGCCACTGTGGGTTTGGCCTGATGGCGGGTGATGAGTGGCAGGTAGCTTCATTTCCCCCCATGGTTCGTGGGAACCACTGGAGCACAGGCTCGCTGCTTTACCTGGGGGTCTACCTCTCGCCCATGAACCCCTCCCTGCTGGATAACTGGCACCAGCTGGAGACAGGGTGGTGGAGTGGCTCAAGCCATGGGTGGGATTGCTGTGGTGTCTCTCCCTATGTAGGAGAGCACTGGTGATGCACCAGCTGGTCCTATCTATTGCACTACTTATACACCCTGCCAATATCCCTCAAGGTCCTGACCAGGCTTCAGAGATGGGTGCTGGAGTTTTTATGGCCAGAATGGCACTGGGTCACTGCAGAGGTCCTAAGTCTCCCCTTGCAGGAGGGTGGCCAGTGGCCAGTTTACCTGCATAGCCAGGTCCTGATGTTCCACCTTCAGGCCCTGCATCTGGGGTGTGAAAGAAAGGTGCAATTGTTGCTCTCCATGTGAAAGAGTAGTACACTCCTTTGGAGGCTGACATTGGCTCCAAAAATGAGCACCTTGAGATCCTCTCGGTCAAGTTGCAGGGGGGGAGGGGAGGCACAGCGAGAGAAACCTAAATGTAGTAGTATACTACAGACCACCAAACCTGGGACAGGAACTAAATTTAGAGTTCACCTGAGAATTGACTAAGGCTACACATGCAAATGACATGGTCATCATGGGTGATTTTAATTATCCAGACATCTCCTGGGAGGAACACTCAGCCAGGATGGAATGGTTGCAATCCATCCTCAGCAGTGTCAAGGAGCTCTTCCTGACTCAGGAGCTGCATGGGCAACCAGAGGTGATGCTCTGCTATACTTCAAAGATTTGATAGAAACTAGGGCTGGAAGGGACCTCAAAAGATCATCGAATCCAGCCCCCTGCCCCAGGAGCAAGAAGTCAGCAGGGGTCACAGGATCCCAGCAAGATAAACATCCAAATTTCTCTTGAAGGCATTCAAAGTAGATGCTTCAACCACGTCCGGCGGCAGTCTATTCCAGGCCTTAGGGGCTCAGATAGTAAAGAAGTTCTTCCTTAGGTACAGCCTGAAACAGTCATGGAGCAGTTTGTGACCGCTTGACCTTGTCGCCCCTTGGGGCACTCTGGTGAACAGATGCTCCCCCAGATACTGGTGATCACCCCTGATAAACTTATAGGTAAACACCAGATCACCCCTGAGCCTGTGCTTTTCCAGGCTAAAGAGCCCATAGCTCTCAGCCTCTCACCATAAGGTCTGTTTTCCTGGCTTCTGATCATGCTTGTGGCTCTCCTCTGGACTCTCTCAAGCTTTCCACATCCTTTTTGAATTATGGAGCCCAAAACTGGATGAAGTACTCCAGCTACAACCTCACCAAGGCCAAGTACAATGAGTGAAGGATGTCCTGGGATTTGTTAGAGAAGCATCAATGGATGTAAGCCAGTGTTTTGCTTGCTTTACTATCTGCAGTATCACACTGAAGGCTCACGTTCATCTTGTGGTCAATCATGATCTCCAAGGTCTTTCCATCCATCGTACTAGCCAGAGTAGCACTAGCCTATAAGCATGATTCAGGTTTTTCTTCCCAAGGGGGAGATCCTTGCATTTTTCAGTGTTAAACACCATCAGGTTCTCATCCACCCATTTTCTGAGCCTGTCACAATCTGCCTGGATTGCCCGCCTGTCCTCAGGTGTGGATGCTTTACCCCAGAGTTTGGTGTCATCAGTCAACTTGTCCAGTCCACTTCTGACACCAATGTCTACATCATTAATGAAGATATTAAATAGTATAGGCCCTGGACAGAGCCTTGAGGGACCCCACTGATCACAGCACACTACGACAATTGACTTCCATCAACCACCACCCTCTGGGTCCTACTGCAGAGCAAATTCCCCAGGCAGCAGATCATGGTGAGGCCAAGGCCACTGTTAACCAGTTTTGCCAAGAAATGAAAGTTGTAGCTAGTTGGAGTTCCGTCGCAGCCTTGGCTTTCCTGGTTTGCTGTCTGGACTTGCCAGCTTTATGGCGGATGGTGGAGGTGATCAGCTCATGGTCACTGTCACCCAATTTCCCTTCAGTCGGTAGGTCATTGATTAGGTCATCTCCCTTTGCCAGTACCAGGTCAAGCAGTGCTTTACCTCTCATCATCTCATCAGCCTGTTGACTTCTTTTATCAGATAGAGCTCAACCATGCATAAGAGAAAGCTTTGCAACCATTTGGATTTGGCCAAGCGCTCTTCCCACAAGATGTCTGGGTAGTTGAAGTCTCCCATGAAAACCATGCACCACGAGCATATGGCCTTAGCCAGTTACCTAGTGAACTCCTGATCAAGCTCTTGATCCTGAGGAGGTCTGTAATAGACTCCCACTATTGTGTCGCCTGTGCTGTGTTCACTGTGGATTTTAACCCAGAGGGTCTCCAGTCATCCATGATGGGCACCAATGTCAGCTTGCAGGTATGCATAACTTTCCTTGACATAGAGAGATATACCTCTGCCCCTTTTGTCCACTTGATCTCTCCTGTCCAGGGTATACCCATCTATACCTGTGGCCCAGTCATCGGTGGAGTCTCACCGGGTCTCCATTATCCCATTATCTCATTTGGTCCTGGCCAAATGAGACAACCTGGTGACTGACTTAAATGTACAAGGAAGTCTGCATGACAGTGACCATGAAATCATCATGTTCACTGTCCGATGTTAATCAGACAAATCAGATAGCAGGACTGAAGTCTTGAACTTCAGAAATGTAAATTTCAATAAGATTAGGACACTAGTAGAGCAAGTGCTGTGGGACCAGGGACCAAAGATGAAAGGTGTGCACAAAGAGTGGTTGTTCCTTAAGGACACAATCCTTGAAGTACAAAAAAAGTCCATACCCATGTAAAGGAAGGCTCGGAAGCCCTCTTGGCTCTTCAGGGAAATCATGGTCCTCTTAAAAAAGAAAGAGACTTATAAACAATGGAATTTGGGAGCAGGGCCCAAGAAGGACTATTCCAAGATGGCCCGCTTTTGCAGTGAACAGATAAGACAGGCTAAAGTGGTGACCAAACTTAGATTAGCAATGGGTATCAAGGGCAACAAGAAGTCCTTTTTCGGTACATAGGGAACAGGGGGGAAACAAATGGGCATGTGGGGACATCATCCACATTGTTTTTGAACTCTGGAGCTCTCAGCTGGATGCAGTGCCCCAACTGCAGCCTTACCAAGAACGTTATGAATGTTCCAGTATGATTTGAGATGCATTCCTAAGCAATCACTACTGCTCATCATTGTAATGGTCAGGCTGGTGAACAGTGACCATTTCCACCCTGCATTGTTCCTAAGTGATAGCAAGTGCTTTTACAGCTTACAGCATTCAGTCCATTTAATGGGGCATTTTTGTAGTTTTTTTGGAATTTCTTTTTGGACAATCATTGACAGTTTGGTATTGTTTATACTCTGTGATTGAAATTCATTATATTTTCCTGGTAATCCTTAAAAAACATAGAGAGACTCTAGGTATTGGCACCTGATCCAAAGAACACTGAAATCAACTGGGAGTCTTTTAATATACCACAGTAGGTTTTCTATCTTCCTTGGTTCATAATAGGTGACATGCCCAGGTTTAGTTTGATTTGTTTTCAAACATCCATTCTTTGTATTATTTTCTGGAGCTGTTGCCTAGTGTGATCATCTTAGTTTGCCTCCATTAAAAATGGTCCAGAGTTAGCTTGATCACCAGTGCATTGTTTATAGTAATGTAACATACACAAAAAACAATATACAACCCAGTGTGTAGGGTAGAGTATTACAGTAAATTGTTTGTATCTAAGTATGTTAGGAGTATGTTGCAACAAACATTTAAAACTAATGCTTTTCAAGTTGTCAGTCATTTGATGGAATCAGTGGGTTTGGTGATAAATTTTGCCATATTTGTTGAAATACATTTTCACTGATGGAGCTTTTTATACTCAATGTCTTGCAATTTGTGTATTTTTGTAATATATATCATTTTTATTTTTACTTTCTTTTAAAGTAGGTTTGAGGATACAATTTTCTAGTCTTTCATTGTACCTCTTTTTGTAAAACTGTCTGCTTAATTGCTTCTTTCTTTCTTTTAGTCTATTGAAATCAGATCTAAAATAATTTGTTCTGTTCCCTGTATTTTTCTTTTCCAAGGACAGGAATTGCTTTTTGTAGTTCTTTTGTATTCATTTTCTTTTTCTTTAACACTGTCTCCATATTTGCCATAGAATTTTATTTCTCATGGTTTTATTCTTTCTTTTCAGTGATCTTATCTGTCTGTTCCTTCCATAAGTTTTCTAAGCTTCTTTCTTTTCCAAACATATAACATTTTCTTATGTACTTTTCCACAGAGAAGTAAAACAGAGGAACCACTACCTGCTCTAATGTCCATATTTGTTTAATACCATGTGTGGATATTTAGGTTTGATGCATGTAGAGTGGGAGTACTTTTGAGCCAGGCCCTGGAAAAAGTCAGTGCTTTCAAGACTTGTTCCTGTAGACCATATTCTAAGAGCTTTTAGCTCCTTTGATTTTGGAAAGGGGCATTGCCAATGAAGTAGCAAATTTTCAGCTGACATAAAGTTATTTAGACTAGTCAGAGCCAGAGAGGAACTTCAGAGAAAATAAAATAAGGTAAAGGAAAGTAAATGAAATTCAAAATGTAAAAATGCATATGGAAGCAACAACTTTACATAGAAATTGTGCGTTACTGGTCTTATATTAACTGTATGAATCCCCAAAAGGAACGGAGGTGTTATTGAAGATAGCTCAATGGAGACCTGTACTCATAGTGCAGCTCTAAGCATCAAAGCAAACAAGCTGTTTTGGTGTACTAGCGTAGATGAGATGGTAATCATATCTTTATATAAAATTAGTGGTGTGCCCATCCTCTTCTGAAACAGCATGTGCAATACCGGTCATCACATTCCCAAAATAGTGTTGAGGAACTATGGGATTCAGAGAAATATTACAAGAATGATGAAAGGCCTGAACAATCTCTGATGATAAAAGAGAAAAAGGTAGGATTGCTTACCTAGAAAAAAGGGTGCTATAAATGATTCAGAACAATGGGAAGCGTAGATGGCAGAGGTGGATACAGAGGGCCTACTTTCTCTGCTTTTTAACAGAAGAACTAGGGGATGTTCAGTAAAATGAAATAGTGTCATATTTAAAAGCAGACAAAGGAAATGTATTGTTTACCAACATCTGGTAAAACACGTTATTACAGGAGGTCACTGAGTTCAAGAATTTAAGTTTCAAGCAGGGATTGAATATTGAAGGCTGCGTGTGCCTGAAAGCTTGCAGAAAAAGTAGTGGGGGTTACAATTTCTTAGTTGGTCTAATCATCTCTGAACCAAGAATTCTAGAGTTTTGCAATTCTTCTGCATAGCTAGACTTTTCAGAGTTGCTAGCATTAATCAGAACATATTTTGGAAGGGGTGTTACACTTTGCTTTAGAGCTTAATTTCTCTAAATGAACTAATTTCTAAATGAAAGAGACACATTATCCCACATTGACTTATAGATTTCTCACAACTTCCTCTAATACCATCTAACAACCCCTGTGTTCTTACAAGCCAGAATCTGATGTTCTGTGTAGCATGTGTGTGAACAACAAAATTCCAACTCCATATTTTAAACATATGTTGGGAGACTAAATGGTAACCCCCTGCATGGAGCAGCTGTTAATGTTAGGTGAGGATATGAAAAGTGACTATAGAAATATGAAGGTAACCTTCCATTTTGGAAAGTGAGGTCCTGATTTACTGGATGTAGTAGAAGCTGTGATGTTGTATCATGTTTAAACAGAAGTAATATACAGTAATGGTTTAAGGCAAATGTGTCCATAAAATGAAGACATCATGGAATATGTATTTAGATATAAATCTGCCAATCCTGCCTTTGAAAATGATGATAGTGAATAATATTGTGATCTTGTACAATTCCAAATCAACAGGGCTGTTGAGGAATGTAGAGTTCCTTCTGGAGAAGCAATGAAGTGACTCCCATCAAATTCTGGACTGTCAGAAGAGCACAGTGTGTGTGATATTTCAGGGCTCTGTACAGAAATCTATCTTGTAAATTTCTTCAGGGGCATTGTTATACAGCAGAGTGAAATCTGTGCAATATAATTCAGCAAATGAATACTGACGCTAAGAATTTAACCAGCAGTTCAGAGGAGAATATAAAGACTCTTGAGAAATCCATGAGTGCATTACATTCAAGCATTACTATTTACATTTTTCAAATTCATGACTGCAAAGAGAATGTGCTCTACCCATTTCTTATCCTTCTTATGTTCCTTTGTTCTCTCTGTATCTATTGTCAGCATCACTGCACATTTTGAAAAGTCTTCATCTATCCAAGGGAAGGTGAGGGTAATTGAAAATTTAAAAGGAAGCTCTAGTAGGTCATTTAAATATGTTGCTATATTTGTTTCCTATTATATTGTGATTGTTATTATATTGATATGATATTTATATTCTTAGATTGTTATTATTATATAGGAATTGGAGCCGCATTTAGCTATACATATAAGGATGATATTCCCTGCCCCAAAGACCTTACACTTCCCATATAAGTAGAGACACAGCAGGTAGAAACTACAAACAGATGGAAAGAGCACAAGGTAGCCATGAGTCAATTGTTAGTGTAATTAACAACAGGCACAGAACACCGGCTGCCTACTGATCATTTTGCAGGCATCATAGCAGAGGTGAGATTTAAGGATAATGGTGGAGTGATTTTGCAGTAAGGCTTCTCTCATATATAACTCATATATAAAAGGCATAACGGGAAGAAAATTAGATATACTGCCAATATATACTGACACAAGAGATAGAGCAGGATTGGAAGTCAACATCCCAGCAGTGTATTAGAGATAGGGAGCACAAGGGATGTGGAGTCTTGAAAGTTCAGACACATAGTCACGGCAAATCCTAAGTGATTAAGTTTGGACTTTCTCCATTTTCTTACAGTGCCTCATAATTGAGTCCTATTAGACCTATACCTCTTTAAAATATCCTAATGATTATAGGAAATAAATATTTACAATCTCTTTTTCCTAAGGTACCCTTTATTATGCAGTCACTACAGTGCTTTCCTTCCACTGGTGCTCCAACTTTGCAAGGAATTACCCTTAAGTAGGCAAAAAGGGTGAAATACTTGAGAACACAGAGGTAAAATGCAGCAGCAGTTTGACTTCCGAAAGGAATATTCTTTCTGTGTAACAGAACCAAGCTAACCAGGGTCAAACTGTTCCCAACAAAATAGAAAAGCAGGAGGCATTTTCTCTATTCAAATTCTGGTTACCAGGGTGTATTTACAATTGAACTGCTACAGCCTAGATTCTGTTCATTCTGTTGCATTTAAGAGCTAGTTCTAGAAGCTTATAACTCATCTGTTTAAAATATTAAAAAAGGAAAAAATACAGGAATCCATACATCTTGAGAAAGTTTTCTTGCGAAACATTATTTAGAGATCATAGAGATCTTGGTCTCTGTCATAAATTCTAGGGCTATGCAAAGCTTTGGGAGGTGATTTGATTCAGAGGAGATTCGCCCTGATTCAGTGGCCAAATCTCCAAATCCAAACTGAATCAGGGGACCAATTTAAATGTCCAAATCGATTCAAAGCTCTCCGAATCTTTGGAAAAGATTCAGAGAGCTTTGATGATTTGGGCAGTTCCTGGTGGCTACAGCAGGAAGCTGCAGCCAGCTCTGAGCTGGTAGGTACTAGGGATGAGGGAGGAAGAGACAATGGGGGAAACCCCTGTCAGTGTTCTCTAATCACCAACTCCCCCAGCCCCACAACAGCTGCCCCCACCCATCCCAGACCCCGGTACTTTAAATAAAAGCTCCAGTGCTCACCAGGTGCTGCTGGTTGGGGGGCAATCCCTGCTACCCCCCACTGCCCCGCACTGCATTCTGGGCTTTGCATGAGCCCCCAACCCCCCTTTGCTCCCCCGGCCCCCCCACAGGTGCCCCACCTGGGCCAGCTCTAGCCCTTTAAGAAAAAAAATGAGGAAAGCCCTAGGACTCACCGCTCCTGCACTGGCCTTGGGGCTTTGGAGGCTCATGCAAAACCCCTACATGGCGTGGGGCAGTGGGGGGCAGCAGGGAGTGCCCCCTGCTGGCAGGAGTGGTGAGTCTGGGGGTTTTCTCTGTTTTTTTTTCCTTAAAGGGCCATAGGTGGTCCAGGCAGGGAACTCATGGTGGGGAGGCTGGGGGAGCAAGGGGGATTCAGGGGGAGATTCAGGGGATCACCCCCACCCGATGATCCAGGGCTTTTTTTTTTAAACAAGTGATGGGAGCTGGGGCAGGTGGAACAGCCATTGCAGGGCTGGCAGAGGGCCAGGGGATGGCTCTGGCCTGGCTGATTCAGATATTCAGGGATTCAGCAGCAGCCAAATTCTGAATCAGAGTCAGCCAAATTGAATTGGGACAGTGATTCAAATCACCGAATCGAATCACTGTTCCCCAGCCAAATCTGAATCCCAAGCAAGTACTTCACCAGAGCACCCCAAGGGTTGACAAGATCGAATGGTCACAAACTCTACTGTGACCGATTCAGGCTGGACAAGGAAAAACTTCTTTACTGTCTGAGCCTCCAAGGTTTGGAATAGACTACCACTGGAGGTTGTTCAAGCACCCACTTTGAATGCCTTCAAGACACATTTGGATGCTTATTTTGCTGGGATCCTATGCTCCCTGCTGACTTCTTGCCCATGGGGCAGGGGGTTGGACTCGATGATCCTCCGGGATCCCTTCCAGCCCAAATGTCTATGAAATCTATTAAATCTATTCTGTGTGCTTGTGAAAAGAATTGAAATGTCAATGTTACTTGTTATCCTCAAGCTGTAGAGTCAATACCCAGATTAAATTATTTCTGGTGAGATTTTGGACAAAATTATCAAAGAGACCCTTATGGATAAGCTGGCCAAAGGCAAGATCCTGAGGGATAGCAAGTACGGGTTTGTCATGGGTAGGTCTTTCCTGACCAATCTCATCTCCTTCTATGACCAGGTGACATATCACCTGGACAAGGGAGAAGAGATTGACATAATATCTCTAGTCTTTAAAAAAGCTTTTGATCTGGTGTCCCATGACCTCCTTATGGAAAAATTGGCCAACTGTGGCCTTGGCTTCACCCCAGTCCTATGGCTAGGTAATTGGCTCCAAGTTTGGATCCAGAGAGTGAGTCAATGGTAGAAAATCATCATGGTGCTCCATGACCAGTGGTGTTCCCCAAGGCTCTGTCCTTGGACCAGCTCTTTTTAACATTTTTATCAATGATGTGGACATTGGTGTCAGAAGGGCACTGGCAATGATATTAAACTTTGGGGCATAACGCCCATGTAACAAAACCCTCAGTTTTTCTTCTTTTTTAAATCTAAAATGCATTCCCTGCCCTTCCCCAACCATTTCTAACTTGCTCTCTCCCTCTCTATTCCCTATAAATAAATATAAGTAAGCTAAAATATAGGATAAGCTTCAACATTTTATTTTGATAGCAAGTTGTATTTGTTTTTTTCTTTATAGTGTATAATTATTATGTTTATATTGATTTTTACTGTTCTATATTACTGTTTTACTGATACTATATGATTTAGGCCTACAGATGTACGTTAGTATAAGTCGTGTCAAGTTTCCATTTGTTTGCCAAGTCTCTATCCTGTCATCAGGCCCGTTTGTGTAACTCTTGACTCATACCTACACCTCCTGTGTAACTTGGTTCCTGAATGAATGGGAATGAATGAAGGTGTTTGAGAGACAATGGCAGTAGGTCTAAAAATAGCTCCCTCTGAAGGACCAAACCATCAACACCAATACCTGGACCAACAACCCAGCCCTTGGAACCACCCTCAGCATTCAAGAAACAAAAGATGAGGCAACCCACCATTGTGCCAGGCTGCACATGCTCAGTAAGAACATCTGGAGCCCTCTGGTACAGGACTGACCTTGCCTGGACATGCCCTCCCCATAGGAGATCAAAAGTAGTCTGCTCCATAAAAATGGGTAGTGAAGACGGACTCCTGGGGATGCCATCTCCATCTGGGCCAGCACCATGCCACACCACCTATCCACCCAGAGGCCCTGCTGGTGAACCCCTCTGGATAACACCTATTGGACAAAGACCCCTTTCCAGCCTGGATAGTTAACTATCACCCCACCCCTCTTCAACCAAGGACTTGGACTCTCTTTCTCTTCCCTACCTGGACTCCAACCCTTCAGCTGAGTCTCTTTTTCCTGCTGCCATTGTGAGTGCGTGTGCGTGTGCGTGAACCAATAACTTCATGGGGCTGTGTAGTGTGTTGTCTGTTTAATAAAACTGTTATTTGGACCCCTGAGTGAGGTTTGCTTTAGTACAGTCTGTCCCTGCTCCAATCTCTGCTCCTCTAACTTCTGTCTCATTTTTCCTTCTGGCTCCGCGCCACCTCCAACACGTGTCCTGAGCTCCTCTCTGCCAGCGGGGGGGGGGGGGGGGGGGGGGGACCCCCCCCCCCCTGTTTATTTGCCACTGTCTTATCCCCACTGCCTTTTCCCCTGAGCTTCCAGCTTTCTGCTTCAGTTTCTTTCCTGGTTGTCTCCTCCTTGCCACCACTTATCTGCCCCCCCCATAATCTCAACTATTTGCCTCAGTTTCCAGCTCCAAGTTCCCAGGTTTCTGTTTCTCTCTCTTTCTTGGCTTTCTCCTCCTTGCCACCAGACTTTTTTCCCTTGCACCTGTAACCTTGAGTAACCCTGGGGCCACTTGACCTTGAGTAAACCCAAGCCTCAGTTCCTCAGTCAGATTCTGTCTTGTCCACTAGTTCTAATCCTGGTTCTGGCAAATGTAACTCCCTACTTTAACTCTCTCTCTCACCTTAACCTTCTCCCAAGTATCCCAAGTACACACATACATACTGTACCATCCAAGTTAGGAACTTACCTATGTGTAGATGGGTTGTATGTTTTTGAACTGGTGAGTGTGTATGTATATATCATTGTGTGCATGATATACAAATTAGTGCTCTGTGTATGTGTATTGAGTGGGCAGGTATGAGCAAGTGATTTTTGTCTAACTTTTGGGGTATATAGTGTATGTCCTTGAATTCCTGATAGGTATGCATGCGCCTAGGCTGGTTTGGATGTGTATGTGCCTGAATTGGTAGTGTGCATGTGTGTGTGTATGTATGTGTGTGTGTGGATGCCCCTAATTGATTTGTGTGTTTGTATATGTGCAATTGTACACCACAGCTTCCTGTCTAACAGTGCAATATTGAGATCCTGAGAGTTGGTCTGATCTCACAGGGCAACATCCACACCTGAGGACAGGCTAGTGATCCAGGCTGACTTGGATAAACTTAGTAGGTGGGCAGCTACAAACTTGATGCCATTCAATATTGATAAATGTAAGGAACTCCACATTGGGAAAAGAAAACCCAGAGCATGCTTATAGGCATGGCAGTGTTATGCTTGCTAGCACCACAGCTGAAAGAGACTTAGGGGTCATGATTGACCACAAGATGAACATGAGCCAGCAATGCAATGTTGCAGCTGGCAAAGGAAACAATACTCTGGCTTGCATCCAGAGATGCTTAAGTAAATTTCAGGATGTCATCTTCCTACTGTACTCGGCCTTGGTGAGGCCACAGCTGGAGTACTGTATCCAATTCTGGGCTCTGCAATTCAAGAAGGATGTTGAGAATCTTGAGACTGTCCAGAGGAGAGCCATGAGCATGATTAGAGGGCAAGAGAATGGGCCTCATGAAGAGAGGCTGAGAGCCATAGGACTCTTCAGCCTGGAACAGCGCAGGCTCAAGGGGGGACCTTGTGGCTGCTTATAAGTATATAAGGGGTGTACATCAGGATCTGGAAGAACATCTGTTCACCAGAGCACCTCAAGGAAAAACAAGGACAAATGGTCATAAACTTCTCCAAGACCATTTTAGGCTTGACATAAGGAAAAAATTCTTTACTGTCTGAGCCCCCAAGACCTGGTATAGACTCCCTCCAGAAGTGGTGCAGGCATCTACTCTGGACTCATTCAAGAAGCATTTGGATGCTTATCTTACTGTGATCATTTGATCTCAGCTGACTTCCTGCCCTGGGGCAGGGAGCTGGGCTTGATGATCTTCAAGGTCCCTTCTAGCCCTAATGTCTATGAAATCTATGAAAATGAAATCTTTGGAGCATCTTTTCTCCTTCCACATGTGGACCTGAAACTTTTATGAGCATATAGTGCATAATGGGAAGCATTTTCAAAAATGTGTACATAGTTTTGTATGCATGCACAAACACATGAACACATCCCATAGACTGTTGTTTATGAGCCTAATCTCTGATATGCACACACATTCATGCACAGGAATATATAAGGGAGCAATAATTCAGCTTTACATATAACTTGGCACATACACATATCTGAGGATCTAGCCTAACATGTACGTATGTCTCTGTGCATGTGTCTGGACATGCCCCTGACTGTGCATTTGGTACTGTGCAGTGTGGCAGAATTGCCACCCTGGGCACCCTCCTCCACAAGCGTCTCTCTGTGCCAGCCTGAGGGGCTGCTGGAGAATCCCTCAGGGCAGGGATTTCAAC
>JAGPOW010000797.1:23987044-23998346 GCA_030014935.1 Caiman crocodilus | reverse complement strand
GTGTGTGTGTGTGTGTGTGTGTGTGTGTGTGTGAGACTAATTGATTTGTGTGTTTGTATATGTGCAATTGTGCCACAGCCTCCTGTCTAACAGCGCAATATTGAGAACCTGAGAGTTGGTCTGACCCCACAGGGCAATACCCGGACCCTGACTCTACTGCACAAGCAACTCCAATCATAGCCCAGTGGAATCTGGACCAGGGAGCAGCCAACCAGTTGGGCTTCCTGGAGAAAACAGAAGCAAAATCTGGGATTGGCATGAACCCACCTGCATGTGCCCAGCTCAGAAGCCACATGTGCAGGTGGGTTCCCTCCAATCTAGGATTTTTCTTCAATTTTCTACAATGACCAGGACACTGAGACAGTCTCCAAAATCTAGGACTGTCCTGGCCAATCTGGGACATGGTCACCCTAATTAAAAGTGCCTTTTGCCTGCCACCTTAAGCCTGCAAGCTTCTAAGGGCAAAGTTGTCTCTTACTTTTACTATGAGCTTGAGAAATCTAAGATCTTGTTTGGGGAGTGTTTTTAACATGTTCAGGACAGGGTCTGACCCATGAGATCAAATCACATCTAACCTACCAAAAAATAGGGTACACATTTACCATTCTCATCCTGAGCCTGAGGTAGGGTTTTGTTGCAGGGTGAAAATGGATTGTTCCCTTTCCATGGACTGTGTAGGGAAAGAGGTTGTGCTATTTATAAGATAAATGCGGTCAAGATCTAGCCCCCCACTCATGGGCAGATCCAGGATTTTGAAAAGGAGGGAACAGATGGTGTGGTACATCATCACATATAACAATGCATTGTTCTCCAGTTAAAGAGAATCTAGAAGCTTTACCAATATGGTAAAGGGTTAGCACTATATTATTCAGTTTAAGATCAAAGAAAAACCAAATATAACTACTGGAATATACACTAGTTTGCTACATTATGAATAAATTAAACAAAAAAATTAGGCAAAAATAGCCTAAATATACTGTATCATGAGTCCTGCACTCATTGTTTAATGTGTTCAGTTTCATTTAAAAAAATCTAGCTTTCTTTAATATCTTGACAGTTCCTCCAATACTTCAATGTCAGATATTTCTACACCTAAGTTAATTTTACCAGACTTGAATTAAGGTTTTAGCTAGAGCTAAAAACAGTCTGTAGGTCTGTGCAATGAGAGAGAGACAAGAATGGTTAGCAGACAGCAAAACTGCAGAAGAATGGATCGTTTGAATAGTGAAACACCAAGGCCATTAAAAAGGATAGAAGGTCATTAATATCTGTGGAGTGGAGAGAGATTAACAGGAATGATTAACAGGGGATTATAATGAACCATAAAATCAATTGACTCTCTCAGTAGTACCTGAATAGAAATGCTGCTGCCCCTTCCAGACAATTGGTTTTAAAGTTTGGGTAGAACAAACCTGCATCTGCCTTGAATCGACCCCTGGCCCTACTTACTGTTCTTCCTACCTCCTTTTCATTCCTACCTGCATTGTAGCAGCTCCCATGCTGCTGAGGAGGATGTAAGCCTCAGGAACGGAGGACATCAGGACAGACAAACCGACAGCATAGAAAGAGGCACGTGATGGTAGTGGGCAATTCAATTATTAGGCACATAGATAGCTGGGTTTGTCCCATGCAAGAGGACCACATAGTGACTTGCCTTCTAGGTACAAAGGTAGTGGACCTCATGAGATGTTATAGCTAGGCTGCTAAAGAGAGCTGGGGAGGAATTGGTGGCCATAGTACAGGTGGGTACCAACAATGTAAATAAGGGTAGCAGAGGGGTCCTGAAAGCTAAATTTAGGCTGTTAGCTAGGAAATAGATGTTCAGGACCTCCACGGTAGCATTCTCTGAAATGATTCCAGTGCCATGTATAGGGACAGCTAGACAGGCAGAGCTCCAAAGTCTCAATACATGGTTGAGACAATGGTGTAAAAATAAGGGTTTAGGTTTATTAGGAACTGGGGAACCTTTTGGGACAGGGGGAGTCTTGTACAGGAGAGAAGGTCTCTACCTGGGCCAAAATGGTACCAAACTGCTGACACATAATATTATAAATGTGGTAGAGAAGCTTTTAAACTAAAAATGAAGTGGGAGCAGGGAGGAGGAATTGACAGGTGCAGAAAAGCGCACAGTTTGAAATGACACCACCCTATAAAGGTGAAACTGTAAGAAACAGGTAGAAGATGAGCACAAGCAAATACATATAACGATTAAAACCTTGCACAGAAGCAGCCAACCAGGCAACAATAAAAAGTATATAAGCTTTTATACAAATGCTAAAAGTCTAAAATCAAAAGTGAGGAAACTTGAATGCTTAGCAGTAAATAATGATATTGATCTGACAGGTATCTCTGAAACAGGGTGGAATGAGGAAAATTAATAGGATGATACTGTAATACCAGAAGACAAATTATACAGGAATGATTGAATAGGTTGTGCTGGTGGGGGAGTGGTGCTGTGAATCAAAGATCCATCAATTCAAATAGGGCATATTTTTCAACTGATGAGAGACGTACCACAGAATTTCTGTACATAAAGTATCGGGGTTTCAATAGGAAAAAAAGGATGCCTGGGGATATGCTGTTGACCTCAGACCAGGGTAATAGCAGTGAGCTAAAAATGTTAATGGATATGAGAGAGACTGCCACCTCAGAAAACACAGTAATAATGGCTGACTTCAACTACCCACAAACAGACTGGGTCAACCTAACATCCAGTCAGAATGCACAGACTAAATTTCTTAAAGTTACAAAAGATTGCTTCCTGGAGCTGTTAGTCCTGGTACCTATAAGAGGAAAGGCCATTCTTGACCTAGTCCAAAGTAGTGCACAGAGTAAGTGCTTCTGAGACACTCTGCAACAGTGAAGGGTGTTGTGGGTTGAGAAACTTGAGAAAGTTTTCCTTTGTCGTAAAGCACACTCTCTCTTCACCAACCAGAAGCCTGCTGGTGCTCGACCAAGGCTTTTTCATAAGTCAGAGATGCTTTTGTCTTCCTGTACCTGTCCATCATTTTCCTCTAAATTTAGAGACAAGTCCCTGGTAGTCTCCAGAAGCAATATTTCATCTTCTTCAAATGCATCCAATAGGTCAAGGACTTCCATCATCATGGTTCTGAGATGGTATTCCATCAAGAGGTTTATCAGATCTTATGCTGCGTTAAACAGCATGAGACTTTTCTCCTTGAACATATGAGTTATCTGCTTTGACCTTTCCAGGGCCTCCAAGAGCAGCTTGATCGTTTTGCTGAGTCTGCTGGGAGTGGATGAAGCCATATTATTTTCCAGCATAGAACAGAGACACGGCATGGTCTGCTAAGGTGGGCCCATGTTACATCAGGCTCTGCCATAGTCCTATTAGCATTATAATAGTCACTGCAGGTCATGTTACTCTAAGCCTGTGCTTTGATTACCTGGCTGGCTTGCTGACTGATAATCACAGGATTAACCCTTTTTCTATTCCCTAAACCATGGTCTGGTCTGGCTGTCCAGAAACTTTTTTTTGCGAGACCTGCAATTCCTTCAATAATAGGTTGACTTGCTCACAGTCTGCATAAAGAGGAGCAGAGCCTGGGCATGACCTCACTGTCCAAACTGTTGTGGCACTGATCAGGCAACTTTCTGTATTGTGCCCTGAATTCTGATTCCACTGACTTCTGCCCCTCATCCACACCATATCTGCTTTTGACCCACATCTGGTTGACCTGTACTCAAGCAGTATGCAGCATCTACACTTTTGTGGTTCTTAGGAGAGACCTTATCAGTAAGAAAGTCTGGTTTGAGACTTGGGCTGGCTAGACAGATGTTATGGTCATTTTAATCCAGTGTCTGGACATGTCTGTCTCATTCCCTGCAATTTTACCCTCCACCATGTCCCTAAATCCCACCCTCTGCTGCTGCTCCTGCCATGATCTACAGGCACTTCCCCACCATGGGCTGTTGCTAAAGTTTTATTTTGCTAAGCACTCATCCCTCATGCCCAGCTGTTCCTTTTCCCAATGTCCATATCAGCAAAAGCACCGAGCACAAGATCCCATACCTACATCACCCAATCACACCTTCAACCTTCCCCTTTTCACTTTGGTTTCTTGTTAAAAGAACCATTGGAAGACAGCCAAATCACCTCCAGCCACCACATGGTCAGCAAGACAGCCACTTTCCACAGTCTCCAGAAAAGAAAAATGTCTTCATCCTTTCCCTCCTTCCTCCCCTCCTCCCTCACCCCAGCAAACACCACCTGTCACCTCACATCCATCTGTACTGTGACACAGCCCCAAAGCCCATTTTCAAAGGTATTGAAACAGTTATCAGAAACATTTTATTGAATGCAAAATTTAAATGAAATTCCAAAACAATGCAGGTACACAGCCACACACAGCCTCAAAAGAAAGCTTAAGATGGTTTAGAGAGCACATTTTCCTTCTTGAGCAGCTATTATGTGGGCTGCCAGGCAATTTCTTACCACGGCTCCCCTACCACTGTTTGTTTGCATATCTAACCCTCCTCCTTGGTGACAGGCTAGAAATGTGTGCGCTATCTAATTCTTCCATGCAGTTAGGGAAACCCATCACCTTGAATCCTTCCACAACCTCCCTGGGGTTACTGAGGCAAATGAATGTGTTCGCTGCTACCCCAATTGCCATTACTGGTGTGCAGAGAGCCATGCTGAACTTGTTTCTGATGTAGTGCAGGCTTGTTGAGGTGGCCAGTCTCATGACAGCCATGGCAATATGCTTTTTTGGGGCAATGGACTTCCACATGACAGATGCTTGATGTTCAATGTGTGTTGACAGCATGTTAAGTAGGTGGAAATAGGTGGGCCTGCTCATTCTGAATGTCTCAAGCCACTGATGATCTACGCAAGCCAACCTAACAATGTTTTTCCACCGGTCAGAACTGCTTTCATGTGCACAGACCTGGCAATCATTGCCATTAAGGTATGGCCACAAAGTCCTTACAGTCTCCTGATCCCTTAATTCATTTTATTCAAAAGACTTGAGCACCTCATACAGCTCTTTCATCATCCTGTGCCTTGAAGCAGATATCTGAACATGATTTCCCACAAGGTTGAACAGACACTAGCCCAGCTGAATGAACATGAAAGTTTCCTCTTTTTGAAGCTGAGTTTTGTGATTTGACTCTTATACAGTCAGCAAAATTAGCCTGCTCTTTTTGCTTAGTCCATTAGGAATGGAGGAAACCATATTCTCTAGCAAACTGTGCACAGAGACAGTTCTGCTTCTGCAAAGGTTGTCCCTGTTCCCCAAAGGCTGCTGAACTGATCCATTTGCATTATAACACACACACCAATTACATGTCAATTCCTATCAACCCCAGCTTCTGTTACAGCCCCTATTTGGTCCTACTTGAGTCTACTAGCTCATTGGGTTAGTTGGGCATCTTGACAGAGCCGTACTTATGCATCCTTGTCCCTGTTTCTTTAACTAGCCTTCTCAATAATGCCTTTTCCTTCAGACACCCTCAGCATGGAAAACTGGGGTTCATTCAGTAGCATGCTCTGTTACCCAAGCCCCTCATTTGTGTTGCTATCCTGAATGCCAGGGTCAGGTTCCAGCATCCTGAATGCTGGGCTCAGGTTCCATAAGCAGTAAATACCAGTAGCTACCATTATCACACCCATCACTGCAGTCAAAAAGGGCAGTAAACTAGTTCCACTTTTGATAGGTCTCACAGCAACCTCTTTTTATATTTAAAAGTCTCAAAATGAAAATGTTTTTTATGGTGATCAGTGGAATGCTATCCACCCCCAAACCTCAAATACTTCCTTTGGGTGGTTTATGTGGTTAACAGTCATCGTGTTTTCTCATCAGATATTTTATTTTAGGCTTATGCTTTGAATGCTTGTCACCTCAAGAGTCTAATGAATGGTCTTTTAGCAACAGGCATTGGCCATTGAAAAAGGCAGGGCTGGCAGTTTTCTGTTCAAAGAGTAGAGGAACACACAGGCACACATACACACTCTCCCAATTTGCAGGACAGGTATTTGTTTTCCCAACCAGTAACAACCTTTTTATATGCAATGCATTCAGGGGTGAAACTTTGTTTGCATTCAGGCATCCCCAATCTGTGCTGTCCAAGGGGATACGGGGAAGAATCCTGGTATTCAGTCTTTGGGCTCAATAACAGTGGCAGAGATCAGGGGAAAAGGTAATAGGGACGAAACAGTGGCAAAGAAACAGGGGTTTGCAGAAAGGGAGGAGATCTGGATGGCTGGAGCCACAGGAGCATAGGACAGGTGTTGGAAATGGTAGTGAGACAGAAACAGGAGAGGGAAAAATGAGACAGAAGTTAGAGGGGCAAGGAATAGAAATTGGAGCAAGGCGAGAACCATAGTAAAGCAGGACCTAACTCAGGGGTCCAAATAAAAGTTTTATTAAATGAACACTATACAGCTTGGTTCCTACACACTCACACAAGCAGTCCCACACACACATGCACATACACAATGTTAGCAGGAGAAAGAGACTCAGTGGAAGGGTTGGATTCCAGGCAGGGAAGAGAAACAGAGTCCAAGTCCTTGGCTGAAGAGAGGGTGGGGTTGATAGCTACCCATCCAGGCTGGAAAGGGGTCTTTGACCAGTAGGTGTTGTCCAGAGAGGGGATTGCTTGCAGGGCCTCTGGGTGGATAGGTGGTGTGGCATGGTGCTGGCCCAGATGGAGAGAGCATCCCAAGAAGTGAGTCTTCACTACCCATTTTTATGGAGCAGACTACCTATGATCTTCTATGGGGAGGGCATGTCCAGGCAAGGTTAGTCCTGTTCCAGAGGGCTCCAAGTGTTCTTCTGGAGCATGTGCAGCCTGGCACAATGGTGGGTTACCTCATCTTTTGTTTCTTGAATGCTGAGCGTGGTTCCAAGGGCTAGGTTGTTGGTTCAGGTATTGGTTTTGGTGGTTCGGTCATTCAGAGGGAGATATTTTTAGACCTACTGCTATTGTCTCTCAAGCACCCTCATTCATCCCCATTCATTCAGGGAGCAGGTTACACAGGAGGGGTAGGTATGAGTCACAGGTTATGCAATGGGGAATGAGGACAAGATGGAGACTTGACAAACAAAATGGAAACTTGACATGACATGCTAACTTACATATGTAGGCCTCAATCATATAGTATCAGTAAAACAGTAATGTAGAACAGTAACAATCAATATAAACATAATAATTATACACAACAAAGAAGGAGAAAAAACAAAACAAATACAACTTGTTACCAAAATAAAATGCTGAAGCTTATCCTAAGTCTTAGCTCACTTATACTTATCTATAGGGAATAGAGAGGGAGAGAACAAGTCAGAAATGTCGGGGAAGGAAAAGGAATGCATTTTTAAATTAAAACAAACAAACAAACCAAAAACTGGGTGTTTTGCTACAGCTTCAGTTCCAAATGATGGGCATGCCTCCTCTAACTACAAAAGTTTAAAGAGAAATAGGAGGAGGATACAGAACAGGGCAGGGGGAGAAGAGGGAACCATCATGGGGACTACCAGTTTCTTGTGCCTAAAGCATGAGTTGACCAAAGACTGGGGAGCAAATATCAGTCCAAGTTGATAGACAGTCAGTAGTACTGAGGGATGAAGGGTGTCCGCCAGTTCTTATTAGTTCTTATTAGTATGCAGTGAATGCATATACCTTTCTTCAGGTTCCTTATCTATGCTTACACAGGAAATGAGGGTTGCTGGATCTTCTGGATTTCCTACAACTATATGGTGAACATAATTCTTTTATATGTAGAGAATGCATGTATCCTACATTAGTAAGACAAATGGAAACTTCTGACAGTAAGTTAAATGGGTGTCTATGGGGATGGGCGAGAGGGAATGCTACCTCATCTGTTCGTACCTTCAATTATGATTTCTGAGTACCATTACATCTTTGATGTCTCATCTATTGCAAGATACTGTAACAGCTCATGGTGGGCACAGCCAATTCATGGGTATTTCTTTCTACCTATTGTTAGGGTGACTGTATTTGGATCTTGGGGAGCACTGGATTTGCAGCTGAATACAAGGCTCTAAGCTATGGCTCAGCAAAGCTGCTGACCACAAGTCAGAATGATATGTTAAAAGTAACATTGCAATATGCTTAGGCAGGCATTTTGCTAATAATGTGGTAGTGTGTAGGACATATCGTTCATTGTGTAAGGAGAACAGAATGCAGCCCGCCAGCTATCATCAGGAGACAAGCAGAAGCAAGATCTTGGAGATGAAGGAGTAAGCAAGAAATGGCAATTGACCGAAAGAAGCTGGGTTCATGGCCTTACACATGTGCTCATAGCAAAAAGACATGTAAATGAATGAAATGCATAGGTCATTCCATGCTAATAAAAGTAAATGATAAAACAGAGGCAGAGCTTGAGATAGAAGGAAATATGGGTGAAACAAAGGAGGGACAAAGGTGGAGTAAATGTTAATGAGTTTGAACCAAAGTGCATAAATGTGGAAAGAACTAATGTTTACTGCTGCTCCCCAGTTTCTTTGGGAGTTTGGGTGAAGCTGCCTCCATTCTGAATAAAGCTGTTGGCTAGCAATATGTGCTGGTGTTTGCTCCCTGAGCAACTGGTTCCCAAGCAATTGGATTGTTGTCTCCCTAATCGTTGGGCACCACATGGAGTCAGGGTCTAACAGCTGTCAGTAACTCTTAGTATGGTTCATATAACTGTCACTGAACTAAAGTTCAAAAAACTTTTTAAATTGTGTGCTGCATTGGCTAATTTGAAATAACAGAATGTGCATATTCACCTAGTTATCCCTGAAGCTCCATGTTGCCTATTAGTACTCACAATGCACAGAGGCAAGCAGAAGGGAAATAGTTAAAGCAGTTTATTGGGCGCAGCCTAACTAAATGTCTTGGCCTTCAATATCCTCAAAGATTCAGGAAGGTGTCAATGCCTGAAGCTCTCTCGGCCTTGGTGTTGGGGGACAGATATATGTACCTGAGATTCTGGGGAAGCCCAGGCTTGCCACCTGTGCCATCATAGGTCAGGATTTCCATCCATAACCATAAATGTGCCAGGGGCACCATCATGATGAACAGGAGGGCATAGTCACTCAGACTGCCTTCAGACTTTTGAAACAAGGCATCCCAAACCAAATGTGGAACACACTTCAGGGAGATGCTTGGGGCACAGCTATCTGGGGTGGACACATGCAATGAGGAAAGGTGGGTGACAAGTCCCTCATCCCAGTTCTCTGGCAGTAGCTCCCGTTCCACCACCACCACCTCCCACCCCCCAGGCTATTGGGTGGCTGCTCATTAGCTCTGGATCAGTCACCCTGCAGAGAGACAGAAGTGTTGCGGGGCTGAGGAGCATTGCCTGTCATGCAAGCCTCATCTGTTTTTATGCAAGGCAGGGGGCTGACCTTTTACTGGCCAGGTTGTGTTGAAGGACACACTAATTGACTGAGAAGAAGGGTAGATGTTCTTGTGCTTCACCAAATCCCATGATACCCATTTAAGCTTATCATACTTGTTGACCACCTGCTCAAACTGCTCTGCATCATTTGGTCTGAGGCTGGAAACTACTGCAGGGCCCCTTTATGTACCTTCTTACCTGTGCTATGTTGCAAAAGTGAACTAAAGCAGTCTGTATTCACTGTCTATTCACATCTGGATGCAGGGGTTGATGCAGCATGGCCTTGAGGTACTTCTGTGCCAGAGGTGGGTGCTTGTCAAGAACCACAGCTTAAATGCAGGAATGGTGCATGGCAAGACCCATAGCTGCAAAAGGGGAATGGTTTTAAGATTTTGACTTTTTTCCTTATACCCCTGTTTGGTTCCATGACAATGACAAGTCTAATTCAGTGGACACCAATAGACATTGTGCTGGATGAAGCACATTTTGCAACCTGGACTGACCAGCATTCAGTCTCCCAGGGTGCATCCTAGGGAGACTTCAGGTGAAGGGGTGGGAGGATGTGTGTCAGTGTCATGGGGAGCCACTAGGGCTGGCTTCACCTACATCATTTGTAGCTTGGTGGGGAACCCAGGAACCCATTAAGTCAGACCCCAGGAAAGAATGAGCAGTGCTGAGCCAAGCCTATTTCCCAGCAATAGGGGAACACACTGCTAAGACCTGTCTGGGTGATTATCAACATAAAGGATTTTGAGAAATTGTGAGGACTGGGTAAAGTCAGGAAGTGTCATGAGGGCCCTGAGAAGGAATACTTGACTGTAGGGAAAAATTAACACTTTGAGCTATGCAACAGAGCACAGCTTTCCCCGCACAGTAACAATTCCTAGTCAATGCATGCACATGACTTTTCAGTGATGAGTGAGCTGCTTTCAGAAAAAAGGTTTGCCAGCTAGGGGAGGTGTCAGGCACCCTTCTATGGCCCAAAAGTCATGGGCAAATTCACTTGCAAGATCATGCAAGGGGAACAGAAAGTATCTGAGTTTGCTAGTGGTCCCCGCAAACCCAGAATTCTGCCTCTAGGGGATTAATGTGGGTGACAGCCATCTTGGTGTCTTCTCAAGAAGCACTCTCTGGACCTGTTGTGTTGTGAGTTCTGCTCAGAGAATTTATCACCTCAAGGGCCTTAAATGAATAGTCTCTCCTCACCAGGCATTGTCCCTTAGAAAGACAGAGTGGAATTTTCTGTTCAAACAGCAGAGAAACAGACATGCATTGACCCTATAAGTTGCATACAGCCACCTTGCCACCCACCCACCCAACACAGCCATGGATTCCTGAAGAGGTAGGTTCGACCAGTAGGCATGATTTCCACAATGCCCATGTTCTCCACTACCATCTCCCCAACTGAATTCTTGTTCCACTATCTTGTACATTCTTACCCACTCCTGTACCCATATCCATTCAGTGTAGTAATGCTTCTGTCACCCACAGTGATTATAGTTCATCCACCCACTGTGATCATCTTTGCTATTTGCTACCACTGCACTACTTCCACACCACCCATCACCAGCCACTGCTTCAGGACCAAGACCAAGAGTCAGATTGTCAGGAATTAGTAAGTTTGCTGTTTCTGGGTTGCTTTAGAAATCTTGAGGCCCACTATTTTTAGGGGAGATTTGTATTACTTGGCTAACTGCTGACTGTCAATTCCCCTCACAGTTGTTCCTCACCTGTTAACATCTGGTGCTTTGACCCAGATGCCAGCACAAGGCTATGGATCAGAACAGTGAATAGGTATTTTTTCCTTAAGTGGTGTTGAAATCTCCCGTATGACATATTCTAAAGGGAAAACCACAACATCTTTCTTTCACAGCAGCACTGTTACTCAGGAGGCTTAATATTGCTGTTTGAAAGACAGTTCCGCCCTTTTTTTGGAGA
>JAGPOW010000797.1:23961566-23983494 GCA_030014935.1 Caiman crocodilus | reverse complement strand
AAAGCACAGAGGTGGAAAGGGATCTTGGAGTCATTATTGACTCCAAGATGAACATGAGCCGCCAATGCCAGACTGCAGCCAGCAAGGCCAGCCATACTTGTCATGCATCCAAACGTGCATTTCAAACCGGTCCAGAGAGGTGATACTCCCCCTCTATGTGACTTTGATCAGGCCGCAGTTGCAGTACTGTGTCCAGTACTGGGCGCCACACTTCAAAAGGGATGTGGCCAACCTGGAGAGGGTTCAGAGGAGGGCCGCCTGCTTCATGAGAGAGCAGCAGGACAGACCCTATGAGGAGAGACTGAAGGACCTGAATCTGTTCAGAGGAGGCTGAGTGGGGACCTGGTGGCTGCCTACAAGCTCATCAGGGGAGATCAACAGAAAATAGTCAGAAACCTTTTCTCCCCAGCACCACCTGGGGTGACAAGGAACAATGGTCATAAGCTGATGGAGAATAGGTTTAGGTTGGAGATCAGAAGGCAATATTTTACCGTTAGGGTGGCCAAAATCTGGAATGAGCTTCCCAGGGAAGTGGTTCTCGCCCCTACCTTGGTCAAATTCAAGAGGAGGTTGGATGATCACCCATCTGGGGCCTTGTGAACCCAGCATTTATTCCTGCCTGTGGTAGGGGGTCAGGCTAGATGATCTGTTCAGGTCCCTTCTGACCCTAGCGACTATGAAACTATGAAACATTTGCTGTTCAGTAGGGGGAGCTTGAAGCCTGCCTGCACCGACCACTAGGGGCAGTCCTGCACCAGGGAGCTACTAGGGGGCTACCAAAGTTACCCCTCTCCCCAGCCCTGCCACCCCCATCAGCTGGAGACTGAGGGGAAAAGAGACCCCTTCCCCCACAACCCCCCTGGCCAGGCAGCAGTGTGCCATGGAGTCATGGAGAAAATGAGCTCTGCCCAAGTTAAAGGGCTGAGTGTCTTGTGTAACCCTGCCTGTGGTGGCAGCAATCATGCTCTAAGTTAACCCTCAATGAGATTTGGCACAGATGTTCATTACGGCACTGATAAAAAAAATCCATTGAGGGTGAACTTAAGGCACAGACAGAAGTGACAATTTTTGCCCAGTCTGGCCCCTGAAAGTGCTCTAAAGCTGTGACCAAACAAGTTCATGGCAGCAGAGAACTTTAAAAGACCCCAATTGCATGAAAATCTGAAGCCTCATTGCATGAGAGTTCAAATGAAGATGTTCCAAAATGAAGAAGCCTCAGCAACTCGTGTATAAGCCTCTTCTGAGCCACAGCACTGTGTTCAGAATGGGAGAGGGGAAAGAGAGTGAGGCAGGTAGACTGGTGGGCAGTGGGAAGGGCTAATAAACACAGCCTATATAGATAAACACAACCTATCTTTATCTGGAAACTAGGGAGGGAGAAATGGGGATACTGGATTTCACAAAAAATCTTAGGTACTCAGATGACAGACTAAAAATAATAGATAGGCAGACAGCTAGAAAGATTACACATACAGAAATCTAGAGACCATTTCATACTTAGCTGGAGAATACTTACAGAGGCCATGCTGCCTTGGTAGAGGATTGAGGAACAAGTGACTCATTAAGGTATTTTGATCTCTGAAACAATAAGGGCCTGATCCCCAGGTCTGTCTGAGACTCTCTGCACCCATTGTTCAGGGGAACTGGTCACCATTTGACTAAGAACAGTCTAGGTGCTATTATACCTCAGCTAGAGGCTGGGTCTAGACATGTTTCTGGTCAGGGATTGCTGAAGTACTTTGTGCTTCAGCTCCATGGTCTCCCACCTGGGTCTAAACTTACACCAGCTGGGATTTTCCTTACATCAGGAAAATGCCCAACTGCTTTGCTATAGTAGCTCTTTCCCTTTTGCATTGCTGGGAAAATAAGCTGGGTCCTATGATTGTTTCCCTTTCTTCTGTGAAAAGAAAACTAAAATGAAGCAAAACACTTTCAGATCAGGACAGCAATGAATTGAAACTCTGAATAGGTTTGTACTCAAGTTAACTATACTGGCTAGGAATATACATGGGGATCGATAAGGGCCACTTCCACATAGCGATCCCGGTAACATCTCTGATGGCTAAGAGCTCCAATTGACACAAAAAAACCACAACAATGGGCACAAAGATAAAGATGCTTGTACTTCTTCTTGCTTGTACTTTCTTCTTTCATATGACATTACACCTATTGCTCTGTAAGCATGCAGAAATCACTGTAAGTCATAACTTAACAGACATTCATGGCTTTTAGAGCACTGTAAAAATGGCAGATCATGCTCTAAAAGCATGCACAGAATAGCAGCTCCCTGCTGTAACTCATGGCACTTTGCAGGAAATGCCATGAGTTACAACATTCCCCTGGACTCAACAGAATTTTGCTGTTGGGTCCCAGGGGTTGGGGAATCTAACTTCTGGCTGCTTGCCTGCAGCTCATCTCTCCTAGCAATGCCCTCCTCCCTTCCAGGCCTAGTGCAGTTTTCAGAATGGGAGGGGGGAAAGAAAGTGGAGAGAGCTCATTCTGCTGGTTTCCCACCTGGTGTTGGAAGGTGGGGTGGGTGGACTGAGCCCTCCTCCCTCCCTACCAATCTGCCTGCCCCACTCTCCAGCACTGACTGAAAAACCTCAGGCAGAACTCTGTCCCCCTCCTATCATTCACACTAAAAATAGACAATTGCCTTAGTTCATATCTTGTCTCCCACTGAACCCCACACCTTACAGAGGATGTCTATTGTGCCTGATTAATAACTTATGATTTATTTCAATGAATATTTTGTCTCTGAACAATCCTGACTAATTTGACTTAATTGCCATTTATGCTTAGTGTGTAAATAACTGGGCTGTGCCTGTTTTGGTTTGAATCATATCCAGGCCTAATCAGGGCTGCATAAAACCAACAGTCTGTTTTTAGCCTTACAGACCCCAAGTTGGTCTTTTCATCCACTCACACAGCACATAAACAATAGACCCAACCCCATGTCCATCATTACACCCCTAGCAGCAACAATGCTAGCTCCAATACCTAGATATAAAATACTAAGACAATGCAGTTCATCAGCACTGTACTTAAGCATTTGCTACTCACAGCAGAGAATCTTGCCTGGCATCTGTGAACCTTCTGGCATAATGCACTCGTGGTTCCCCCAGCTGCTCTCTGTTTTTCTAATCTAATTTGATGATGATATATTGTATCAGTTTGCACTGGTCTCCCTTCACCCATTTAGTGCTGACTCAACATCACACTTTCTATCAGGATTAACTTGTTTTATCCTCACTCTGCCATTGCCTCACTTCAAGCGTCCGCTCAATGCTTAGCATCCAGTTACCTCTTATCAGCCTTTAACAATGTATTACTGCTCACAAGTCAGTCCTGTGCTGTTATACAGCTGGACTTGTGTGTCAGTAAATGCTACTCTCAGCTATCTCAGAGTGAAACAAACCTGCCACCTGTCTCAGGTTTTAAACTCCTAGTACCAGTCACTGAATTTGGTGAGTCATAGGAATTGTGGCAGCTATAAAGCCTTGAACGTTGCCACCTGAACCAGAACACAGCATAATTATCATAATTGGTGGCTGCTTAACACTGATGGATAAATCATATGTTTAACTGTTTTTCCACATTTCAGTTTATGAGTGAAGGATCTCTGCTAAAATTTGTCAGTTTCTTTTCTTTCACTTTATTGGGGAAGGCAGGGGGAGGGAAGCAAATGAGAAAACTACATGAAGACTAGAGGAGTACATGTTTTGGTATTTGTTACATCTTTTCATCGTTAAGGATGATATTTGTCCTTGTGTACAAAAAGTGCTATGGTTTAAATGCCTCTTGAATAAAGTTGGACTACCCTTAATGAGGAGAAAGAGCAAAGTGTATTCTGGGGTGCTGAAGACAAAGCTGACTGAATTGTGCAATGGAATAAATGTGAACATTCTGATGAATGCCAAGCCATGGTTCATTTGCATTATGCATGCAGGGTTGCCTGATCCCATGTTTTTATATGAATCCAAAGATATTTGCTGTTTTACTTAAAGCCAAAACTCCTGGAGTCTTGTGATCACAAGAACATTTCATTTCACTTGTGAAAAAATGTAAAAGCCTGTCTACACAAGTTACTGCAACATTAGCTAGGGTGTGAAATTACAGGATACTCCTTATTATCTCCCTCTGTGAATGCTCTTACCATGAAGTAACTAATATAGTTCACTTTTTCTGAGTGATAAGGGTGGCCACAAGGTGAGTAAATACAGAGTGGCTAGGGCAGTGTAAACTCACAGTAACTTCCCTCTGTACACAAGCTTTAAGATGGCATTTTATTCCTTTCCTGGTCATCAAACTGGCTGTTGTTTTGTTCATCTACATGGCATTTTGACAAGGAAAGAATAGACTATCACCCAAAATTTCTAGTGGTAGACTTACATAGAAATGCCTGAAAATATGACTCACATTCATTCTAAAGGGTCAGAAACCAGAAGACAAATAAGAATAACCTAACAACAGTACTTCAAAAACAACCTTATGTTTTTAAACAAATCCTGTGATTTTGGGAGTCCAACTCACAGCTGAGATTGTAGTACTGCACATATGCCTTGTTATAATGTTCAAGATTGTTTGCTCACACTGAAGCTTTGGAAAAGGCTGCTCTGAACACAGATTATGAGAATACATGAAGTCAAGGGCCTCTGCTGTTTGGAATTTAATAATAACTCTTTGCTGTTGCTGATTTTGTCATTCCCTAAGCCCACTTTCAGTCAGTCATCAGTCATAAATTGACTCACCACCCTTCAATGCATATGTGACAGGTGGGCAGGACCAAAAGTCCCACCCCCATAGCCTCATCCCTTTCCCCTTATATGGTGTGTGATGTCATTGGCCCCACCCCTGGCCCCAGTCACACGGTGCATGACATCACCAGTCCTGACCCCTGACCCATCACGTGGAGTGTAACATCAGCAACTCCTTCTCACACCCCCAGTCACATGGTGTGTGACACCACCACCATATGGCCCATGACATCAGAAGGGCAACCCATGTAGACCCCCCAAACCCACTCCATCTTGCTGCAAGACCCGTCCTAAATCACATGGTACAGTTATGACCTATCAGGTCTCAGACAGCTCTAGCCCCACAGAGCCACCCCACAGTTTGTCTGAGACCATGCTAAGGCAGCAGGGGCAGACATGGAGGAGATTCAGGAGTGTGAGATGAGTGCCAAGTCTACAAAAAATGATACCAGGAACCGTGACAGAACTCAAGCAGTCCATATCAGAACTTCTTATGCAGAGCATGGACACCTCTGTCTCAAGGGACTTTGCTGAGGTAACTAATTTAGATGATTTTTGTGGGGTTCTTTTCTTGTAACTGTCTGGGCCTGTGTTAATAACAATGTTTTTGCAGGTAGAGAATGCCTTCATAGAGAGCTTTCAAAACATGCACATTGGCACCCTGCTGAAAGTAAAGGAATTTGCATGAACTGTTTTTGTTCATGTCCAAAAGGGAGCAGTTCGAGACCAAAGACTGATGCAACGTTTTTGTCCAAAGACAACGACCATTAAGCCTGGCTTTGAGCCTGTAGAGATTACCAAGCAGGGCTATAAGCCCATGGAAATCACAGAGAAGGGCTACGAGCCCATGGAGGTCACCGAGCAGGGGTGCGCTGGGGGACTATTTTTAAATAAAAAAGTATCCCACCCCTGTTCTGAAGAAAGTTTCTTGTATGAACTGGTTTTTAACAACTGTGCAAGATGAGGCTGAAGACCTCAGTTAATGTTGTATTTCTTACCTGCTTAATAAACCTTGTTTTACCATGGTTTAAATTTGGCCTCAAGCATTTCAATGCACCGCATGGGTGTTAGTGTGGGGAGGGGTGTGGGGACAACAGTTACCAGACATGTCTACATAGGAGGCTATGTTAAAGGAAGTTTATTATTCTCCAGGTGAAGCTGGCAGTTTTGGTGGGGTGAACATATTTTTTGAAGCCGCCAAAAGGCAGAATAAGGTTCGGAACAGAAGTGGGGTGGCCTACTGGCTTTCAGATCAGGATGCTTACACCCTGCACAAACCAGCAAGAAGACATTTTAAAAGAAACAAGACTGTTGTTTCAGATATTGATGTGCAATGCCAGGCAGATTTGGTGGACATGCAGCAGTTTTCCAAGTACAATCATGGGATTAAGTTCATCTTAACAGTGATAGACATATTATCAAAGTATGCCTGGGCCGTAGGTCTAAAAGACAAGTCAGGTGGTGAAATAGCTCAGGCCTTTAAAACCATTTTTTACAGAGGGCCATTTTTACATACGTCAAAAATTACAGATTGATTGGGGGAAAGAATTTTTAAATAAGTCTTTAAGCAAACTGTATACTATTGTTGTGGAAACACATGCAGCATACTTTTGGGTCAGGTCAGCAGAAGCTTTTATTCAAATGAAATTACAGCTGTAGGAGGGACTCCAAAATGACATGGATTTCCCAAGCACTTGGAAGAGGTTCCCCCCCAAGAGCAAAATCAGGAGGCTTTTAATACTTTTTAATACTTTTTAACAGTCACTTACAACTCACGTGATCATATAGTGGAGTTTGCTAGAAAAGCAGATCATACCGCTTTGCTGTTATCAGGATGGGAACTATGGGGGAGACAAGGTTAGTTCACAAAGCGAGAAATAACACTCCCTTCTTGCACCTGGAAATCACAATTGTATATCCTTTTTTTTTCTGCTATCTTCAAGGCCGCAGCGAGTGTAGCAGTTGCAGAGGAGTTACAAAGAACAAACACTTTCCCTTACCTGTTCTACTATACAGAGCCAGCAAATCCCCACAAAACGGTTATGTCATCTTGTAACTCATATGATCAAAGTTTAAGGCATTTTTTTTTTTCTGATACCACGTTATTCACCATTTTGTGATGAATAATGAAGTAAAAGCAGTGCTGGTATAGACGTTTAACAGAACATTAAAATCAAAGATGTGAAGCTATTTTACAGCCTGCAACACCTTTCGCTACATTGATGTGTTACCAGAGTTTATAAAAAGCTACAACCACCATTTTCACAGAAGTGTCCACACCAGGCCTGTTGACATGAACTTCTCAAACTCTCCACAGGTGTGGAAAACTGTGTATGGGGACTATTTCAAAATAAAACCAGCAGCACCCGTGTTTAGAAAAGGAGATCACGTCAAGGTGTCTAGGACCAAAGGGAGGTTTGAGAAAGGTTATGAACAAACATTCACCGATGAGATTTTCATAGTGCATGAAGTCCTTAGACAGGTGCAGATGCCTGTATAGAACCTAAAAGATTATGAAGATGAACTCATCAAGGGTTCTTTTTTCCCTGAAGAACTACAAAAAGTGAACCCCAAACAGGACAGAGTTTATAGGTTTGAAAAAATTCTAGCAATGAAAGAGAAGAAAGAAGCAGTTGTTGATGAAATGGTTGGGGTGACGAGCTAAACTTAACAGCTGGATGGAAGCTTCCCAAGTTTGTAACATTAGGGGTACCTCAGTCAAAAGGCTGAGATGCATGATGGTGGCTTTTACATCACTTTGCCCAGCAACGCTTGCGCCAGGATTTTTCTGCAGAACACCAGCTCAAACTTTACCATACAGCTGGTTAAACCTCTAGATCTTCTGGGGACCTGGGAGGTAGGGTTAGCATAAATACAATAACAGCACAGCTGGAACAACATCAACAAAGACACCCCTTTCAAAATTATTTCTGCAACTAAAAAATGGGAGTACCTCCTGCTTGGGAGTTTTCTACAACCATCACAGAGTTACTGGATCTCATGAACAATACAATTACCATTCATCCTTCTCCAACCAAATTAGTTATGCCCTATGACCAAGTGATCGGAATAGTGAGATTTAAAGCCAAAGATAACTCTTATGTTATTTATGTGCATGGTGAGTTAGCCTATATTTTGGGAATGCTAGATTGCTAGAGCAATTGCTAGAGCAATTACTAGATTGCTACAGCAATATCTGGGTCCACTGTTAAAAAAACACCCTTCCCAGCTGATATTACCAATGGGTTCAATTCACTGTATGTCTACATGGACATCATGGAACATCAGCTTGCCAGGGAGTTTTTGTTCCTTTGCTATGCTGCATCCCGGTCCATGGGACCAATTGTCACCATCACATATGACAACCCGCATTATGTCCCCATTAGTCAGCACCACATCGACACAATCAGCATTGAAATAGAGATGGATCAGAACAAATACATCTCATTTCTTTCCAGGACCATGGTTGTCATCAGTGACTTCAACTACGCAGACATCTCATGGGAGGATCACTCAGCAAAATCTGAGCGGTCGCAAAGCTTTGTACTGTCCGTGGATGACCCCTACCTGACTCAAGAAGTCTACAGGCCAACAAGAGGTAAAGCGTTGCTCGACCTGGTACTGGCAACTGGGGACAACCTAATCAGTGACCTAGTGATCAATGGGAAGCTGGGTGACAGCTACCACAAGCTGATCACCTTCACCATCCACCATTGAGCTGGCAAGTCAGTCAGCAGCACTGAAGTCCTTGAGTTCAGGAAAGCTGACTTTGAAAAGCTCAGGAGGCTTGTCAGTGAGGCCCTAAGGGACCACAGCTCCAGGGGGCAGGGAGTTCAGGAAGAGTGGTTGCTCCTCAAGGGAGCATCCTCAGTGCACAAGCTAATTCTATTCCATCTTGGAGGAAAGGCAGCAAAAGGGCACAGCAGCCCCCCTGGCTCTCGAGAGAACTAGCAGACCTCCTGAGTCTAAAAAGAAAGGCCTACAAAGGATGGAGAATGGGATTCAGCACTTGTCCAGTCCTGCAGGGAGCAAACCAGGAAAGCAAAGGCTGCAACTGAACTCCAACTAGCTTTGAATATCAAGGACAATAAAAAGTCATTTTTCAGATATGTGGGGAGCCAGAGGAAAAGCAAGGGCAACATTGGACCCCTGCTAAACCAGATGGAACAATTGACAACTGATACCCAGGAAAAAGCCAACTTATTAAATGGGTACTTTGTGTTGGTCTTTCATCAGTCCCATCGGACACCAACACCCACTATGAGAAAGGGAGTTCCGGGTGAGGGAAATCGCCTGCCCTCCCTCAATGCTGACCATGTGAAGGAACACCTTGAGAGGCTGGATACCTTCAAGTCAGCTGGCCAGAGTACCCTACACCCCAGGGTACTCAAGGACCTGGCAAGCATCATAGCCCAGCCCCTGTCACAGATCTTTGAGAACTCCTGGCGCTATGGTGTAGTGCCTGAAGACTGGAAGAAGGCCAATGTGGTGCCTATCTTGCCAGATCCACTTTTCTCCCTTTCTTGAAACTACATGCCCATCAGCCTGACCTCTATCCCAGGGAAGGACTTAGAAAAGTTTATTAAAGAGGCCATCCTTAATGGACTGGCCGACACCAACAGCCTAAGGGATAGCGAGCACGAGTTTGTTCCAGGTAGGTCCTGCTTGACCAATCTAATTTCCTTTTAGAACCAGGTGACCTATTACCTGGACAAGGGAGAAGAGATCGATGTGATATATCTCAACTTCAAAAAAGTCTTCAGTCTGGTATCCCATGATCACCTCTTGGCAAAACTGGCCAACTGTGACCACGGGTCCACCAAGATCCACTGGCTGGAAATTGACTCTGTAGTCAGACCCAGAGGGTGGTAATTGGCAGAAGTCAATCATCATGGTTGCCTGTGACCAGTGCGGTCCCTCAAGGCTCTGTCCTTGGACCTATATTGTTCAACATCATTATTAATGATGTGGACATTGGAGTCAGAAGCAGACTGGTCTAGTTCACCGATGACACCAAACTCTGGGGAAAGCATCCACATCTGAAGATAGGAGGGTGATCCAGGCTGACCTGGACAGGCTCAGCAAATGGGTGGATAAGAACCTGATGGTGTTTAGCACTGAAAAATGCAAGGTTCTCCACCTTGGGAGAAAAACCTGCAGCATGCTTACACGCTCAGCAGTGCTACACTGGCTAGCACTATGGAAGAAAGAGACTTGGGGGTCATCATTGACCACAAGATGAACATGAGCCTTCAATGTGAAGCTGTAGCTAGTAAAGTGAGGAAAACACTGGCTTCCATCTATAGATGCTTCTCAAGCAAATCCCAGGACATCATTCGCCCCTTTTACTCCACTTTGGTGAGGCCGCAACTGGAGTACTGCATCTAGTTTGGGGCCCCACAATTCAAAAAGGATGTGGAGAAGCTCAAGAGAGTCCAGAGAAGAGCCACATGCATGATCTGCAGTCAGGAAAACAGACCTTACGACAACAGGCTGAGAGCTATGGGACTCTTTAGCTTGGAAAAGCGCAGGCTCAGGGATGATCTGATGGCAACCTATAAGTTTATCAGGGGTGATTACCAGTGTTTGGGGGAATGTTTGTTCACCAGAGTGCCCCAACGGATGACGAGGTCAAATGTTATAAACTACTGCAAGACCAATTCAGGCTGGACATAAGAAATAATTTCTTTACTGTCTGAGCCCCTATGGTCTGGAATAGCCTGCCATTGGAGGTGGTTCAAGCACCTACATTGAACACCTTTGAGAGAAATTTGGATGCTTATCTGGGTGGGATCCTATGACTCCATTTGACTTCCTGCCCCTTGGGCAGGGGGCTGAACTTGATGATCTTCTGAGGTCCCTTCCAGCCTTAATATCTATGAAAATATCTATTGTAAAGTGATCATTAAGCTTCATCTATACCCCCAGAAGACTTTCAGATTTTAAACTAAGTAAAAGTACAATGGTGATAGTAAAAAACTATGGGGACCTTAACTTGTAGAGAGATTATTATAAAGCCCGGGCTGGTTATGATCTTCCTGGATATCAGGCAGTGCCCGTGATGTATGCGTCTAGTGTGGGAGGCATAGTTCATAACCTCTTTGGAAAAGCTGTTCCGCTTTTGAGAAAGGATCTGGAGATTATTAAGCCCCACACTAAAAATGCGGTGTAAAACATGGCCACAGACATGATCAGTCACATCTCCCGAGATGACCTGGATATAATGGTCAAGCTGGCAAAGCAGGAGGGGTCTGGCTTCATGTACAGTCAAAGAAAGAGCCTTAAAAGAAAGAGAGATGCACCACATTCCGGATGTGTAGGACCTTCTCAACCCTTTAAAAAGAAGAGGGTAAGTCGATGGGTCAGCCATACACAAAAAAACAAGAAGCAGCCTGGAAGAAAGAAGGGGCACTCTCCTGGAGGAAACAGAAATATATTTTAACCACCATAACCTTGGTTCACTGTAGGTCTGACAAATGCGCCAAATCCGAACTAGGTGTGTTTCAAATAGCCTCTACGCAGACCTGCATTGAGAAAAGCCTGTATGTTGAGATCCAACCACTCTTGACTATTATCGAGTCCAGCCTCCTTGACATTTTCATAGCTAGGAATAGCAAAGATTACATGGATTTGAACACACTACTGTACCTTCGCTGCAAGATTGTAAAAAGCAATGGAACTGATCTTGATGCCAGGGTAGCAATGGGTCTGATGAATTACCCTCTGGCCTCTGTCTTCAGTCAGCTGGATGTTACTCTGGGAGATTGTCTCATAAGCCAAAGCAACAACTCTTACCCTTACCAAGCCAAATTGGTTCTCAACTACAGCGATGACACCCTCACCACCCAATTTTCTCCTGGCCTGTTTTACAAAGTTACCCCCAGACATCATGAAATGGTCACACAGGATGGTGATAATCATGGGTTTCAGAGACAGGCAAACCTGACAGACCAGAGCAAAAAGATAGAGCTGCTTGGTCATCTCCACAGTGATTTTTTTTTCAAGAAAAATTTGCTGAATGTGAAAATTAATCTGACACACAACAAAGCAACTTGCCAACTGCTTTATGGGCACTGTAGCCGCTGGCCAATGTAAATTAAAAATCACATCCACCTGCCCTGGGCGTCCGACTGGGCCTGTATATATTGCCTATATATATTGCTTATACCCAATGCTAAATACTTCAAAGACCACGGGTATGTATGAAAGTGTTTAGCATTCCTGCTGGCAGCTGAGTCAGCAACCAGGAGAATCTGTTTCTGGGGCAGCTGCCCAAACTCATCATCATTAGGTTTGTATATAATGATACCTTTAGCAGGAATTATGCTAAGAATCTCTTTAACTTTAAACATTACAATACATTACAATATTAATTTTGTGACCCTCTACCTCAATGACGAACAAACCCCAACAAAGCCCCTACAACCAGATTTTGAGAACAGTAACTGCATGAGAGAATACATGCAGCTGGTACATGCAGCTGGTACAGACAGCCGGTAATCATATGAAAGACCGGGCTCTGATAATCAACCATGAGGAGTTTGCCCTGGGGTACAACTTATTTGTCTTTGACTTGTTTTCTGACCAGGAGTGTGCTGATCATTACTTGCTGATCATTATTTGATGATTAAAACTGGGAACCTGAGAGCAGAAATATGCTTTTCTGTGGCTTTTCCCACCACAGTTAACATGATCATGTCATAGACAATGTCATAAACATAAATCAGAGGAGAAACGTCCTGTTTGACTACATGTGAAGATGGACACCAAACAGTTCATCAGGTCTTTTTCCTCAGACCCTTATGCCAAAGAAACTTTCTTAGATATTTTCCCCTGTGACTGGCTTCCTAGGACTCAACTGTCTCAAAGGGCCCTGAGCTTGGTGGTCAACACACACCTACATAATCAACCTGGAGAACACTGGCTGGCTGCTTACCTGGAGAATCGGAACTGCAGGGAATTTTTTGACTCGTACGGTCACCCCCCAAACAGCGCTCTTTCCTCAAAGCATTATGCTGTTTTTAAACTAGAATGCTACTGACACTGCTTTTCAGACAAAACACTTACAAGACCCCTGATCTGTTGCCCGAGGATACTACTGTGTTTTTCCTGCAGCACCGTAGCAAGGAGCTATCATTTGAACAGATTTTTAAATTGTATTATTCTGATGATTTAGCACAAAATGAGAGGGTGATGATGCATTTTGTAAAAAGTAAATATAAAAATTTCTGTGTGACTGGGCCTGCTCAAAACATGTTTCAACACACCCAGACAAGGCTTTTTTGCTATGACTTTCATGAATGCTTTGCTTAAATAAAACACTTAGCTGATGCTGTGTAAATAAAGCTGTTAATGTTTAAACATATGTATGTGTGTTTTCATTTAAAAAATCCTTTGTTGACAAAAATTGCATCAGTATAGAACAGTTTAATTCAAAGTGTAAAACTTTATATGGAGAGCCAATGGCTTTTAGAGCCAGTTTTTCACATCTTAGGTGGCACTATTGGTGTTTCATGTTTTAACGAAGATTCTTTCAGGCATTTCAGATGATCACAATTCACGGCATTGCCCATAACAGAAGATGGTAGGTTCAGCTCAGCCATGGCTTTCATAAAGATGTCCCAGCCTTTAGACAGATGTTTACTAGTCCCAGTGTGAGTCTGAAGGGTTCCTCAGACCAAGTCGAGCATTTTAGAACCCTTGATGAGCATCCCTTTGTAGACAAAACCCCCTTGATCATCCCAAGAAGAAATATCCTTGTGCTGGCTCAGAGAGCAACACTTTTCCTGCATTTTTCCTGTATCAGGCATGCACGTAATCCAATACTTCCTGAAAGATGGTGTTGGGATTTGTGGGGGCTTCTAGGGGTTTCCTGCTTCTAGGGGGGTCTGTTCTGGCAGAACCAGAGTTAATTTGCCTCTGTCCATATCACCCGGCTTTACGTAGGTCAGGTATTTCTGAAGCACGGTGGCATAGAGTTTAGCCTTATCATATTCTGCTAAACCCAGCCTTTGGAGAATATCCCTCATTTCAGCAACCAATAAGTGGGTTGCCTCAGTTCTGATATTTTCCTGAGGTGGTGGGGGAGCCCTTAATTGTTCCATCTCTTGTTTGGGCACCAGGTACATTTTTTCTGTATGTTCCATCACCGGCTAGACAAAAGCCCCGTAATCAGAGGGAGAGCAAAACTTAAAAGAGGACTGATAAATCCCCCAGACCATTTCACCAGCTGTTTCTTTTTTTTTAAGAGGCAATTTTTTGTTACTTAGGTTTTTACGATCCTGCGTCCCTCTCCTTTTCAGCATGTGAATTTGCTGTGGTGCTAAAGGAATGTTTCCTTTGAAGGTGTTCAGAGCAATTTCTTAAATGGCCCCTACTAAATCATCAGAGGCCAAGCAGAGCATAACTTTTCTTGGCTGTGGCGAGGATTGAAGAAGCAGTTTTAAGAAAGCCAAATTTATTTTTATGCTGTTAGACATGTTTCCCTTCCACCATCTTGAAAGCTAAGAAGAGGCTGCTGCTACATCATCTCTTTTTATTCCCATTTGCTGTTTTTTTTAAAGCGTAAGTAGCTGGTTGGTCGGAAGGAAAAAGCCTGGTTCTTAATCTAAAAGCATCTGGGGTAGAAGCATTTAAATTGACCACCAGATACCCATAAGGTGTTTTAGTGGCATCCTCAAAAGCTTCTAGAAAGAACTGGGCCTTCCCCGAGTACATCTTCCATGCCAGGGAGTCTATCTATAGTTTATCCCAAAACACCCGGGATTGCCACATCACCAATCTTAAAAAGGCTTTCACCCAACAAGGACACTCCTCTAGAGAGATAGATTGCATGTTTGAACGAGCCACCCAGATACCACGTAAAGAACTGCTGCAGTACAGAAGAACCGCCCCCACACACACACAAATCGCACACCACTGCTTATGACATATCACCCCTCTCTTGAACCTGTACAGAAAATCCTCAAACAATTGCAACCCATACTAGAAAGAAACCATATTCTTAAAAAGATCTCCCCAGAGCCACCCATCCTAGCCTTCAAACAAGCACCGAACCTCACCAACCTCATCACCAGAAGCAAACTTCCCCAAGCCCAGAACACACCATAAGGATCCAGACCATGCCATGACAAGAAGTGCAAAAGCTGCCAACACATCTCCACCACCTCCACAATTACTACACCCCACAACAGAGCCATCAGCATTTCTGGATCTTACAGCTGCACCTCCAGAAATGTAATATATCTCATCCTCCTACCACTCCAATACCATGGCCCAAGCCCTGCAGATGTCCCGGACGTATTTCCATCCCTCTCTCCATCTTTGAACCCTCTTTGGCATTCGGGCTTTCCACAGCCCCATCTCTCATTCTCTTTCTCTCTCCAAGGCTCTCTATCTCTCTGTCCCAGTACAGCCGCCAGTCTCTGTAGGCCTCTCAATATAATGCCACCCCATCTCAGGTGCCTTCTCAATAATGGCACCCTTCTCTCGGGCCTTCTCAGTGACGCCCCCTTCTCCGGGGCTCACCACGCCCACACTGGGGTTCCATAGTAATGCTGCCCTTCTCCAGGGCTCACCACACCCGCAGAGGCCTTCCCAGTTACGCTGCCCATCTCTCGGGCCTTCTCACATGCTGCCCCCTTTCCAGGGCTCCCCACACCCACACTGGGACTTCTCAACTGCCCCTCTCTGGAGCTGGGGTCTGTAAACCCTGACTGCTGCACCCTCACTGCTGGGGTCTCCCCTCTACTGTGAGTCCCCTATGAGGCCTCCTCCATCCCCTAATAGCCTCACCCAAACCACCGGTGATAAACAAACAGCAACACAAAATACAAGCCCTCTGGCTATAACTCAAACTGAAGCCATCCAGCCATAACAAGATTCACTCCTACTAGAGACCCTTTATCTCTCCCAGCCATGTTAGATGCTGCTCCTGTATCAGGCTTCTTTCTCCTCGCATCTTTACGCATGGGGCTCCTTCTTCTATGGTTGCTGGCACAGAACTGTGCCTGGCTCCCTTCCTGTGTTTTATATAGGAGCCAGGCCCTGCCCCTTCTCATCAGCTGATTAGGCAGGTGTGGGTTATTATTTCCTACTAGTTACCTCAGCAACCGGCACCTGAGGGATTATCCCAGCTCTCTCAGTAGCAAGCACTTTAGTGCCCTGCTACACTGATGATGCACATACTTGGTAAAGGCTTTCTCGATTTCATCACTGTCACAAGCAGAGTCCATCAAATCATCTACCACAACCATTTTTATTTTATTAGGAGGAAACAGTCATCATTGAGACTGTCCAGTATACTCTCCACAAACTTGATAAAAGGATATTTACAAAGCAGTTCTTTATACAAAGGCTGCCAACAGCTATAGCACCACACGATATTCTCTGGCATAACAGACAACATTCTACCAGCGTGATCCAGAAGGTTTTTTATAAAGTAACTTTTACTACAGTTGCTAGGGCCTGCCAAAAATCACATAAAAGGGATGCTTCCATCACATATCCATCTTAGAAACTTTAACCATCTCCCCTAGGGTTTTTAATGAGGACCCTTTTGTCATAAATGATTTTCTGCTTTGGCTTCTATCCTCCATTTGCTTTTGTTCCTGACTATAGAGCGCTGTTGTATCACAATTATTTTAGCAGTGTCCTCCGCAAGGCTTGCCCCATAATCTAGAACAAGATCTCTCAAGTTTTCAGGGTTGACTTTTTCATTTTTGGCCACATTCAGGGTAATCCCTTTGACCTTCAAGCAAACCTTTCCCCCAGACAACTTGTACCCGTAGATTTTCAGACCAGACGACACAATGTGTTCATCTGGCTTGATTTCGCTGGTGAGTTCATCTAAATAATTGCCTAGCGGGTGGTTCCAATCTCCCTTGCGGCTCCCAAACATCATGGAATCTGTGTTGTGGTACAGACAGCAGTCTTGCAAGCTAACCGCTCATACAACTCTAAGTGTGCATAAGCACTGGTGAAACAGTCTATAAAGATGTTTGCGTTACTGGAGAGCATGTAACACTCTTTGGTATGCTTCTAAGACACGCAGGCTGCATCATTCTCAATAAAGTCATAAGATGAAATGTCATAGGCAGGAGAAAAGAGGTAGATAAAGAGCTCTTCAGGGTCCCTCATGATGCTAGTGTTGGGCAAGTTGGTTCTCTGACCAAATTTATGCACAAAGAATTTAGAAACAATTTTGCTATTTGGCATTTTGTGTGGTTGGGTTTGATATGCTCTTATGATATGTTCATAAGGTCATGCCTTCTGTTTGCATAAAATTGGCCATGTATCTCTCTTGTTTGTCTTGGTCAGTACACCAGGTGGGGTTGCCCAAGGCTTCCTGCTTCTGTCACAGGTGCATTTTTTATGTACTGTGAAAAAAGGGAGCTAGATCTCTCAAAAAAATGCCAGACTTCAGTTTTGAGATATTCTGTATCCTTTGGTGATAGCTTTATTCAATTCTGGTGTGCACCACCTCCCAAAAGGGCCCTCTCTTTATCAGTGTGGTCGCACTTTTGCTGTCTTGTTTCCGCACAGAGGCGGCACAGCGTGAACGTAAGTTTCCCATTCAGCCTGATGGGTAGCAAAGGATAAAAAAGGTTTCACGGTGGGTTCAGTTTCGTGCTGGCTATTCCAAAATAGCTTGACAGGGGTTGGAAATTGCCATAAATGATTTCAGGGTGTCCAGTTGTGTATTCCTTCATTTTATTTATGAAGTGGTAAAGACTGGTAAAATTGTTCACTGGGTTTAGTTTGGTAATATAGATAGATGGCATTAGTTCTCCCCCCAAAAAGAGCATCGCTAGGCATCATTGTAGAAGGCAGTGGGGTTCTGCTTTAAAAATCTGCCATCTCCCCATCCATTTCTAGCAGAGTCCTCCACTTGTGCTCCCAAATGATTCTAACAGTAAACCTCTCTCTCTTGAGATAATCGGTCTTGTGCAATGCCTGGTAATTCAGACACCCAAAGGTAGTCCCTGTCAACAGTTTCTGGTTTTTCTCATTATAGCAGGTGACACAACTGTGGAAATAAACATCCATTAAATTCAAATGCCATAGGCTCCCCATCAATGGTGGCATAGCCATCTAAAAAATAGGGGCCTACCAGAAATTCCCACCCTGTAAGGCATGTCGAATTTGAATATTTTCTTTCTCCAAAATGTACATTAGCCACTGGATAGATGGGGTTGAAAACATCTTTTTCTGTCTGTGATAGTTATCTGAGGGGAAAAGCACTATGCTCTGCAGTTTCAAAAACATAAACCTGTACATGTCCATGCAGACAGAGGCCAGCATGATGTATTGGAAAGGATCTATGCAGTGTTCTACATTTTGGAGTTCACCATCTACTATCACTCGGTCTACCCACCATGTCATTTTCATAATCTCATCCTTGTAGAGCAGCAGGCCTCGTTCAAAATTTTTACTTCCCGCTGGCAATAACAGGTGAGCTCCTTTTGCATGTCAAAGGTCTTATCACGGTTATTCTGATACCATTCTAAAAAATGTCCTTTCTCACCAGACAGCATATTTTCAGTACCATAGTACTCCACCTTTGGGAGAGGCCCCACATAATTCTGATGTTCTGCCATCTTAAAAAAATGCAGGAGATAACCTTTGAATCCTTCAAAACCCATCACCTGTGGAAGCCTGCTAAGTTTCATTGGTGTGACGTTGGCGGGTCGCCAACGATACCCCCCTCATAGGTCACCCCTCCCCTCGTCTCGCCTGCCACGACTTTGATGGAACTTGTTATTTAAAGGAGGGGTTCAGTGGAGATCTTAATCACTAGAGGGGTCTCCTGCCGAGGGGTACTCACAGTCACGAGATCTGATGTTCCACGGGGCTCTGCCACCCCTACACCCCGTCCACTCGCCAACCAGTCACTTGCTGGTTCACTGATGAAGGATCCTGGTCCATTGGTCCATAGGCACTTGTTGAGTCTTGATTTCGGGTTGATGCTGGTGCCCCATCCGTGCCCCCTCAGACCCAGCAGTAATTTTTACTATCGTGGGACTTTCTCCCTTCTTATCCTTTTAGAAGAAATATTCTTCTGCCCCTGAGGGACTTCCTGGGGCTAAGCCTTGCTTTGGGCGATGCCTGAGAGCAAGCCCCTCAGTAGCACCCTGAGCTTCATTTGTCTCTCTCAGCCTCTGCACTGAGGGAGTACTGTCTCGCTGTGAATCAGTCTCCCAAGGAGCTGCAGCAATCCTCTCTTGCTGTCTGCCTGCTCCTCCTATCTCCCCCTTTCCCTGGCCGCAAGGCTTGCTGGGGTTTTTAAACTCTCCCGTGGCAGCTGCGCTGGCTGCCATGATTGGCTCTGCTGTTCTCCTTGCCAGGAACAGCCATTTAAAGGTGCGGCACAGAAGTGGCTCGCGCAGCTGTAATGGCGGCGGCTGCTGCTACCGCTGCCGTGTTCCTGTTTCCCGTTTCATCGCCTCTCCTGCCAGTAAATGCGTTTTTCTTTCCTCCTCCCTTGGGTCTGTCGGTCCCCCGGGACCCTTTTCTAGCTTGCCCTGGGTCCCTAATGGTGGCACGTCGCTGTCACAATTGGCAAAAAGTTGAAAAAATCTATGAAATGGATGCCTAGCCTTGTCACTTCAATGCACATGAGTTTACTGCCCTCGCTGTAAATAGTTTCACCTATTTTTTTTCCTTCAATAACTGGTTAACAATGAAGTAACCATCGTAGCTTTTGGCATTGTGAGCTATGAAAGTGAACTTTTTATCCATGAAGACCTTAATAAAATCAGACAGATGCTCTTCGCCCTTAAACTCCCAAGAGCTTTCTGGCTTTTTGGTCTTAGCTTTACAAGCCTTTTGGGGATTTTTGCCTGCAGCTTTCTGAGGTTTTTGTTCCCCTGTCTTTAGCTCCATTTAAAAAATGTAATTGGGCACATGCATCCCCATCTCCTGCACACATTCAAAATCATAAAAAATGCACCCTTCACCTTCTTCAGGCTCTTTAATCTGGCACATAAAGCACCAGTGCTTGTTTACGTCCATCATTTTCCCATAACACTGTTTGCACTGCTTCCCTTTGCACTTGTGTTTTTTGTCCACGGAAGATTTACACTTATTGCACAGAGTTTTAGTCAAATATTCAATCCTCTTTTCAGAGGCCAGGGCCATGTGCCTTTCTAAGCACTCTCTGGAATGACAGAACAGCTTACAATTAGGACACTTCTGTGTCCTGCCCATGTTTTCAGAGCAGTTTGGGCTCAGGCAAAGATGACATCAGAACCTGCATGTATGGCTATGGCTATACAATATCTGACAAAGAGTGCAATAATTTCTCATGCCAGACACCTTTTTCACATCCAAAATAACATAATAATGTTCACCATGCGGCAGAAGAAAACAGGGTACCTGGGTACCTGGGTGTATCCTGTGTTTTAAATAAACTCCACCCATTTTTTTCTTTATGCATCATTATGTGAATGTTAATCTGTTCAAGGTCTTCAAACAAAAGTACTTGATGGAGCATAACTTTTTGACATAATGCCTATGCAGTTCTTTGACACCATCTACCAGTTCAGCAACTCTGGCCCCTCTATGTTTTGTAAAAGCCAACAGACTACCTGCAAAGCACAGGTTAGTATCACAGGTATTCAAGTTGATTAAATACTTCCTCTTTTTAGCAATGGACTGGGAATAGGGGATAGAGCTTATAGCTCTATGGCTCCCCCCACCCCATCCTCTCACAATGGCCACAACCAGCTGAAATGTCAAATCAAACAATATTTCTCTCTGGCTTTGTCACAGGTTACTGAACCACTCCAGAAACAGATCTGGGATCATCTGGTTTAAATTAATAGGTCAAGAGTATAAACAGTTTGCCATGCTATCTGCCTGAATATGTAACTGGGCATAGTCATTGTCCATGAATCTCTGATGGAGTTCTGCTGCAGTTTCTTCTAGCCCACTGCTTATGGCTTTGTATGCAATGTGTAATGGCACACACTCCAGATTCACAAAAGGGAACTCCTCAGTGTACCTCATGCTCCCAAACCTGGCTACAGACCACTCTTGCCTTGTCATCTGCACCATATGTACACCTGGTAAAACATCATCTACTGACTCAAGAGACCAGGAGGCGCTGGGGGTGGGGGGATCCTCTAAACTATCTTCTACACCAGGCTCACTATCCCAACTCTCTAACTCTTCAGGTCTTGGTGGTGGGGTAGGCCTGGCAGGCTGGTAAACATTTGAGGGATCCTCTAACGGGCTTCCTAGATCATTGTCACCACCACCCGCTGCCCGGCTCCGTGGGTCCTGGTGGAGAGTCAGGCCTGGGGGGAGGGGAAATGTTTGAGAGGCCTTCTAAAGTGCTATTGCTGAGGGATCTCTTATTTTTTTCTCAACTAGTGTTTAGCCTTCCCCACGCTCCCCTTTAACCAGGCTCTTACTTTTCACCCTGCGAGCCACTTGCTGGCTAGCCACCCATTTTTACCCCCCTGTTTATCATGACTCTCTCTTTTATGATACAAGCCACAACTGCTGTCTAAGTTACAAAGATTACCTCCTCTTTGAGTAAAATTTACGCCTTTATTCTGGTAGTAATCATGATCTTTCAAAGTACTCTGCACACTTTTTCTGAGACAGGTACACCTGGCAGCACCACTCCAAACCCACCTCTTTTTTCACAATAATCATGATCTTTCTAGACAAGGTGGTTACCCCCACCCTGAAAACCCACCCCTTTTTTTCAAAATAATCATGATCTTTCAAAAAAGGATTCTCCTCTTTCTCTAGATTTTGTGAGTAACCAGCCTTGCATTTCTTATTCCCAGGGCCCAGACCACCTGTTTTGAGGATGTGAATCCTTGTGTTTTTACATATGATTTTCTCAGAGGTAGCTGGCATGTTTTCCTCTGAGGAACCATACCCTTCTGCTCTGTCCTGATGGTCTTCTGATCCTCATGTGTTATGATCTGCAGGTCGAGCATTTCTGTGGTTTTTTGCTTGTGTTTTTAGGGGTCTTTGCCCTGGCCCCCATGCTTGATCAGGAGTGGTGCATGTGCTCACTTAGGAAATATAAAATTTACATCTCAGCATTGAGAATTCACTTTCCCCACACACTACTAATTTAATATTTGCTTAACCCCACCCTCTATATTCACAGGGGAATCATTCACACGCACACACACACACACACACACACA
>JAGPOW010000797.1:23951113-23961466 GCA_030014935.1 Caiman crocodilus | reverse complement strand
CACACACACACACACACACACACAACTTCTCCTCCCAAAAGATCACATAAAGTTTCAAATGCTGATTTCAGAAAAAAATTACCTTTTACTACTGGATAAAAACATAACTGTATGTGTTTGTTCTGTTTTTCTGTTTTAGAAGACGAGGTTCTGTTTGAAAGCAAATGGTTACAAACAGCTGTTATAACTTAGCGTGAGTATATTAACACAAATAACCCACCAGTTTGAAATAATTTTTACCATGCCGTGGTAAAATTGCATGGGGCTTCCCCAGTAGATAAACTCTCTGTAATATAAATGATATGATACAAGAAGTAAGTCATCTGTATTAAAAATTAAATAATACAGTAAGGAAAATAGTGTATGTATAAAGTAAAATATAACTGCTATAAAACAGTCACCACTAAAGGATAACTCCACCCCTTTAGTCTTAAAATATGTGGAGATCTGGACACATAGGTCAGATTTTTTTTTTTGGGGGGGGGGGGGTCTGGTTTATCTTTACAATACACACCTCATCACCCCATACCATACAAAAACTAAGAGAATATTTAGAGCTATGAAAACACAGGTCAGCTTTTTTGTGGTCTGGTTTATCACACCCTTCCCCCCCATACCATACACAATCTGTGAGAGTATATATTTTTAAATTCAGTCATTCTTTCCATCAAAAACTTTTACAATATTTAATTATTTATTTTGTTAAACCTTCTCCTAAGAAGGGGTTTCTATCATTTCTAGTGACCATTAAGTCTCATTGGTTTTATCTTAACAAAAAAACCCTATATGTATGTGATTAGAGATCCAGGACACTAAAGCAAATGCTAATCTACATTAGATGTAGAAAACTGTTGATGTGCTTTACAACCCAACACTCCCAGCCTCCCACCAAAATCAGCAAAAGATATAAAACCTCCCATTTTAAACTATTTTTGCTAACCCCTTCTCTTAAGCAGGTATTTATAATCTCTGGTACCAATTAAGCATTCAATATGGGGTATAAGAGTTTTATCTTCCTCAGTGATCAAATCATGAAGGGCAGCATTAGGATCTTCTTCAGGATACACAGTATTTAGAAGACCTCTAACATGAATTAAATGTTTCTCAGTAATTCTGAGAATGTTCTTGGCAAAGCCAATGGCTGTAAAAGCATTGAAAATGCTATCAAGACATATTTCCTCACAAAGTTCTGGAATTCTCTGATATATGTCTTCATCTAACCAAGTAACACAACTGTGTGCTTCCTGACTGCTTTGATATATGTGTGACCCCAGAAGTTATCAAAAAGTCCTCCTCAAGCAGTATTTCATTATGCCATTAAAGGAAAAGTGCACAAGAGACTTCATGAAGATGTTATGTTCTTGACTTGAAACAGGACCTGATGATTCAATTTCTAACTGTCTTCTGAACTCTTCAGCCTCATCTGGTCTCTGTTCTTTGCAGAAGCATATGCTTCCTTCTGGTGTCAGCTGTATAGATGTACTGATGAGTAGGTTTTCTGGAGTCATTAAAATGTCTTCATCTAACTGCAAAGGAGTTCAAATAAAGGACTTAGTTAGCTGCAGTTTAATCAGTCCTTAGCTACTTACAAACACACGTGCTATGAAGGGAACCCACACCACTACCATCAAATCTAAGTGCCCCCACAACCACGCTCCAAATCTCTTACCGATCTCTCCTCTGTGATGACCTCTACTTCACATGCAGGCTCTGGCACAAAGATACCATCTTCCAAATTCTCAATGTCTGCTTCAGGGGCCTCCTCCGTATGACTGTTCATTGGGTCTTTCTGAAAAGGGTCAGACGTCTAAAAGAGTCTTTGGCCTAGGGGCCTGGCCTCCTCCTCAAATCTATTTCTATGGTAACACTTTCTATTAGGCTGTCTTGCGGTTGTGGTGAGGGGGCCTACAGGCATTGCGAAAGAATCAATATCCACCCCTGCTTGTCTTAGCATGGTCTCAGATAAACAGAGAAGTTGTTTGGAAAAGCAGCTAGACCTGGTGGTCTTCCAGCTCGAATCTTACCCCTCTACTCACTCCAATTGGTTTAGCATGATTCTTGGGGAGGTCTAAGGCCTCTGAAACCCCCACCAATTGCTCACAGGTGGTGAGGCAGATTGTTAGAGGAGTCACACTACCCCACTACCACTCCATAGATCATGACTGTGTTCCAGGGGCTAGAGCAGTCTGGGACCTGATAGATCATAACTGTACCATGTGGTCTAGGGTGGGTCTTGCAGCAAGAGGGGATGGGCTTTGGGGGTCTGAATGGGCTGTCCTTCTGATGTCATGGACCATGCGGTGGTGGTGTTACAGACCATGTGATTGGGGGTTGGAGCAGAGTTGCTGATGTCATGCACCATGTGACTAGGAGCAGGGGCAGGGGCAGGGCTGTTGATGGTACACACTGTATAAGGGGAAAAGGGTGGGGTTAAGGGGTGGGACCTCTGGTCCTGCCTACCTGTCACATTTGCATTGAAGGGCAGTGAGCTTATCACTGTCATCCAAATAGGGACTCAAAACAAAACCATGTTATCTCATCTCTTGTGAAGAATCAATAATGAGGTTGTATTCCTCTGTGTAAGAGGTGAAAAAATGTTTAGATCCAGATGGGAACCATGAGCAATGCAAAAGGGACTCACACATCATTAACTTTGCTTTGGCCTTGGAGAAGCCTTTTTGATGCTGCCTAAGATAACTTCCAGGCCAAGAAGATCTGGCAAGCTAGGTCCTGGAAGGGTAGAGGTGGGGGATGGCTCCACTTTAAGGTATCACCCATTCAAAGACACAGCAAGTGGTAAATGAATCCATGGTAGTTCCACTCTATCACAAGCAGGCATGGAGACAAAAGTCAGTGTTTAGATCATGGGTGCTTGCAGATGTTAAAAGAAAATAAAAAAGAAGCATTTTACCAGGAGTAGCAGCACATTACTTCAAACCAACTCTACAGCACCTGTAAATAAATATAGATTGAAATAGAGCGCATCTACATGTTGCCCTATGGCAATGTAGTGATCTGTTACATCACTGTAAGGTGTACTACACTGATGTAGCAATCATGTGTGTCCACACATGATTGCCAACTACATCGCTATAGTCGCGTGCCCCCTGGGTACAGCACACCACTATGGTAATGTAGTAGAAAAATCTACCCATGTGCAGTGCACATGGAGCAGTAACCACGCATACTGTGCTGTGCTTTAGGACTTCCAAGAGGAAGTGCGAAAGCCAAGTGACATGTAGACGTGCCCATATTGGGTTTTTTCCCCCCCCACTATGCGTGCCTGGTTTTCAGTAATCAGAGAACTAATGGGGAATATCTTGCATTCAAAAGCTTGTCTAACTTTCTTCCAGTGTACATAGTTGGGCCAATAAAAAATATCACCCTAAGAAATCCTTGTCTCTCTCATAATTTCTGGACCATCATGGCTATATCACTAGTGAAATGAGCTTTCATTTTAGGCTCTTTATATCTTTTAAGTCTCTTTTTTTAATAATTTAAAAAATGACTGCATTATTATAATAAATTTTAATATATTTTATTATTATAATAAATTTTAATTTCATTTTGAAGCAAAAAGTTGAAAAGTTCATTCCTTGAAAATGTCTAAATGACTTTTGCTAACATTTCTGGAACTGAAATTTCTCATTTTGAAAATGCTGAAAAGAAACATTTTTCTTGTATTTTCTACCGATTTTTGAGCCAAAACTATTTGTTGAATTTTACCTTCATTTGCAAATAGGTTTCAATCCGGAGAACTGAGTTTCTTGTCCAATATACTATTTATCAAGAAAAAAAATCAGCCAGATTGTGAGACACTCAAATACCATGATTATATGGACCATATAAATACCTTAGAGGCCAGAAGGCTGTGTGGAGGCACTGGAGTATCAGTTTTGTGGCCTGAACAACCTATAGTTTCTTGGGACTTGGGTGAGATCCAAGGACTAACACAGGCAGACAAGATTTTTCAGAACCACTTGGTGCTCAAATTCAATGTACTCATTCATCTTGGTGTCTAACTAGGAGCTCAACTGTTGTGTAAATCTGGTCCCAACAGTGAATTCGTTTGAAAACCCAACCCATGACAATTTGGCCCTAAGGGGGTTATCATCATCATCTCTGGCTTTTTGATAAAAAAGAAGACCTCAAGAAGAGTGAAAATCAGGTGCTGCCATCAATGATTTGACACTAGCACCATCTAGCCCCTGTCCTTCCTTGCTGTAGATTAAGGACTAGAAGGCTTTTATGAAACCAAAATTAAAAAGTGATGTGGCATCTGGATTTCCCACTGTTTGCTGGTAATTAAGTTTGTCACACTCTTGACAGAGCTGGGAATAAGGCAAAGAAGCAGAAAGGAAAGGAAAATATAATAAAAGTCTCCCCACAGCTCTTTCTCTGTGATTCCATTACAAAAATACAATTAAAAGAAAGCAATATTTCCATGGTGTATTATCCCCATAAATTCCACTACAGATAGAAATTAAGTCTAACAAATTGTCAGTTTTAGGGAATGGGTTCCTCTTTAAGCTCAGGTAATATCATACCAATAGTTACTGGGCTATATGCCAATTTCTGATTTATATCAATTCAAAACTAGTCTCTTTCTGATTTTTGCTTCTCTTAATTTGTACAAAAACGTTCCAGCTGAGCAGTAAAGTTGTCCAGGTGTCAAGATAAAGAGCATTTCAACATGAGGAGTTGCCGATCAGTGTTCATCTGTCAGGAAGTTTGCAGAGAGCTCCAGGGAAAGGTTTTTCCCTAGATATTGTTTTAGTCTTTTAAAGGTTGCTCACCACAGACTAAATTTCATTACTGACACAGCACGGGGTCCAGTAGGATGGAGTGGTCTTCCTAAGGCCCCCTTTACCATGCCAAGTTGACCCAATGGGCACCCTCAACTCTTGCCTGCCACATCTTTGATGATAAAATATATATTTGGAAGGCTGTCTTTTATTCCCTCTTGGTCACGTTTTGCTGTACATTTGGACCCCATGGATTCCCTAAGCCCTCGTAGGTCCCGCTTCAAGATAGATAGTACAATGGGTCTTTAAGGGCACCCTAGCCTTATGGGCTATGCATGGCTCCAACCATCCCTTTCCCACGCCCCAAGCCTCGCAGATGGAACTGATGTTCAGTCTGGGCCTTGTTATAATCTGCCCCCTTTGTCCTCCCTGGGCCCTCTGTGGCCCTGTCTCACTCTCTGCCCTCTCTGGCGCTTGGGCACTCGCTGCCCCCTCTCTGGGGCTTCTATCACCACCCCTTCTCTGGAGCGTCTATCACTGCCTCTGCTCTGGGGCTGGGGTCAGTGCACCCCAAATGTTGCACCCTTGTTGGTGCTGGGGTCCCCACCCTGCTGTGGGTTCCCTATGAGGCCTCCTCCTTCCCCTAATAGACTCACCCAAACCACTGGATTTTAAACAGCAACAAAACACAAGCCCCTGAACAGTAACAAATTAGAGCTGCCCAGCTTAAACATCATTCAAGCTTAATGGGGAATATTCCATCCCTCTGCAGTGTCAGAAACTGCTCCTGCATTCAGGCCTCGCCTCTCCTCTCCTCTCTGGGAGAGCTCCTTCCCCCTTGGCTGCTGTCAGGGAACTGCCCACCTGCCTTCAGCCATTGGGGTTTATATATGCCAGGCCCTACCTCCCTTCAGTCAGCTGACCACTGGCAACTGTGGGTCACTAACTACTCTAGTTGCCCTGGTGAGCAACAGCTGGACTCCTGACACTGCTAGGGCTCTTTCCCTAGCAGTTTCCCCTCTTTAGAAGCAGAGCACCTTAGTGCTCTGCGACACACCTTCCCTCTTAAGACCAGACTCACCGAGGTGGGTCTTCATTCTTTTCCCCTTCATGTCCTTTATCTTGGTCCTCTTGAGTTCTTGTGCTGGCCAGCTAACAATTCTGACACTTGGAAGTGGAGGTTACCAGGTACCTCCTGCATGCCTTTTCCCCAAGGCGCACCACATGGGATTTCATGGGAGTTGCCTTGCCACGGGCAGTCCCCCCACATTAGCCAACCTTGGTAGGGTGGACTTCGATCAGTCGAGCTTCTTGCCTTACAGGTTCAGTTCCCTCGTCTTTCCTTACTCTCCTGGGGGGGGTTCTTTCCTCTCCTAATAGCCTCTCTGGAGGTCCTGAAGCCTTCCCTAGATCTCCCACTGTCTCCTCAATGCCCTCTGGGCATATTCTTCCTCCCAAAACTCGATCTTCCCTTGGCAAATGGGTCTTCCTTTAGGCCCCTTATAAATTTTTACATAGGCCACCCACCACTCCCCCGACTTTTGCTTCAACAAGCTTTCTTAAAGTCCACCATGTGACCTATCCTGGAATATTCTGCACATAAATCTGAGGTCTCGTCCCCAGCCTATCCTCCATTTTAGATGATTGTTCTCTCCTCCGTGTCTCTAGCTCCTTGGCCCAACTTTCTTTTCTGGGTCCCACTGACCCCTTTTTTCCTGGGGCTCATATCTGACCTATGTTGCTTTAGGCCTTGTGTCACCTGTGTGCAGCCCTGGCGAACCAGGCAACTGGGCTAGCCTGTTCACCTTTCCCTGCCATTCATATATCTATTACATCTGATTCCATTTGTGGCCTCTGACTGATTACTGTAATCCCCCCTTAGCTTAAGGTTTACAGAGTTTCCCCAGCTGCAGTCTTAGATGGCTCATCGCCTCTGCATGACACTGCACCCATTGGTCCCATCTCTTATTCCAGCATTCCAGGAGAGCTGGGAGAACCGCTTCTTGTAGGGCCATAGGCTTTGCCCCTACCGTTCCCTTCTCTGGGTTGCTTCTCTCTGGTTGCCCTTGTTCGGTCTCCTCTCTTCGATCCTCCAGGCTTCAGTCTCCAGGGAACTTTGTTTGTTCTGGAGGTTTCTGGCACCTAGCTGTGTGGTTATTAGTTGCACCTCCATTTCCCTCAAGGACCCTTTCACCACTTTGAGTTCATGTTGCTGCTCTAGGCATTCAGACTTAGCCATAGTCACACACCCTGCGAGTTGGGCTCCGAGAGTTTCCAGCCTCTCTTGTATTGTGTCTGTGAACTTCACCGCCTGAGCTTTCTGTCCTACTTCTGTCTGAGTTGCTATGCCAGCATATTGACATATTGCTGGCACCTCTGGCACCTCCATCTTCCCAGGATCTTGGCCTTTTATCACCATCTGACTGCTTGCTGCCCACAGGATTTTATTTTCTGCCTCCAAGGCCTGAATCTGCTGCCTTAAGGCTTGCATTTGAAGCTGTGACTGCTCCCTCTGTGTTACTCTCTGCCTCTTTAGGCAAGCTATCTTCTAGGAGGGTTTTAAGGCACTGTACCTGTTCTCCAAGGTGGTCTCTTTCCACCTTCACACTCTGTAACTGGGACCATAATCCATCATTCTCTCTCATTCCGGCCTCTAACTCCCTTTCAAGGGACAGGTTTCGATTGCAAAACACCCTGTAGTCTGCTGTGTAAGCTTTTACCTTTTCCATCTCCTGCGCAATCACCTTGCCATTTTCAGTGGTCTGGGTACGGCTTTCACGCAGGTGGTCCTACACGTGCTAGATGTTCTGCACTATGTACTTCTGCTGCCAGTCGTCCAACTCGTCCTGCACCCCCTCTGTTTGGTCCTCTTGACTGCGGACTTCTTTCTGTAGGATGCCTATTAGGTTTCTTGACACCTCCAACTTCTGCAGCATCTCCTTCTGTTCCCCTGCCTGAGTTGTGCCAGCTTCCATCCATGCTTTCTTCTCCCTCTGCATCTTCTGCATCTTCTCTTCCCTCTCCTGGCCTTCATTCGTGATAAGTTGTTCTAGTGCATGAGTTCTCTCAGCTTCTACCGCTAACAAGCACCTGATTTCTTTGGAACCTCCTTCCTTTTTCCCTGCTTGTACCTGCTGTTGTAACCCAGTGGCCTTTGCCTCCACTTGTTCTTTCTGAGCCTTTGCTGCTTTTAATTCCCACTCTAGCCGGGCCATCCTCTCCTCCAACTCATCCACCTGCAATAGCCAGGCAAAATTCTCCTGTCTCAGACCGTCTATGTCCTCTGCCATAGCTAGCCTTAACTTACTCCTTCACTGGTTGGGCCCTAAGGCTTCCCCACAGTCTCTGGGGCAGTGACTTCCTACTCCTCCCCCTTTTTAGGTCTGTGTTGCTGCTGCCTTCCTGCAGCTCTCTCTCAGTTCCCATTTTAGCCCTAAGGTTCATTCTCCCTAATTAGGGACCCATGCATGGCCTTACTTTCCTGGCCAATGCACACTTTGTCATGGAGAGTGGTACAGTAGGATAGCTGTGATCTTCCTAAGGCCCCCTTTACCATTCCAAGTTGACCCAATGGGCACCCTCAATTCTTGCTTGCCACATCTTTGATGATAAAAATATATATTTGGGAGTCTGTCTTTTATGCCCTCTTGGTCACGTTTTGCTGTACACTCAGACCCTGTGGATTCCCAGACCCCTGATACGTCCCGCTCCAAGATAGATGGTACAATGAGTCTTTTGGGGCACTCTAGCCTTATGAGCTATGCATGGCTCCAACCACCCCTTTACCATGCCCCAAGCCTCACAGGTGGAACTGACATTGTTCAGTCTGGGCCTTGTTATAATCTGCCCCCTTGTCCTCCCTGGGCCCTCTGCGGCCCTCTCTGGGGCTTCTATTGACGCCCTGTCTTAGAATGAACAACAATGAAAATCTCAAAAGATTTTCTGTGCTTGAACAAAGGACATACACATGGTTGTTTTCACCCTTGCAAAGCTTTATTTAAGGATACTCACACAGGCAGGTGATAGAACAGAGCAGAGAGGGCAGCCACTTCACATCAGCTTTAGGTGACAGCCACCACCTCACATTGTTCCCCTGGCCCCACAGTGGGTTATCTCAAGCTAGGAATTTGGGGATGAGTCATGATCCAACACATCTGGTGTTTACTACATTCTACTGTATTACAATATTCTACTATCTAGGTTCATGGTTCGTCGCGCTCACAGAGCAGGAGGCTATGTGTCATTTCGCAAGCCTATTATGGAATCAGCATGCAGAACTCTTGCTATTACCATTAGCAAAGCTCTTACTATTATAGTTCACCCCTCAATTGTGAGACAGACTACTATGAATTTGAGGTCTAACTCGCAATAGTCTTAAGTAGTTCACATACGCTGGACATTACACAGGTGGATGAGGGACTGAATGCGCAGATACAAAAAACATGTCTATAATAACAAGCATACAGCTACAATACAAATAACAAATAGGATGTAATAGAAGATTAATACAGCATTTGCTTTAAGGGACTACTCTTTAAAATTGTCTCAAATGATGCACCATCAGGTTGTGCTCTTCTTGGGTGAGTCTCAGTAGTTCACTACGCTGGGTTATCAGAACTCGGGTTCGGGCAACTATCTTCTGGAGCTGGTGAGTGATTTCTTCATGCTGGTCAAGTAACTGCTTAAGCTGTGTAAAAGAAACTTTAACTGGTATCACTCACAGAGGAATGGAGAGGGTAGAGTATATGGCTTCATATGAGACATTAAAAAAAAGGAAGGGGATGCTCTCCTTGGTACTTACATTGGCCAATAATCATCACCTGATGGCAGAATTCACACACAGAGGGTAGGGAGACTTTATCCCAATTCCACTGAATTGGGTTAGGAGAAAATACACAAGCTGTCTTATTCTTTAAGTCATATGTGAGGGTCTCTTGTAACTACTAGCATTCCCACTCACAATGACTGGGGTCATGGCTCATACAAAAGGTTATGAGCTGAGCACACATCTCTCTGGATAATTCTCACAATCATCTATGCAATAAGTCCTATTCATTAAATCAATGTGGGAACCCTCAAATGTGGGAATCCACCACTGATTTCTAAACAACTGAGGGAATATCTGCATTTCACACTACATGGCAGGCCAGGTCTGATTAATGGCTAGTTTAAACTCTACTGTGCAAACTGAGGTATTGCACTGGGTGTACTGAAGGAGGGGTTGTAGCCACACCTCACACTGTATTTCCAGGGACTTTTGCCATTCTGACTTTGAGGATTTTTGTATGACAGCTCTTAAGTAATGATAATGTTGATATGTCTGCAATTGCCAAAGCATACACAAGGTGGCATTCTGACAGGTGGATTGCTTCTTCAAGATGTCAGTTATTTCAAAAGTGATCTGGTTAACCCATTGCTAAAGATGATAGGTACTAACTAAATGCATCTTGGTCAACCAAGGCAATAAGGGTCTCCAAGAATTTGTCAATTTTAGGGCTTGTCTGTCAAGCAAGCTCAATTTACTCAACTTATTTACTAAGGTTTCAATGTCAAACCTATTGACTGCCTCTGTGCTTGCTTTAATTCTTTCCAGGATAGTATTGCTTAT
>JAGPOW010000797.1:23938505-23951013 GCA_030014935.1 Caiman crocodilus | reverse complement strand
CCCTTCTCCTTCTGCAGCCTCTTAAATAGGTCTATGCTAAACATAGGGAAATCCCACTACTGACCCTAGTTGTCTTAGAATGAACTACTGGGTTCAGGACTCTTGCTAGAGTGGTGGAACCTACCATAACTTAAGAACATACAGCTTATATAGTCTGGAGTAAATAATGTTGTCGTCTCAAGTTAGGAATTTGGGGATGAATCATGATCCAACACACCTAGTATTTATTACATTCTACTGTATTACAACATTCTACTATTTAACTTCATAGCTCAGTTGCACTCACAGAGCAAAAAGCTACATACCATTTCACTAGCCCACTATAGAATCAGCGTGCAGAACTCTTGCTATTAGCATTAGCAAAGCTCTTATTATTACATGCCCCCTCTCTGGGGCTTCTATTACCACCCTCTCTGTGGGGCTGGGGTCAGTGCACCCTGAATGCCGCATCCTTGCTGATGCTGGGGTCCCCACCCTGCTGTGGGTCCCCTATGAGGCCTCCTCCTTCCCCTAATAGCCTCACCCAAACCACTTCTCTTAACAGTGACAAAACACAAGCCCCTGGACTGTAACACAAATTCAAGCCGTCCGGTTAAAATATCATTCAAGCCTACCAGGGAATATTCCAATCCTCTGCAGTACCAGAAGCTGCTCCTGCATTCAGGCCTGGCCTCTTTAGAAGATCTCCTTCCCCCTTGGCTGCTAGCAAAGAACTGCCCACCTAGCTTCAGCCATAAGGTTTATAAATGCCAGGCCCTGCCCCCCTTCAGTCAGCTGACCACTGGCAGGTGTGGGTTACTAACTACTCTAGTTGCCCTGGTGACCAATAGCTGGGCTCCTGACTCACTGCTAGGGCTCTTCCCCTAGCAAGTTCCCCTCTTTAGGAGCAGGCCACCTTAGTGCTCTGTGACAATTACAAATCAAACAATACTCCATTGGCAGCAGTAATATGTAGAGTTTTGATTATAGATTGTATGGGGTGGTTTGGATAGGAACAATCCTGCCCCAGGCAGGGGGTTGAACTGGAAGATTACTTCTAGTGGTCCCTTCCAGCCCTATTTCTCTATGCTTTTATGACCATTATCACATCCCTGCTTACCCCCATGGGAGATAAGCCTTAGGAAGAGGGATTTCAGAAGCTTATACAGCACAATGCTGTGTAGGTGGTATTGATACAAAGACGACTTGAAATGGATTTCAGAAGACTCCAGGTTAGGTGGCACACAAACATTGCAACTGAATGTTCACAAGGAACAAGAAGAAAATGTCATATTCAAAGTGCTAATGACACTTTTTACCAGAAAAGTAGGGGCAACATGAAATGACTGAAATTAGAGTACAGTAAGTACACCAGGATTAAGGATTCTAATGATCATTGTCTCTGATAACTGTAGATGGTCATGGTCTTCTAGCTCAGCTTGACTCTGTCACCATGTTGTGACCAGAAGTTTGAAGAAACTGCTAAGCCAAATGAAAAAATGTTGATTTCTTGGGAGGCTATACCTCAATGGAAAAATGCAGCAAGTTGTTCAGTGAAAGTAGTTTGCCCGATTCTAGCATTTACATAGAATTTGACACTTAAATGACCCTTGCTGGTGTCCAAGGAAGTTGTAATTAACAGGCCATTTGACAGAGAAACTCAGGGTAAATCATTTTCTCTCCTCAGTGAAGCCCCAAACTCAAGCCATTCAGCCTTGCTGCTTCCCAGGGATTAATTCATTCATGCACATGTGAACACCCTCTACTCAACTAAACTAAAACTTTTAGTTTTGCAAAAGTGAAAAATATCCCAAGGGCAGAGATGGGCTAACTTAAACCATGCACTTATTCAAAGAAAAAAGTTTTCCTGAATCTTTTCTAATTTCTAGAATGCATTGGTGACGTGTAGGGGGTGCATGCAGGTGCACATGCACATGCACCTCCTGAGATCAGCCCTGCACCCCCTGGAAGCTCCAGCTGTGAAACCTTGCACTTCCGGTTTCACTGCTGGCTCAGTGATCAGTGCTGGGGGAAACCCCTGTTCAGCAATCAGTGGCTGGGGGACACCTCCCCACCTCCTGTAGGCAATCTGGTGCCCCGCCCCCCCCACCAGACTCAGGAGTCACCAGTCACCCATGCTAGAATGTATACAGAAACCCCTGTCCCCTCCTTTTTCACTGTTCCAAATTGTCTGAATGAGCTAGAGTTATGGGCTTGAATGGGAGAGTACCTAACATCTTTCAAGGGCACTGTTTTTCAACCTGTGGTCCACAGCCCCTGAGGGGCTGCAGACTAGGCCAAAGGGGTCTGCTAAAAATGACTCTAATCATTTAAAAGTATGTGAATACCCACACTTATCATTCAAAAAGGTCTGCACCTCCGTTTGAAGTTTCAAAAGGGGTCCACAACTCCATTTGAAATTTTTTAGGGGTCCGCAAATGAAAAAAGGTTGAAAACACCACTGTTTTAGGGGATGGTACCCAATGTACGTTCTCTTTTCATGCTTCCTCCAGAAAAACAGTCACAGGCTCCTCTCAGATGGTACAGCTCCATATAGCTCCTAAAGCTGATCAGTGTCTTCAAAGCACAACATAGTGGCTGAACCTACACATGTGCTGAACTGCAGACTAGACTAATTAGCTGCAGAGTAAAGCATCACTGTCTACACATGCAACTCTATTAAGCTGCAGTAAACTAATTAATGCTGCTGTAAGGCAGCACTATTGGGAACAGACTCTCTTATGGAGGGGTAATTAAGTGCCATTAAACTCACACACACATACATGGATATACGTGTGTGTGTGTAAGAGAGTTTATATAAATATATGTATATACAGTTAGCATATACACACACACACATTAACTGTGGACATAACTTGTACCTGGTAAGCCCTCAGCCAGCAGGGGGGCAAATTCCTGCCTGCTGCCTAGCCACACAGCTCTGCATTTACAGCACCCTGATGTTCCATCCAGCCTATCTACCACCCAATCCCACCATCTGGAGGCAAGAGCTGATCCCCTGTGCCCCCTGACACTAGGGTAGGAGTGGGCCTTGTGTAAACTGCTCTGCCCTTGTTCAAATTGCTGCCATCTCAGGTACACATTTAGATACTGCACCCAGGAGTAGTTTATTTTGGCTCAAACTGCTCTGGAGTTTATTTCTTTGAATTAATTGCACACATAGATGCATCCAGTAGGTCTTATCCAACTTGAAATGACCTCCAAAACTGTAAATTAGATCTTTAAGTTCAAGAGTTTTAACATACCTAACATCCAGAATCAAAGCTCCATTCAGACCCTCCTGCTTGCTACCAACATACCATGTCAGGCTATGATCCTGCCTGTTATCCTGCATTAAGCTTCATCAGGGCTGTTTGTATTTGAGTGGGCAAACTCCTAAGGAAGCAGTGACTAGCAGAAAGAGGTTGCAATATGTGGGCCAACTGCTGAAACAATGTCCTAGTCTAGTATATAGTGGTGTTTGTACACACCACAATGTTTGATCCTCATTAATTTACCATGCCTTAAAAACTTTAACCTAGGTTATTGTGGTGCATCATGTTTGAGTTTTCATGTCACCCTCTTTTGAGCAAGTTAAGTCCTGTGTATCATTCATCCAGATTTCATCAGGGAGGCAAATACCAATCTATCCCCAGTAATGTCTTTCCTAATGAATTTCAGCAGGAGGCTCATGTAAATCAACCTCCACAGTCCCTGCTCCCTGCCTCCACCAGAAGTCTTCTGCTAAGTCCCCTCCCCATGCCCTGCTCTCGTGCCTGGGCACAGGCACCCCAAACCCTGCCACTTGCACCCACCTTTTGGTCTCCCAGTAGGTGACCCCATGGTGATCCCAACAAGTCATGTGAATCATTCTCTCCCATTCCTTTCCCTTCCCCCCATGTTATGAGAATCTATATAATTTTTTTTAACCATATAACTGATATGATTTCTGAAATGTATGGGGTTGAGAGTAGTGGGTGGGTGTTGCCATCCTGGGTGGTGGGCAATTGCAGCTGATGGTGGTGGGTGGTGAGGTAGTGGTGAGCTCTTACTTTTCTGCCTTTTTAGGACTACATTTCCTAGCATTCCCAGGCTGCCAGGACTTGGAACAGTTTCCATGGGGATGCCTCGATGGGTCCACTTCCCCTGCTTCTCTTCCCTGACCATGTTCCACCATGAATTCATTTGTTTAGAGCTACATGCAGCTTTTGGAAGGGTGTTGTGAAATGTTTTTGAAATGGTGGGTTGTTTATGGGCTTGGGGTAGAATATGCCCCCACTCTCCTCCCGGCCACATTCCTAAGCCGGACTCCTCCAGAGCATTCATTCAGTCCTCATTTGCCCACCCACTGTCCCGCCCCACGGTCAGTGAACATGTGGTATACTTAACCCTTCCACCCATAGGACACTAGTTACTTGTGTGTAATGAGCTCCATGGTTGAGGCCTCTTAACACCCTGCTTCCTGCTGGGGAAAAATTCCCTCCTCCCTAGGTCCCTGTTGCCCCATGATTAGGCCCTCTTAGCACCCTGATATGGATGGGGAAAAACTTCCCTCCCTCCATCCCTAGCTGGGACATGGCCAGTAACCAGGAAGGGGGATTCCATCCTTCCCTCCCTCGGTCCCTGTTGCCATGTGGCTGGGGCCTCTTAGCAGCCTGCTTCTTGGTGGGGAAAAATTCCCTCTCTCCTGTTTTGTGGCCAGCAACAATTCAAAAATTACAATACGTAAGGAAGGGAGGTTGCCCAAGAAACACACAGGGTGCGGCGTCTTAGTACCCTGCTTTTTGTTGGGGAAAAATTTCCTTCCTCCCGACTCCCTCCCTTCCTAGGTTTTGTGGCCAGCAATAGGGCTGTGCAAAATTTCACCACCTGTTTTGTTTTGGTGCTGTTTTGACCCATTTCAACCTTGAAACAGCGAAGTCAAAACAAAACAGGCAGGCTCAAAACAGGGTTGAAACAAGACAGGGCACGTCGAAACGTTTTGAAAAATTTGGAACATTTTGAGTTTTGAATGTGAAGTTGGGGCTTGCCTTCAGTGGCTTGCCTGCAGGGAAAGAGACAGTAAAGTAAGGGGAGGGAGGGGGAGGAGGGAGGAAAGTGGGGGAGGGAGAAGAAGTGCTCTTGTTATTATTGACTGTCTAGCTGGCCAGTGACTGTCACCCTTCCATATGGTGCCTTCCAACCCCAGTGCTCTGGGAGAGGGACAGAAAAACTGCATAAAAGCCAGCATTTTTTGAACTACCCTGCTTTCAGGTCACTTACTGAACTGTCTTGTTCTAGTAGCACACTGTCAGACCACTACGGCTAGAAGCACTGATTTCCTAGAGAATTCCCGGCTTGCTACTCTAGCAAGAAGGATTTCAGACTACCTTTTTCTTGTAGGTGCTTTTATTTTATTCTTATATTCATTGATTTATTCTTTTGAATTTTATACTTATAATGGATAGGATTACTATAGAATTTACTTTATATAGGAATTTACTATATACATTTGTTTTTATGCATTCATTCTTTGCACCACACCTACTATATTGAATTTATATAGGAAGACAGATATATTTCTATCGCTTTCATAAATTTCTTTACTGCGCCACACCTACATTTTTTAATTTATATAGGAACAAAAATACAATTATATATTTGTAGAAAAGGAAACATGGTACAAAGGCAGGTGGCTACACTGGCCAGCCTTCAGGAAAGGGTAGAAGAGGGGTAGAAGAGGGGGTAGAGGGAGAGCTATAAGTGCCCAGCCCCCCCCCCCACACACACACACACACACGAAACTGAGATGCAGCCTCTTTCCTCCAGCTAAAAGGGATGAGGCTGGTACAAGCAGCAAGTAGAGATGAGCAGTGCCACTGCCACTGCCTGTGCCTGAGACTGCATCCCCTCCACATGCAGCAGCCATAAAACCACGCCCCCACCATGATGACAACTGCAAACAGCAGTACCAACACAGCAGCCTATTCCACCCCTATTTCACTTCCCAGGCTGAGCCTTCCAGTGCCACAAGAAGACCTGGTGCTGAATCTGCATCTCAGTGCCATACCAAGGGAAATTCTGGGGAAGGAGGGGGAAATCACCTGAGTGTGTGCTCAACACTCCTCAAGTTTCCTGTTGAGCCAGGTCTCCTTCCCCAGAAGGTACTTTGGAGGAGGTTGATATAGAGGTGAAGGCAAGTGGCTCAGTTGAGTCCGCTCCTCCTCTTGCTGTGCCTTTGCCTGCTGAGAAAGGAGAAGTGCAGCAGCATCTACAGATGCACCTGCACCCCAGAAGTGAGCAGGTAGTGTGGTCTGGGATCATTTTGAGCTGGCAGATGATCCCATGTATGCTATCTACCTGCATTGCCAAGCCAAAACCAGCTGGGGCAAGGGAACAAAACAGATGGGCACCATGGAAATGCTGATGCATTTCCACAGGCACCACCCCCTTGCCCTTGCTCCTCCTCAGCCTGGCACCAGTCAGAGTGTGCCCAAAGGGAAGTCCCCCACTTGCTCCAAATCCCCATCCCCCCAAAGCAAAGGCATGCCACTCTGGAACAGTGGGGGAAAGGTGGACAGAAAGGGGGGGTACGTTCCAAAGGCAAGCGAGTTCATCCAGAACATTGGGAAGATGCTTGCTGTTGATGGCCAGCCATTCTCCCTAGTTGAGTGGACAGGGTTCAGGCAGCTCATGGCACTCACAGTACCATCATACCAAGTGCCTGCACACACCATCTTCAGTAAGATGCTGCTGCTATCTCTGTATAAGGCATGCATGGAGTACTTGAGGGAGGAGCTGTGTGAGGCAGGTCTTCAGGTGGCCTTACGCTTAACCTTGGACATCTGGAGCAGCTGGTGTGGAGATCATGCCTGCCTCTCCCCCACAGGGCACTGATGTAACAAATCAGGATGTCAGTGGGCTCTCCTTCAAGTCGAGGTGATGGATGAGTCTCTCACAGCAACAAACATCAGGAAGGCCCTGACTTGCTTAGTGCAGGGGTGGCTCACTGGGCAGCGAGAGATTGCCCATGGGTTCATAATCACCAACAATAGGGCCAATATGGTCAGTGCAGTCTGTAATGCCAACTGTTTGGCACACAAGTTGCACCTTGTTGTCAGGGACACCTTGGAGGGGGACAGGGCTGCCAGTGATGGCACTGCCACTACCAGCAATGGGGCCAATATGCAAGCTAATTTCAAAATGCGGGAAGGTGGCAGGTTACTTCCACTGAAACATCAAGGGGGACAAGATGCTGTGGGATAAACAAAAAAAAAGCTGAACATCCCACAGCACAAAATCATACAGGATGTGGAGACTCAGTGGAACTCCACATACGTGATGCTCAAGAGGATGGTGGAGCAACAGAAGGCCATTCATGAGACGGACTTGCTCTTAGAGATCAGGATCAGTGGTCCCCTGAACAGAGCTGAGTGAGATACCATCTCCCAGATCTTGGTGGCCCTCAAGCCCTTCCTTGAGGCCACCAAGAGCCTCAGCACTACTGATTCCCTCCTTAGCCAGGTGATCATCATAGTGAGGGAACTTCAGAGCCAAATGGAGAGCTTCCAGGGGATCAATGTTCCTGGCTGAGGCAGGCCACTGTCACCAGACATGCAGGCACTGGTGAGGCAGCTGAAGGAAGGCATCAGAAAATGGCTTGATCCCTTGTGGTCCAGTACAGCCTATGTCAGGGGTAGGCAACGTTTTTTGGCTAAAGTGACAAAAAACACCACAATGCCTACCTTGGAAGGTACTAGCGTGGCAGCATGCCAGAAAAACAAAATGAGGGCAAAGGATACATGGCAGGATGCCCTGCTGGTTCCCTTTGCCCCCTACCCAAATCCCTTGCCCCCCAGCCCTGTTGTCCTGTGCCCCCCACCCAAAGCCCCTGCCCCACCAGCCCTGCTTTCCCTTGCCCCCCGCCCCAGGCTCTGTGGCTGCCAGCAGCTACGCCAGCTCTGGGTAGCTGCTAAAGCCCAGGCTGCTCCCAGCTGGCAGCAGCTACCCAGAGCCAGGGCTGGCCACATCTGGGAGGCTCAAAACAGCTGTGCTGGGCTCCAGCATCAGCTCCCTACTAGCACATGCACACGCTCCTTGGAGTGGGTGATGGGGGACAGGCCTGAGACAGCGCAGCCCCGGTTTCTCTCCCGCTTCTGGCACAGAGGTGATGGCAGGATTCTGGAGCCCAGCGCAGCTGTTCGGAGCCAGCCTGAGCTCCAGGCAGCTGCAGCAAGCACCATACAGGCTGCAAACAGCTGCACCAGGTTCCACAGCTCTGGCATCAGCTCCATCCTGGGAGCAACTGCATTGGCACCTCAGGGCAGGCTGCACTGCCCTGCTGCCCACTCTGAGGTGAGCAAGTTTTCCTCAAGAAAAGGGTGTGTGGTTGTGTGGGTGTGACCATGAGGAGGAGACAGGTGGAGTTCTGCACACACAAGGATAATCTCTGTAGCTAAGCAACAGCTAAGGATCTGGGGGAAAGACCAGAAGTTCTGCTGTTCCAGGTTAGAGCTTCAATGCACATGGGACAAATACCCAAGACTGTGAATGCCCCTGAGTAAACAGGGCAGACCTGTGCATAGCAGTGACTAAGCTAACTGATTCTCTTTTGTTGCAACTGGGACATGAGAGCCTGACCCCAGGTGAAGGGGATATGGACTGAATCTGGCAAAGAGACTGAGAGCAGTCATGGTTTTTTTGCTTTCTTTTTTTGTCTTTGGATCCTTGAGCAGAGGCCAAGGCCACCCCTAGGAAAATGAGCTCAGGGCAGTGGCAGCAAGACCTACAACACCTACAGTCATCACACTCCCCCTTATGATGGGACATTATTTCTCTTTTGCCCTCAATATCCCACTGAACATGTCCCAATTTAGATAAATGGAATGTGTACCTAGTATTATCACAGGTTCACACACTTTTTCCATTGTTTAGGCTGATCAGTGCTAGAGTCCCTTGAACAGCACCTCACTAGAGTTAAGAGCTCTGGAATAGCAGTCAGTGCACTATGATCTCAAAAAGTTCTGGTTTATTACACTGCAGTACTGACTTCTCACTGAATTGTCATGATGGGAATTTCTGGGATTTATTTAACCATTTATAAGAAATATTGATGCCTATTTCAAAATGGACTCATTCCAAGTTCATGAAAACTTCATGAAGGCTGGTTTATCAGAGAAGTCTCCTGGAATGTTTCTATTTTGCCATCTTTGTGCTCCTCTATCAATTAGCCCACATGCCAGTGATAAGAGTGAACATCTCAGAAGAAAAGAAGAAGGAGGCCAAAGCTATTTTCTATTCTGGGTGCCATGTTGCCAACACCCTTTAATGTTATCAGTCCCAACCTTCCCATTGGAGAGAATGAGGGAAGGCAGATGTGATTACATGGGAAATAAGTTTTATCTCTGGCAACTTTCATGACATTTTGACTTGTGCCTGGATCATTTTTTGGCTGGTTGACACTTGCTGGATAATAAACCATTGATCTGTAGGTCCGACAGCCTCTAATTCCTGTGTTCTAGATAACAGTCATGCCTGAATGCTTGCACTGTGCACCAATGCAATCTTAAAATCTTAAAACCTTGTCAGAACAAGTCTCATTATCACCCTACAAACCTCAGCATAGCTCAGACTGCAACTTTCCCAATAGGTCTTAACCATTTTGTCATGGGAGAAAACTCCCTGGAGTCCGTTGTCTAGCTGCATAGGACCAGACAACACAGGTAAAGGGTTAACTGCAGTTTATTTGTTCGAGCAAAGTCCATAAACCAGCAAAGAGGTAAAAAAATGGCCCGGACCTACAGGTGGGGCTGTCTTTTATACCTTTTCTAACAAAGAAAACTACAAGGTCATTAAATATGCAATACTTATGGTCATCATCTCCTTATATGGTGCGTTACAAATTTCCATAGTAACACTACATTAATCTATTATAGCTAGTACTTTTCTAGAAGCAAAAGTTACGTGTTATTTTACATATTCCAATCTGTTTTCCTGTCCTGGTTGTACCATCTTCCCTCCTTCTGGCCCCCCTTATCTCATCCCTAGTTGTAACTGGTTCTCAGTACACAGACTTATACAGATTTACGTTCTTTGTCTTTTCTCTCAGAAAATGGTTGACACAGTTAAAATAATTACTTAACATAAACGAAGGCTTAGCTATCATTCTGCCTTGTGGTCAGCTGCATTGCTAGGCCACAGGTCGTGCCTTGTGTTCAGCTTCAAATCTAATATTTCTCAGTAATCTAAATTATTGTTAACTTAACAGTGTGGCATCAGAAAACTATTTTATTTAAGGGTAAAAACAAACTTTCCCATTACAACTTTAAAACACTGTCCTTAAAAGTAAAGGAATTAGTCTGCATCACAACAGTATCAACTGTACTGGAGTCACATTGATTATCATTTGGTCTGCTGAACAGAGAGTTTGGAAGACGTTGTGACTGTCACATGTATTTGTTTTGTGCAGTGTGTGGGACTCAAGTGCTTTATACAATATTAAAGAAAGTGAGCATGTAAAAAAGAGAATAGAGAAAGATGCAGGAGTCTGACAGGATGCACAAAGGGAAATGTCCTGTGGGAGAACTATAACAGATGCAGCACTTAGCAGTGATGGGAAAAAACAAAAGTGTTTCAGTAACCTGCAGGCATCTGAAAAGTATGCAAGTTTCTGTTTGTCGTTCTAGGCCCTTGTATCTAAGAAAAGCCCTGTCATGAAGACAGAGAACTGGCAACAGAATGAACAAACACCAGCAAGAACCAAAAAAGGAAAGGAGGGAACTGCATTTCCGGAGCAGTTGCTCGATGAAGCTAGAGCAGGCCCAGAGAGTGAGAGAGGGCAGAAAAGCCCCAGATAAAAACAAGGAAGGAGGCAGGGCACACAGGAGCCAATTAGAAAGGCAGGGATGAAGAGGAGTGGAATGCTAGCTGGCTGGGTAAGCTGAAGAAGTGTGATGAAATAGGAGATTTCAACAGAGGATTCATCACCGGTAAAGCAATCTGGGAGCCAGCACAACTTCAAGAAACAAAACAGATGATTGAGTCCTACAGTACAAAGTAAAACTTTTCTTATATTTCAAGTTTTGAGCTGAGTTAGAACAACATTCTAAAGAAGAAATGGTGGAAAAAACAAAACAATAAGCCTGACGTCATTTAGAGACATAAAGGGAAAGTCACCTTTTTTTTGTTGGAATGATACTCTTAAATAAAAGGGGAAATTAAGCTTGTTAAGCCTAAAGAACAGGAACTATTTTTTTTTTTTAAAGATTTCTGAGACTGTTGTGGGATACTTAGAAAAGTCATAGGGGACTCTGCTACATCTCATCTGGGTGTTCTTGGGCAAACCTGGCACAGGATGCAGTCTGTCTGACTTACAAGGACTCACCCTGCTCCCTCCCTCCTCTACCTAAACAAAACTGATTAAGATGCAGTGAGAGACATACCTAAGACCCTCCAGATAAGGGTGACAAGAGTGAAACAACTTTCCTAGGTGTCAATTACATCCGAGATGGAACCAGATGGCCATTCATTTACATGAGAGATGGAGAACAAAAAGCCTGAAGCAGAGACTGCAGTGAATTTTGGGACCAGAGAAGCAGGGGAGCACTGTATGACAGGGAATCTGTGCTCCAAATATTAAACAACCCATGTTCACACACACCCAGCTCAGCATTTATCAGACCAGTTCTAATCTGGATTTACAAAGGACTTTCCCCTCCACCCAGACACACACACACCTCTAAGTTTAATAGGCATCTCAGGCTGTACATTCCCTGGTCCCACTATGGGAGGCCTATTTAAACTTGATTGACTAAAATTCGGTTACCAAGTTAGGGAATGCTGAGGCAAGAAATTGAGTCAGAGGGGGTATGGGCAACATTTGAACAATGGTTAAGGGTTCATCACAGACTCCAGCCCATTGGAGCCCTGATCACAGGTGTTGACATACTTTTCCCGAGATGACTGGTGGGAGTCCTCTCCACAAAAGGTTATGAACACCCCAATAATTGCTTTAAGTCTTTTAAAAGACTATAGTAAGATCTGGAAAAGTCATGCTAAGCTGAAGCTTGTTCACAACAAGTAAAAATCCAAAATCCTGATGCTGCAAGCTATGTATTGTTTCTGAAGAAACCATGAGATATCCCATCAGTATATCTGCCATCCATAGGAATTTCAAGCTGGCTCCCAAGTATTTGGTTACTCCCTAATCATAAATGTTTCCTGATTATCAATCAGTTTCTTGAGATGTTCCAAACTGGATAACCCCTTCTCAATAGAAAAGACAATGATTTACACAATTATGGATGCTTCGAAGCAGCTGAACTAAGGGTATAAAAATCTGTAAAAAAAGTGTGTTCTTCAAAAAGAAGAGAGAGGGACTTCAGAAAGAAGAAGAAAACTCCTGTGCCGACACTATCCCCTGTCGTTCTTGGAATGCTGGAAGAACAGATCATCTCCCTTCAAGGACTGTGCCTGTCAGCTCTGCAGCCTGAGTACCTTGGACTGGTGAGATCCCAGCGCTCTCTCTCTCTTTTCTCTCTAGGCATAAACT
>JAGPOW010000797.1:23911458-23927888 GCA_030014935.1 Caiman crocodilus | reverse complement strand
GAGTCCAGCCTGCTGCCCCAGGGGAGGAAGTCAGCTGGGGCTACAGGATCCCAGCAAGATAAATGTCCAATTGACTCTTAAAGGAATCCAGAGTAGGTGCTTGTACCACCCCTGGCAGCAGTCAGTTCTAGGTCTTGGGGGCTCAGACTGTAAAGAAGTTCTTCCTTACGTACAGCCCAAAACGGTCTTGGAGAAGTTGTGACCATTTGACCTTGTCATCCTGTTACAGGATGGGGTCCTTAAGGATGGCTGTGATCTCCCCAAGGCCCCCTTACCGTGCCAAGTCAGCCCAATGGGCACCCTGTATTCTTTTCTGCCATGTCTTTATGGAATGATTAATAGGGATGCAGGGATGCTGCCTTTAAGTCCTTTTGGGCATGGTTTTGATTGATTCTCTGAACCCCATGGATTCCCGGACCCCTGGTGTGTCCCACTTCAAAACAGATGTCATGATGGCTGTTTTGAGGCACTCCAGCCTTTTGGGCTATGTGTGGCTCCAACTGCCCCTTTATCATGCCCCAAGCCTCGCAAATGGTTCTTGTATTGTCTTGCCTTGGCCTTGTTACAATTTGGCCCCTTGACCTCACTGGGCTCTCTGCAGCCGTGTCACTGCACCCCCTCTGACGCCAGGGTCCATGCCCCAAAATGGTGAGCCCTCTCTGGCACTGGGGTTCCCATGCTGCAGTGGGCCCCCAATGAGGCCTCCTCCTTCCCCAAATAGCCTCACTGAAACCAACAGTGTTATGCAACAACAAACAAAATATAAGCCCCTGGGCTATAACATAATAAAGTCAAGGGTGTGCTCTGCCCCTTTAAAAGTGTTGAACTGCATCCTCAGCACTAAGAATCTAGTGAGCAAGGGTACCTGCAGAGCTCATGGAGCCCCATCAGCCCTGGATGCAGCATATTAAGCCATTGCTGCATCACTGGGCACTTTCTCCCTAGAGGCTCCTTCCCCTCTGGCTGCCAGCAGGGAACTGATCTACTGGGACTCAGCCCTAGGGTTTATATGGGTTTAGGACCCTGCCTCTTGTGGCCAGCAAACCAGGTGCAGTCAATTTCATCATTAGCCAGTTGTCATGGCAACCTGCACCTGGGCTCTTATCTGGCCCTTTGTGTCCCCTCCCTGAGCAATCTCTCCTCATGGACAGAGGCTTGTGTCCAGCCCCTACCACCCCCCAACTTTGGATCTGGCCCTGCTTCCCCATTTCTCTCAAGTCCAAGATCTTTCCCCCTAACCCCAGGTCTGCTCCCCCCCCTTCCCTGCAGCTTCTGATCTGGGCCCATTTCCCCCCTCACTCTCACTTCAGTACTGACACTACTCCTTCCACCCCCGCACCACAGGTCTGCTCAGCCCATGCACAGCTTCCTCCCCTCCCCTCCCCTCCCCTCCCTCCCTCCCTCCCAGCTGTTGGCAGGGCCCTGGGGTGGAAGTGATGGTGGCAGCGGGGCACCATCACTATGCCCCCCTCTGCCTCCCTCTCACCCTCCCCTCCCTCTTCCTCCCTCCCTCCCTGCCAGCTTTTGTCAGGGCCTGGTGGCAGCAGGACACTACCCACCATCATGGTGGGCAGGGATGGAGTCCTGAGTCCGGCCCTGCCCCTGCTTCTCATGCAGTCGGGGGAGGGGGTGAATAGGACCACTCCCTCCACCCCCATCCCCACCGCTTCGAGGCCAGATCCACTCCCCCACCCCTTCATGGCTGTTGTTGGGGCACAGCAGTGGCAGGGGAGGGACACCGCCACTGTAGCCCCCCACTCTCCTGCCTCCTTTCCACTCCTGCCCCCTGGCTTTTGTTGGGGCCTGGCAGCTCCACATCCCCCTGTGTCTGGTCCTACCCCTGCTTCTCAGCTGGGTGGGGGGGCTGGGGTATGGGCCTGCCCTCCCTCTCTCCCTGCTTTGTCCCGTGTCCATGCCATCACGGTGGTGCTCTGCTGTGCCATCTCCTATCTGAACATTCTTGGAGCACTCTGATCGGTTGTTTTAATCAGAGTTATAGACGGACAAAGGCTTTTATAATATTAGAATTCTAATTATTCAAATAAAAATATGATCTTTCACTGATAGTCAACCTGCAATTCTGTAACTTCCCAGACAACTGCAGTATCAGATGTTGATAGACCATGCTAGACAGAATTGCCAAGACCAAGTATCGGGAGGCATGAAACTGGTCCAGAGATGCAGTTACCAGCTCAAAGATAGGAAACACTGAACATACTGGATGTGTCTAAATGTGCATTAAGGCTTTTTTTCTAATGTACATTAAATTTAGTACCTGTAGTATGAGCTATTAAAGAAATGTGCATTAGGCCGTTTTTTTTATGTGATGCTTTAATATTCAGTAAAATAGGCTACTGAGCATTAAAGTGCACATCTAGATGTGCCCACTGTTGCTACTTTTTGCAAGCTCCTTAAATAGCTAAGGAGCGTCCTGTGTGTTCTGGACTAACACAAAGCAAGGACAGGATAGCCAGTCAGCCACTGGTACATGGGGAGGGGGGTGTACTTCTACTGCTGGTAAGTGACAGTTCTCTCAGCCTCACCCAGCGTGTGTGAGAGTGAGCCATCACAAGAACAAAAGGAGAACGAGGAGCATGTCAGTGTCTTCCCCTGTCAGGTACTTTCAAAAAAAAAAAAAAAATTTCATTAAAATCAGTCAGTCATTCTCATTGCCTCCCCCCCCCCCCAACAATTTAGTCGATGAAGCAACTGACTATCACTGAATATTTAACTAGTGCATCTTATATGAACATTGCCTTAAATGATAAATCAACAGCTTTTTCTAAAGCTATACCTTTCCATAGTTTCTTCTCTAGCACTTTCATAGGCAGGAATAATTACTTGGCGCACAATGCATGTATAATGAATTTTCAGGCATGCTTGTTTGATCTATAGCCTTGGAAATAATTGGTGAGCTTGTTAGACTAATGGGATATTTTTTTCTGAGATCATTGAACCCATTTCAGTAAAGAAAGTTGCATAAGTGAAAGTGAATGCAGGAAAAAAGTGGTAATTTGTTGTTTTGCGGAGTAGAAATTATTTCAACCCCTTTATAAATACCATTTTACACCCTGGATTTCAGTATCATAAAGTAAAGAATTGAAGCATATTTTAATTACAAAACAGCATATCCAGATTAGTCCCAGAATTTCAAATGGGACTTGGGTATAATGACTAGAAGCCAAAAGTCCATCAGCCACCTCCCTTTTGAACTGCTAAGCTCCCTAGGTGTTTATGCTTGGGCTTTACTACATACACAGAAGCCATCCAGTTTGGTTCCAGGGCATCTAATCCCTGCCCAAGGTCTCCTACAATCCAGAATGAAGGTGGAGCAGCATCTAAATTCCACCTAAGTCCTCAGATGTCCAATTCATCAGGTGTCCTTTCAAGATGGTTGAATCACACCAACAGTACTGAGTTCAGGACAAAGTGCAATAACCACGGTCATTGACACTGAGGAAGAAGCGGAAGCAGTGCATGTGCACACTTTAAATGACAACCTAGTGGACAGAAAGTAAAATGATTACTGAACTTTCAGCTATATTACCTAACTTGCCGCCTCCTGCTTGTGCCTTCTGCCAGGTCACCTTCATCCTCTCCCTTGCATTCCCATACCCCCCAGCCTGTATCATCTAGCCTATCCTTCTGTTCCTTCCATCACCCACTGCCTTTGAGAGAGTCTAGGTCAGGATGGCAACCACTTGAAGACCATAGAGCCACTTGATTCAAATCACGAACATGGGACTTCAGCAGTATTCAGCAGCAGGTAGCTTTAGGGGTGGCCATTCCCTCTACACTACCTCAGAGAAGTGACGGCTATAGGATATAGCAGTTCTCTTCATGCTGCCACAGACATAAGTGGCAGTGGTAGCTGGGTCCTAGTGCCCTCTGACCTGAGGTGGGTCATTCTAGCATGCAACTTGAAAAGGTTGCCAACTGCTGCTCTAAACAATTCCTTCCTGTCCTCCATGCTGCCTGGAAACCAGCTCAGGGGACAACATGAGTGTAGGAGAAAAACCGTTTGCATTCTCTACTGGCAGTATAGCAAACCCAGCAGAAGACGAGCACCTGAAGGAAAAGTCCTGGTTTGTACCAGTTACCCAAGCAACCTTTAAAAAGAATGTTTATTTGCTCCAGGTAGATGAAACAACCCAGTTCAGTTGGCCTGTTAGGATTTTCAGATACAGATCATGTGGATCTCAGTCAGGATACTGAGAGCTGTGTGGAGCTAACATGATCCTAGTAGGGCTGGTGAGTTTGAACTCTGTGAAAATGAAGCATGCTCAGCACAGATGAACTGTTGGATAGTACTCCTCAAATGAACCACAATTTCACTTAGGTGCTGCTAGAAATAGTTGGAGTGATTCCCTATCTGATATCTGGATGTTTCCCACCCAAGCTGAAGCATGATCTAGCCCTGCTTAAATCTATTTATCAGGAGAAATTGGATCAAACAGAGAGCATTTTCTCACTCTACTAGTCATGGGTTCTGGCCAATTCTATTTTCAGGAGTTTAAGTCTGCTACATGTCCACAGCCATGGAGCAGGATGGAATAAAACTGCACTCAGGCACCTAATAGATTAAACAGGATCAAGCCCAGAGTATATAACTTCCCTCTTTCACTCACTCCCTTGCATCAATCCCATAGTGTCTCCTCTATTTCTTTTTAGGTCCCACTGCCTTATTTACTTCATATTGGGCACATTTACATGAGACATTTACTGCAGAGCTGCCTAATTAGCTCTGCATTAGTCTCAACATCTCCACATGCAGCTCTATTAGACTGCAGGAAACTAATTAACTCGGCCACAGGTTAGCACATGTAAATACAAGTACTGTCCTGTGATGGCATTCTTCAGTGCACAGCAACATGTGTAGCCACTGACAGGGTTTGCTGGGGCATGAAGGTGTTTCAGTACAGGGGTTGCCTGCCAGCTCATGTCCCCATCCAACCCCTCTGCAGCACATTGACCACAGCAGCCCAAGGCTGATAGGCTTACTGCCGGGGACCCTGGCCAGCCAGGGCTGCTCTGACCCGGTTCAACATGCTACAGTCCCAGGAGCACATGACGACGCAGTGCCCAAGAGCAGTAAACTGCAGCAAAGTTTATTCATCTGTATTAATTTCACATATAGACACACCCAGCAAAAAAATATCCATTCTAGTTATTTGGTGCTAGGTGTTTGGAAACACTCAGGCACTGAAATCAGTGGGAGCTTGGCACCTAGATACTTCTGATCCCTCAGTTTTCATCCATCATCAGTTTTCAATCCTTCCCACATAATACACTTGCACTATGGTTCTTTTCTCCCACAAGACTGCTATTGCTTTAAAGCTAATGGAGAAGCAATGGATTAACTACCCATATCCTTCAGAACTGACCTACCTATCAATGGGGCAAGATCTTTTCACAGCACTCATGCACCAGAGTTGGTGCTGTCCTCTTCAGCCTGGGGCCAAGATTTTCAAGCTGTGACAGAGGCTTTCAGCATTCCTGGAGGATGGCAAAGAACTGGAGAAGCTGAGGTCTCTATAAAGGAAATGAGGAGTCAGATGGGAAGTCCACAGTGTGCTGAGGAATAGGGGAAGAAGAGGATGAAAACATTTCATCAAAGAACAAGCAACAGGTTTATAAAGGGTCCATATAATAGCATCAGTTAATACCATAGTCTTACATGCAGCTCAGCTTGAGTGTCCAAGTATATATCACTAGGCTACACACATCTGGATATTTACTTATGGCTGTTTTCATTGTACCTGTATTTGCCAAACAGGTATACACGCCTCTTCACAATCAGGCCATTACTTCACTGGAAGTAAGAAAATGCTCAATGAAGCAAACACTGTTCGCTCACTCACAAATACCTTTAAAAAGGAAATTCTGAAAGTGCAGCCTAGTAAATACAGCAGGGCACTGGGTGTCAGGAGTCTTAAGTTCTTTGGGAAAGTCATATAATCTGCCAAGACCTGACATTCCTCTGCAGCACAGAATTATTAACTGCCTAAGTCAGTGGGGGAGTGAAGCTTTTAAAAAGCACTTGAAAATACTCAGATGAAAGGGCTATAGATGCATCAAACACTGTTACTAGCCAAATAAATTGTTTCATCATAGATATTGTCTTGTTAATGTCTGTCCCAAAGTGAAAGCCCTGTGGAGCTTCCTGCAGGCATAATTCTCAGACATTCTCCCACATCCTGAGGTTGCTGCCAGTAGCAGCAGCAGACAGAAGTCTGTACATCTTCATCATCAAGACCATTCACAATGGTCAACCCACTAGTTTTCATCTTCCCAAACCAACCAGCTGTCAATTTGTGCTTCCAGTACTTATTTCCAACAACTGCAGAAAACACGTCAGCTAATAATAAAACAATATAACTGTCTTCTGGTTAGTCACTTTGCATTAACAGCAGCTTCATCAAAACATATCCAAACAAGTGTCAGTAATAAGTGGAAAGTGGAGGAAAATGTAAGTAGGGAAAATAATGATGTTCCTAGACTGAAACTTTTCAATGTCAGCTCTGTACCTTGAGAGGCTGAGTTACATATCAGCAATGAGATGTATGCAGCCTACCTGCTAACAGCATCAAAATAATGAACTCTTCAGAGCTGAACTTCCTCACAAGGTTCACTAACAGAACCACTTAAATAGTAGATTGAGCTACTGACACAGCTGGTCATGGGCTTGCCTCCCAGGACAGGACGCAAAGGTGGGAGTAACATGTCTGGGAGTCTTAAAACACGTTCTGGGGTTGGGGATAGAGCACTTCAATTAGAGCATTTCTGACAGATGCTATAATTAAACCGCCCTCAGTGCCTCGTATTTAACATCCTGTGCTTCAAACTGGCAGTGGGGGTGCTTTAACTAACGCTCATCCAATAATCTTTAAAATACCCCCACCACCATTTTTCCTCTTCTGAGCAGCTTCTTGAGAGAAAGTCTGCTACTGCATTGGTCTGTCCAATCCTATATTCGATACAAAAATGAAAAGGTTGTAATGCCAAGGCCCACAGAGTTATACGAGCATTATTGGTCTTTGTAGTTTGCAACCATTTTAGAGGGGTGTGATCAGTGATTAATGTAAACTCCCAACCTAGGAGATAATAACAGAAATGTTCTACTCCCCATTTGATAGCTAAACATTCTAGAAGTCTGTCTAGGAGTGCAGTTGAGTGACGGAAAGAGGATGCAATGATTACAATTAGTTAAAGATTTTAGGATGTATTTAGTGAAATTCCTGGATGTGCAAAGGGGATTAGCCACTGAATTATCACTCCTGAGGGTAAAATAGTATGCAAAAAACGGTGAAGTTTGAAAGGAGGACCAACCAAAGGCAGCCTTTGGCACTTCTTGGGGCCTTTACAAATTTAAACGTATGTCGTTTGGTTTGCATAATGCAGCAGTTATATTTCAAAGTCTCATTGATTGGGTCCTAGCACCACATCAAAAGTATGAGGCAGCATACATAGATGACATTATTGTATACTCAGATGGGTGGGGGCAAGATCTACAAACCCTCCGAGCATTGCTTCAGGAACTCTGGTTAGCTGGCCTAATGGCCAATCCTGGCAAATGTACATTGGGGAAAGCAAAAACCAAAAATCTGGGATTTTCAGTAGGTCAGGGCAAAATCTGACCCCTGGCAGATAAAATTGAGGCAATAAGGGATTGCCTAGCCCCTCAAACCATAAAACAGTTGAGGGCCTTCCTTGGATTAGCTGGTTACTTCCCCCATTTCATTCCCCATTTTGTGGAGGTAACAACAACTCTCTAACTGACACTCTGAAAGGGAAAGCTTCAGGCCTGATAAGATGGGATGAGACCTGTCTCAAAGCTTTCTACCAAACTAAAACAGCTTTGTGCAGAGATGTGGTACTTCAGATATCTGATTTCAAATAACCTTTTATCCTGCAGAATGAAGCCTTGAATCAAGCTTTGTGTGCAGTATTATCACAGGAAATTGAAGGAGTGGACAGGCCCATGGTATACGCCAGCCTCAAACTAAACCCTCAAGAGCAAAGATATGCAATGATAGAAAGAGAATGTTTAGCTATCAAATGGGGGGGTAGAATATTTCTGTTGTTATCTCCTAGGTTGTGAGTTTACTTTAATCACTGATCATGCCCCTCTAAAATGGTTGCAAACTACAAAGGCCGATAATGCTTGTATAACACTATGGGCCTTGGCATTACAACCGTTTCATTTTCGTATTGAATATAGACCTGGACAGACCACTGTGGTAGCAGACTTTCTCTCAAGGTGCCGCTCAGAAGAGATTAATCCAGATACCAATGACTGCCAACAGCCATACGCTCCAATAACCCATGGAACAGAAAAGAAGGCACCTAGCGGTGTCTTAAGGGGGAGGATGTGTGAAGATGAAGAAAGAAGGACAATCTTGGTGCTGCCCAGGAGTGGGCAGGAGCTGACAGGAGAAGAGATATCTCACCAAGAACACCATTTCTGGAGTCACTGCTTCATGAAGTTGGAGTGGCCACAAACAGGGATGGAGACAGGGAGAGACCCAGTTACAAAAAAACGACTGACGTGGCATGGAGCAGACAGGGAGAAAAAGAACATGACAGCTGGAGTGAAGGAGAACTGGCAAGTAGCACAATGAGTGATTAAGAAGAATTACAAGGGGCAGAGATTGAATCCAGTCGAGGACTAATCGAGGGAAGACAGTTAAAAATACCAGAAAAATTCAGGAGGAAGGCAAGAACCCCACAGAAACAAGTAAAGCTCTTCTTTTAATTACTTTTTTTTTAATCAAGCAAACAATAGGAACGGAAGTGAAGTGAAATTTATTAAACTTTACTGATTTAAAAAGATTTCAGTTCCAGAGGCAGATAGCCAGGAAATACTCTTGTTTTGTTAGGACTTTGTATTGTCTGACATAGAAGATTGTCTGGAAGAAACTGGAAAAGAAGATTTCAAACTACAAGAAAAAGAAAAACATAATATTTTGTGTTATGTAATAAAAATAACAAAGGACAATTAACAGAAAAAATGTATTGCTGTGAGTTTTTAGCATAAGAGTGATGGAATTTACCTAACTTTAGAAGAGTATTTCCAGAGTTCAGTGCTGGAAGATAAATTAACATTATCAGATGCTATTTATATATAGTGGTGTTAAAATTTCACCCTTCCCAAAACATATTTTTCTATCAAGATGTGGCAGGCGGGAATTGGGATCACCACTAAAATAAACCAGTAATAAGAATCTTATTGTCAATTGAAAATTAATCTTGAAATTAACTGAGGGGCTATACCTTTATAAAACTACAATCAGATGCACAACCTCACACTCACCAAGCAGATGAGACAGATGAAACAAAAGCATTACACAGCAACTTTTGTGCCTACCTGTCTGCTTAGTCATTCATAAAAGCTCTGCCTGGAGGCTTGTTGCAGACAGTCCTCTGTCCTGACCATGGCTCTACAGGTATCTTATGATAATAAGGAGTGAATTGCTAGTACAATTCAGGTCCTGAAAGGTATGATGCCTAATTCCCATTATCCTATCCCACTGATGGGAATTAGGCACCTAAATACCTTTGACAAAGTGCCTCTTTGAAGATCTGTGCTTAAAAGATCCAGTTTCTGGAGTAAGAAGACTGTGTTAAGAGCCTGCTGGAAAATGAGTGGTATCGATACCCAACAAGTGTAAGTGTATGAACCACTATTCTTTCTGCTACTCTTCCTCATTTACCTGAGAAGAGCTGACCACCAGGAATATTTCTCTACACTGGGGAAACCATGCTGCTTAATTTTCACAGGTGATACTTACTTGGAGTACTCACTACTACCTAACCTGCCAGGCACATGGAACAAACAAATGCCTGTCCATTGCCATTCATGTACCTGGACTCTCCAGTATAATGCCAGTCTTCCAATAGAATCTGGACTCTGATCAGATTCATATTGTACCCCAGGAAGCCATGGAGGCTGAAGCAGATTTAAGTGGTCAATAAGTGAATAATATTCAGGGCAGTCCCAGTGGCTCTCACAGGGACTGTTTGGTATGCATAATGAATGTAGTCAATAAACAGACTGTCAGTGATCTGTGCTTCCTGCTTAGGGAAACCAAAAAAGATCTGGTAGCAAGATCTTCATGCCTGGTGCCTTTCAATCAGATCCTCGTGCCAAAACCAGTTGCAGTGCAGTGCCTCTCCAGAGCATAGCTTATGATATATGCATTAGGTGAGTCCTTCAGTGCCCCAGTCTGCTACTGGAAGCATTGGTTCTTGCTAGGTGGAGTGCTTTCCCTTGGGCAGCATTTTCCAGAGGAAAATACCAGCAGTAAATATTAAAAAATAAAACAGAAATGTTACCAAGCACATCAAGCTTTGATAAGAGAATAGATGGCTGATTGTGGGAAACCTGTTGTGAGAAAAGGGTGGTACATAGTTGCTGTGCCCTGGAGCAGTGGTGATCAACAGCTTGTCTACCTCCTCCATGTTGATGATAAACTCATCCTACTTAGTTGCTCCCACGCTGCATACAATATGCTGCATCCTCAAGATTTACAGGCCAAAAGTGGCTTTGGGCTTGCGATTGGAGTTGCTTTAAGATGTCAGAATTGCTCACCTGGTATTTAGTGCATGCCAAGTAGAAGTGAGTGGATATGGTGGGTCTCAAAGCAGTGCTTCTGAAAGCAGCACAGAGACAAGGTCAGAGTCCTTACTTCACAACACTTCCCTTCTGTCCTCTTGGTCCAAGTGTCGGGAAGCGAGTGACTTCCCTCTAGAACAGATTGATGTCCCATCTAGCCTCCTGTGTACCATATGTCCTATTCTGACCAATGAATTAGGGATTAGTAGCAGGAATGGTGAATATCCCAAAAGCAGAAGAGCCTGCTGTTTGCACCACTCCCACCAGACCCAGTTCCAATCTGAGCAGGGGCAAGTAGAACAGAAGGGGAAGCCAGCTTCTAAAGCAAGCACCATGACAGCCTAGCCCTCAGTGATTTCTGATGCACAAAAGTAAGCATAACTGTAAAAAGGTGACCATGATATACTAGAATATTGTGCTAACACCACACATCAAATTGCATCCCTCACTGCTCCTGTAAATCTATGCTTCTCAGAGGCTTTTGCTATTTTGATCTATCCTATCCTAAGGAAGTTAGCTGGCTTCAGGTGCAGGCAGGATGGTAAACGGAAAACAAGAAAATAGCTCCCTACTGCCCTCTAAAGTGAACACCGCAATTCTTCCCTTCTTGTTTCCATAACCATCCCAAGCAGCTGCACAAAATGAATTATTTCTGCCAAAATACAGTTGTGAACTTGAAAAGACTTATAAAGACTGATGAATCCCTTGGACCCAGACAGCTGGCAATGGGAAAACTTGGCTTTACAAATAATACTTCAGTCTTTCCTCCAGGCAAGAAGTTTCTGTACCTGCTCCCACATACATGTTCACTAGCAAATACCCATGAGGTTCTCTGGGTGGCCTGGGTTGGAAGTAATCTGCTCATGATATGTAAGATGGGATGGAGTACACCTTCAAGTGTACAGATGACACCAAGGTGGCGGCAGTACTAGATACACTGGAGGATAGGACAGATCAAGGATCCCACAGTGAGACAGGGAGCGGGGCAGGGGCAGGCACTGTTCAGCTAGGTAAAGGCTGGGCATAAGACAGCATCACAGCTCATCTGGGGTGCCGGGGGAGGGGTAGTGGCTCTCACCACTGCAAGCATCTCAGGAGGGCATTGAAGGGCATGTGCCCATGGATTTGCACATGGGGCTAGGATGGACTGCTGCTGAAGGCTGGGTTCAGGGTGGCACCAGGCTCTTCCTGGTGTGGGGGGGGCAGTCTGCACTTGAGGTGGGTGGCAGTGGCACTGGACGGGGGTTAGAGTGAATCTTGGAGTGGCTGCACCCCAGCCCCCATAGTCATAGATTTCATAGACATTAGGACTGGAAGGGACCTTGGAAGATCATTGAGTCTAGCCCCCTGCCCCAGAGGCAGGAAGTCAGGAGGAGTCATAGGATCCCAGAAAGATAAACATCCAAATTTCTCTTGAAGGCATTCAAAGTAGGTGCTTAAACCACTTCCGGCAGCAGACTATTCCAAACCATGGGGGCTTGGAGAGTAAAGAAGTTCTTCCTTGTGTCCAGCCTGAAACAGTCATGGAGGAGTTTGTGACCATTTGACCTTGTCATCCCTTGGAGCGCTCTGGTGAACAGATGTTGCCCCAGATCCTGATGAGCACCCTTGATAAACTTATAGGTGGCCAGAAAATTACTCCTAAGCCTGCACTTTTCCAGGCTGAAGAGTCCCATAGCTCTCAGCCTCTCATCCTAAGGTCTGTTTTCCTGACTTCTGATTATGCACATGGTTCTCCTCTGCACTCTCTCAAGCTTCTCCACATCCTTTTTGAATTGCGGAGCTCAAGACTGGATGCAGTACTCCAGCTGCAGCCTCACCAAGGCCGAGTATAACAGAAGAATGACATCCTGGGATTTGCTAAAGAAGCATCTATGGATGCAAGCCAACGTTTTGGTTGTTTTACTATCAGCAGCATCACACTGAAGGCTCATGTTCATTGGTTAATCATGACCCCCAAGTCCTTTTTGGCTGTAGTTCTAGCCAGCATAGCACTACTGAGCCTATAAACATGCTGCGTATTTTTCTTCCCAAGGTGGAGAACCTTGATTTTTTGGTGTTAAACACCGTCAGGTTCTCGTCCACCCATTTCCTGAGCCTATCAATGTCAGCCTGGATCACCCTCCTGTCCTCAGGTGTGGATGCTTTACCCCAAAATTTGGTGTCCTCAGTGAACTTGACCAGTCCACTTCTGATACCAATGTTCACATCATTAATGAAGATGTTGAATAATGTTGGCCCAAGGACAGAGCCTTGAGGGACTCCACTGGTCACAGCAAACCACAATGATTGACTTCCATCAACCACCATCCTCTGGGTTTGACCATGGAGCCAATTCCCCAGCCAGTGTATCATAGTGAAGCCAAGGCCACAGCTGGCCACTTTTGCTAAGAGGTGATCATGGGATACCAGATTGAAGCCTTTTTTAAAGTCAAGATACACAACAGCAATCTCTTCTCCCTTGTCCAGGTGATAGGTCACCTGGTCATAAAAGGAAATTAGATAGATCAAGCAACACCTACCCACAACAAACGCTTGCTGGCTATCCTTCAGGATGCTGCCATCAGCCAGTCTGTTAAGAATGGCCTCTTTGATAATCTTTCTAAGACCTTCCCCGGGATAGAGGTCAGGCTGATGGGCCTGTAGTTTGTGGAATCCACTTTCCTCCCTTTCTTGAAGATAGGCAACTCATTGACCTTCTTCGAATCTTCAGGCACTTCACCAGAGTGCCAGGACTTCTCAAAGTTCTGCACGAGGGGCTGGGCTATGATGCTTGCCAGTTTCTTGAGTACCCTAGGGTGTAAACTGTCAGGGACAGCTGACTTGAAGGTGTCCATCCTCTCAAGGTGTTTCTTAACAAGGTCAGCATTGATAGAGGGTAAGGAATCACCCTCATGTAGGGGTTCCTATCCTGTAATGGGTCTGGTGAAAAAATGATGCAAAGTACCCATTTAGCAAGTTGGCTTTTTCCTGGGCATCACTTGTCATTTGTCCCATCTGTTTTAGCAGGGGTCCAATGTTGCCCTTGCTTTTCCTCTGGTTCCCCCACATATCTAAAAAAGGACTTTTTACTGTCCTTGATACTTGTAGCTAGTTGGAGTTCAGTCACAGCCTTGGCTTTTCTGGTTTGCTCCCTGCAGGTCCAGACCAGTGCAGAGTATTCCTCCTTCCATGTGGATCCAGTTGTCCATCCTTCGTATGTTTTTCTTTTCAAACACAGGAGGTCTGCTAGTTCCCTGGAGAGTCCAGGTGGCTCCTGTGCCCTTTTGTTGCCTTTCCTCTGAGACGGAATAGACTTTGCTTGTGCATCCAGGATTGCTCCCTTGAGGAGTAGCCACTCTTCCTGAACTCTCCTCCCCCTGGAGTCGTGGTCCCTTAGGGCCTCAATGACAAGCCTCCTGAGCTTGTCAAAGTCAGCTTTCCTGAAGTCGAGGACTTCTGTATTGCTGACTAACTTGCCAGCTTTACAATGGACGGTGAAGGTGATCAGCTTGTGGTCACTGTCATTGCATTGTGTTTGAAGCCTCCCAGCTGCAGCTGGCCCTGGCTCTGGGTAGCTGCTGCCAGCCACAGAGCCTGGGCAGGGGGACAGGGGGTTTGGGTGAGGGGCAAGGGGCAGAAGAGCTGGAGGGCAGGAGCTTGGGACGGGCAAGGGGCAGCAGGGCTGGGGGGCAGGGGCTTTGGGTGGGAGGCACAGGGCAGCAGGGCTGAGGGGAAGGGTTGTGGGTGGGAGTCAAGGGACACAAGCAGGGCATCCTGTGATGTACCCCCTGCCCTCATTTTGTTTTTCTGGCATACTGGCATTCCGGCACCTTACAAGGTAGGCATTGTATGGGGTTTTCAGCACTCCAGCCAAAAAATGTTACCTACCCTTGCTCTAGAACTTCTTGTTTGAGAGACAGAGAGTAATGTGCCTTCCTGTGAGATATGGTCTCTTAAGAACCCAACTCCCAGAGTTCCTTAGTTCATGCTGTGCATTTGCAAAAGTCAACAGGGCAACCAGTTGGCTGCAGGAGAGGGAACAAGCACAAGCAAGCAGAGACATTGATCCCAGTAAGAGTGGGAGCCATTGCTTCTACTGCTAAATTTACAGGCCTCAGAAGATATGAGAGTAAATATGCTAGCCTTAATTTACAAGTTTATAAACCTATCACAGATTTATGCCCAGTGGGATTTTGTGATACAAATTCTTTCAGAATTCTGGACATTTTCAGATTTGTGTTAAATTTCCTTAAATAAACATTTTATATTAAAAATACATGCATCATAATATGTCTTTATTGAAATAAATGTGTGTTTTTAAAATATATGTTAAAGTGCCCTTTTGAGTTCACCCCCAGTGAAAACTTATCCTTAAAAAGTGTCCTGTGCCTCCTCCTGGGTCAGGCAGCCTAGTCCTCAAACACCCCCACCACCTACCACCTCAAGATGATGAGTGTTAACAAACAGTGGCCTAATTTACAGAGACAGAGGGGTTTTTCACAATTACCTCATGAAGACACTGATCCTGACAACAGAAACAACTTAAAATTTGAACATGTTCTGTGCCGTCCAAAGAAACCAAAGATCAGCTGCCCCCAAACATCAAAAACTCAAATTTGCAAATTCATATAAAGGTGACTCTGTGTATTTCACGTCACATACTGTGACGGGTATTATTTGCAATTTTGCTATTTCACTTTACATACTATGGTGTGTTTGTATTATAATTTGCAATTTTTTAATTCTCCAGCTGAAACATCTCAATCATCTGACAGCTGTTTATGAGGCCACAAAGGGGAAGAAATCCAACAGATCTCAAATATGTGATGATGAAGGCAGTCCTCAATCACCTAAAATGGCAATACACAGCAAGGAACTGACCAGCAACAGTCTTCCAGAACTAACAGTGACAGACTTGAGAAAGCAATAGTGCGATATGTTGTTGAGGCAGCAACACCATTTTCTGTTGTGGAACATGCAGTGTTTATTGACCTCATTAAAACTGCATCAGGGAGAGCACCTTTGTGCAAGAAAACTCTGACTGAAAGAATAAAAGAGGCTTTCAGTGATATGCAGCGCAATATGGAAGAGCAGTTAAGGCAAGCCTCTCATGTCAGTGTGCCAGCAGACTGTTGGACCGCTTTTAGATGGTAATTTTTTTTTTAATTGACTTCATACAGGGAGGGAATTGAGGTGATATGCATCAGTATAGTGTACTGGTTCTCTTTCTTTTTAATTTGAAATGTCATGCCATTGAATAGTTGAACAGTTCTTCATTTTATGCTATCCTAGCTTACCTACAATACCTGCTGACCCAAGTTTTACACAACACATAATTTGTATTTTTCTCTGCTTTTAGATCATATATTAGAATGACTGTCCACTGAATCCTGAGAAAAGAAGTGGAAGCAGCAGTCACTCTGTTCCTTTAAGAGGAAAAGCAGCCCAGTCAGGGAGCTCTGCAGGCTATGCAGGCAGCAGCAGCCGCCAGTTGCTGGAACAACAGGGGAATGAGGCAATTAGCAGCCAGTTGAGGCAGTCCCCTGACCAGATGTAGGCAGGGCCCTGGGAGCAGATAAGCCCAAGGCTGGGGCTAATAGAGGAGTCTCTCCCTGGCTGCTGTAAGGGAAGGGGCTCTTGTCAAGGGAAGCTACCCAGGGATACTGAGCTGACCATTTACTGCCTGTAGGAGGGATAGATCCCCTAGCACAGAGAGTCAGGAGAAATGAGTTGATTAAAGGGGTGACAGTGCCGGGGGGGGGGGGGGGGTGTTAAATGTCTCCTACATATTAATGATATGTTAATAGTAATGAGGAATTGAGGGTCCCGGGAA
>JAGPOW010000797.1:23895449-23911358 GCA_030014935.1 Caiman crocodilus | reverse complement strand
GATATGATAATAGTAATAAGGAATAGAGTGTCCCTGGAACAGGTATTAAAATGTTCTGCCAATTATGGGGAAGCATCAGGGGCACAGGGTAATAAGGGCAAAAGGATGTTGTTAGTGATAGGGGAGTGGAAGGATGTAGGGAAATTTGGATTATGGGTGATTAGGGATAATTTAAAGGTGTTGGGGTTTATGCTGATGTAAGGGGAAGGGGCACAGGAAGAACAAGGGTTGTAAGTCAGATGGTTGGTGGGTTTGTGAAGCACCTGGGATTATCCTTTTTCAGGGAAGGTGGAATTGGTACAGTGGATGTTATTACCAATGATTTTATTTATGGGGAGGGTGTATCCACCATTATGGCTGTAGGCACAGTGGTTACAGAGAAAGGTGTGTGTATTTTTGTGGGGAGGGAAGACAGAGATAATAGCAAGAAGGAAGCTGCATAAAGCAGGGGTATTGGGGAGGATAGGGGTTGCCTGAGGCAGAGGTTTTTCAGCAGTGGTGTGGGAGGCGAAGGGGGAGGGAGAGAAAGCAAGGAGGTTTTTTTGGTTTTGGGGAGGGAAAATATTGAGACAGCTAGGATTATTTGGAACATACTGGGACAGGGTTGTGGGCATGGAAACCCTTCTTGCATTACACAAGGATTGGGGCTTTCATCTGAGCGCATGGCTCGGGAGTGTTGGGATTGGAAGGGCTGCAGAAGGTGAGGAACATATTTCAGTTAGAGGGCAGGATAGATTAATGGATGTGGGGGATTTGACTAGGTTAGGGGGGTATGAAAGGGGATGGTGGATGAAAGGTGGGGGGCAAAGTATAGGGAGTTAGCATGGGAAGTAGTAAGGAGGATATTAATGGTAAGGGAAACACATCATCAGTGGGGTTTAGTAAAATTTGTGGAATGCCCATGGAAGATGTGTTGTGGGGAAGAAACATGTATCATGTGTTTTGGGAATGTTTATATGCTAAGGTATGGGGAAGCGTGGGGAGGTTTTTGGGTGATATAGGGTGGGGAAAGGAGTCACATTTGAGTATGTGATGTATGGTCTGGTGGAAGGGGAGATGTGGGTAGTGTTGATGGGTATAAAGGTAGCTTTGTGGAAACTGAGGTGTCTGTTTGTCACAAAGGGATTATTCTTTTTGGTGAAGGAATGTCTGCAATTTGGGCATGACGAGATGAGGGGTTATATGGGACAGGAGGTGGCAAGGAGGGCAGGAAAGGAAACAGCATAAGGTGTGGAAACATGTAAACTGGACCCGTCTGTTTGATCTGACAGGGATTGGATGAGGAGGAAAGGGGGAGAGGGGGTAGTACTATAAGGTGGACTTATAAGATTGGGTGAAAAGTGGTCTATGTTGTAAGGTAATGAGTTTAGGGAAAATTGTGGGTGGTGAATAAATTATTATAAGAGATATAGACAGAGGTGGGTTTTTTTGTGTTTGCATAAGATTGTAAATAGCATTATTCTGGGGTTATGTGAAGTACAGATGAGTGTCTTTTTGGTTTCAAAAAAACATTTTTGCTTTTATATGACTTAACCAGAGGGTGCATTGGGCTTTGATATTGTATATGATTTGTTATTAAAATGTGTATATTTTGGGATTATATGACTTATAAATGGGATCTATTTTGCTTTAACTTGGAATAAGATAAAATTTATTTTATAAAGTTGTGTGTATCTGGGGTCATCTGACCTGTAATTGGTTTTGTATAAGGATTAAGTTGGTTTTACCCATAGTGTATATTTTGGGGTCTGCTTCTGAAGTGGGGTGTGTAGTACATGAGATGGAATTTTGTATTTTTGAAGTGTTTTCTTATTGGGGTGCTTATTGGGTATTGTGGTTTTATGGTTTCTTTGGCATGGTATGTTTGGTTTTAAATGTTATTATTGTAGAAGCCTTGCCAGCAGGAGCCTCACCAGCTTTAGAGGAGCTCAGAGTGATTGGTGGGGAGGGAGAAATACCCCACCAATCAGGTAAGAGAAGGAGAGAGGCTTTCTCCACCCCTACCCAGGGGTGATGCGAGAAGGTGGACCAGTAGGGGAACTAACTCCTCTGCTTTCTGATTGGTCAATTCTCAATCTGGGGGCAGAGCCTCCAGAGAGGCTAAAAAGTCAGCATGCCTGGGACATAGGTGGCTTTGACAAGGAACAGTGAAGAGGGATGCGAAGAGCTGGTTGAGGTGACCAGTGGGGAAGAGCAGTTGCCCCAGAAGCACCCAGCAGATACCTCACTAGATGTGGAGCAGTAAGTGGCTTCATTTCCAGCCCCACCATGAAGGGAGCATGGCAACGGTGCACAGGTTGGTGCATTGAGGGTCCAGGAGAGGACAGGACCTTGGGCACTGCACCAGGCAGCGTGTGTCCCCAACCCACTGCACAAGAAAGGGATGACAGTGCACAAGCCAGTACCTGGAGGGTCAGGGAGTAGACGGGACCCTGGCCACTGTGAAAGGTAGCACAGGTCTACAATCCTGCCTGAAGCAGGAACAGGGCCATTGGTGCACAGAACATAGAGCTTCAGGGACCCAGTGGCTGCACAAGCCATGCAGGTCTTCAGTTCTGCATGAGACAGGGCTGTCAGTGCACAGGACAATGAACAGGGCCAAGAGCAGGCTGACAGACCAGGAGAGCCCCCGTGGCAGCTAAGGCCTCTTCCCCCCCCACCCCCAGGGGAGAACAGCCCCCCTAGGAGAGGAGTACAGCCTCATCAAGTCCTAGGGAGGTGTGAGTTGCCTGGAAGAGGATTCCCTCAAGAGAGGAGGGCCTTCCCCTCTGGCAGGCAGCAGAGGAAAAGCCCCTGATGGAAAGGGAGTTCCTGGGTTGAGGCCCAGCCAGTTGTGTAATTTAAGCAGGGTTAAAGGGTATCTTTTGGAGTAGCAGGGTACTTTTTTTTTCTCCCCCAGGGAGGTCATTTCTTCTTGGGGCATAGCGGTGGCACCACTGCTGAATACTGTTCCTTTTTTTTCCTCTATGATTCCATGTTGTTCCCTGCACCTTATTGTTGGTAAACCCTGCACCATATTATTGTATTTGAATGAATTGTGTTTGATGAATCCCTTGTTATGAATATTTAATCACCATTGTACCACTGCCAGCTCTATTATTATCAGTCCCTAAACCAACCCCTGCATTAAACTTGAGGTCCCATTCCCTCACACCTGGAGGTCACTGAGTGCAGGCCCTGCCTTCCAAGTCCAATCCAAAAGGGCCCCAGGGGAGGGCCTTTCTCTGCTACCTTTGGAAAGTTCAACACCAATATTTTAGTCACAATTCTTCATGTAAGTGACTCGCAGCACTTTCTTTTCCTAGTAAAGACTCTCACAAGATAAGAAGAACAAATAAGGCAGAGGGCCCGGTTGCAACATGAATTACAAGTAGTATTATTATTAGTATTAATCAAATGAACTACAAAAGCACCTAAGAACCCTAGGCACAGATCACGTCCTATTTTGCTTGGCACTGTACGCACAGAAGGAAAAAGATGGATGTTAATTCATAACATGAATAGGATGCATGAAAAGAAATGTAAGTGAACTAAATAAGTTGACATGACAAAAGATTTAGTTGCAAGAATACAGTTAAAAGCCTGTCTACATAACAGATTTTAACTGTAGCCTGCTCACCAGGCAGCTACTTTCTAACCTGGTATAAATCAGTCTGAAAAAATAAATTATAACATTATACAAAATTTCTACTTATGTTTTTTCTTCCATTTCACACCATTTTAAATGGTTTTACTTGTGTGTGTGTGTGTGTGTGTGTAATTATGGCACTTATTGGTAAACTTCAAATTCCCATATTAGACAGATGCAACTGCTCTCTGTCCATCTTCTGTCCTTTGAAGCCGGATTAACATCCAGCTTCAAGAGCCTGCAGCACTTGCTTCCAAACGTGCTGCAAAGGTCAATAGTTGTGTCACCTAGCAGCGCTCAATAACTCAGGCTCCAGTGGATACTGAGTCGCACACTGTGTCTTAAAGCCCTTACTGCTGAAAAACATTTGCTGATTTCCGTTTTAAATGTTTGGCCTGTGGGCTGGACTCCAGTGAGAGACTTTGAATGGCCCTACTGTGCATTCAGGCTGGAAAATGCTAAATGAAGAATTACAGAATTACCAGTGCTGCCTGGCTCACCCCTGTCTGTGGAAGATGGATTTCCTTTCATCTGCTTTGTTACATTTTTTCCTCAGTTACCATTTTTTCTTCACAACTATATCTTGACACTTATGTCTGTATTTGATGCCATGTTAGATACTGTGACTGAAATCAAAGCCTTGTGTTCTAAGGCTGTGTGCAAGCATGTCATGTAGATCATCCTGTTATTAAAAGAGACTGCCTGGTACAGAACACAAGAGTTAAGATTACAAAACAAATTCCATTATTATCCCCCCCTTTTTATATGCTTGTAACATTCCAAATCATTCACTTCTTAAGGTAAAACATTCTTCATTTGACCTTTGCCTGAAGATGGCCTTTTTTAAATTTTGGGTCATTTTGAGTCACCTAAGTGATTTTAATTTAAAAAAACATGCAAACAAAATCCCATGCTTTTCTGAATTGGAATAGAACAAAAATAACTAGCATTTAAAAACATGAAGCTAGAGCTGTTCTTGAGATTAGAATATAGTTTTAAATAATAGGTAAATGGAAGATAACCTCTGAGCATACTCTGTGGACTCTGCCAGGGTTTTGTTTGAGCACAGCCAAACAAAGTCCCTTCTCATGGACAGCATCACTGTGATGTCCTCCCTATAAAATCTTCCTGCATACATGGACCTGAGGGCTGTTCTTACTGTTGTTGGAGTAATTGAAAATGGGGGGTTGTATGTGAGTCACAGTGATGAGCAACCAAGTCACAAGCATGCCAAAAATGTGCTTTTACCTCCAGAAAAATTGTGGACATGAGAAAAACTACAGTTCCCATGATTCTTAAATCTTAACACAATTGTTTGTTTCAATATTTGCTAGCATGTGACTTAGAATCCTTCATTTAAAAATTACCCAACTTTTTCTGTTGAAAAGATACAGCCATTGCAACATAAGCCAGTGTTCCACTGACCAGCTATCCCAGCATTGGCATAAACTGCCTCCAGGCAAGCAGCAGCCAAATTAGACTCATCTTTCTCCCTTACCACTCACTTTTGTGAGATATGAACCCCAGAGTCCAGTCACTTCAATTCAATTAAGTTTTGTTAAGGAGTCTGGCTAAATGCCACGCTCCCTAAAACAACATAACACACATACGACCATTATATAAATAAGTTTGAACAAACTAACCAAACTATAAATATTATACTAACACTGAGCCCACCAGCATAAAAACTTTATTAATATAATTATAGTAGTAAATGAAGACATGAATCTATAATATTGTTGTACATAGATCCACAATTAAGACAATACAATCAAGTCTAATGTTAAAATGTCTCACTCATATCAATAATAAAGGATATTTGACTCTAATAGCCTCAGCCTTGTAAGCAAAAATTGAAAGATAGTTTATTACATTTGGATCTGTTTGCTGTAAAAGCCAGACTATTTTCTCTCTGTTTGAGAAATGTATCGGTTTCTGCAAGTACGGTAATAAATAGTTTCTCCTTCTGTCATTACATAAAGAATGTTCTAATACATAGAGGATAGTATCTTCCATAACTCCTAGACACATTGGGCAACATCTTTTAGCCCTTGGAATGGAAAATCTATGCCCAGCCAGAACAGCTGTGGACATCTGTTCAGTCCTGAGTCTAGTCATAGAGGATCTCCATTTATTATTGAGATCCAGCTGTAAATACCTTTCTCCCCCTCACCTCCACCAATCTAATTTCCAAATTGTATATAAAGGAGCAATGCAAGTAGCCCTAGCCACTGCAAAATCATTCTGCCTGGCAATATCTCATATCCTCTGGAAAACCCAAACCTTTTCTTTGGGGTAGAAAAATCTTTCATTATCTCTGAGATAGTATCCCATTCCAAAAAGTTCAAAAGTATGGGAAAGAAAAGCCAACTAGGGAATTATTAATATCTTCTATGTAGCATAATTTAAGCAGACAAGATTGTAAAAGGGGCAGGATTTTAAACCAAAATCCCACCATTCTAATAATAATATTAGTTAAAATAGAATTCATTCGCATCTCTAATCTCAAAAAACATGCAGGAGTTGAGGAAGAAAGAGCCAAAAGAGCACTAAGAAACTTGTTGTGAGGTATGTCTGCATCATTACTTGTGGCATAACCCCATACTTCAGTTCCATATAAGATCTGAGAGGTAACTTTGGCTTTATATGCTGATATAGGAGCTTGGATTGATAGTCCTGCTGTGGTTTCATAACATTTCTTTATAGCTACAGCCAATGTGGCTGCCTTAGTTTTAACTGACTGAATATAATTTTTCCAGGATGGAAAAGCTGTGAATAACACACCCAAATACCTATAGGTTTTGATAACTTCAAGTTTCATTCCCCCCATGGATATTTCATCAAAAGACTTCCCCAGTACATTATTTTGGATTTATCAACATTTATCTTTAAGCTATTTTGTCCAGAAAGATGCTCAAAAGTTGTAATTGATCTCTGTAATCCAATAAGAGTTCTTGACAGTATAACAGTGTCATCTGCACACATTAAAATAGGGATCGGGGTTCCTAATAGTTTTGGGGAATGAAAATACACATCCTGCATATTTCCAATCATGTCATTCATATAAAGATTAAATAACAAAGGGGCCAAAATGCATCCTTGTCTAACCCCTTTTTGTATGTGAATTTTTTGTGTACGTTCACCCTTTAAGCCCCACCTAACTTGGGCCCATGTATCTTTATAGTATTCCATCAACAAATGCAAAAGAGAAGATCCCATAATTTATCAATTTCTCTCAAAATTTACTTCTATCTACACTGTCAAAAGCTCTTGACAAGTGTACAAATGCAATATATAGTGCTGATTTGTGCATTTGCATATACTGATGTCTCAAAAATTGAAGAATAACTATGTTATCAATGGTGGAATATCTGTCCCTAAATTCAGTCTGATATGTATGTACAGTAAAAGCTCTGGTATCTGGCATCCCCCGGGAATGGGGAATGTTGCATAACAAAATATGCAGGTTAATTGAGCGGCCCAGCTGCCACTTCTCCTGCCATGTTTGAGGAGTCTCTCCGCCCCTCCCGCAGCATCACCACCCCTCCTGCTGCATTGCTGCCCCTCCTGCAGGCCCTGTGGGCCCCGCAGGACAGGGAGGCAGGCCCCGCACAGCCCCATGCAGCCTGTTATGTCCCCAGGCCATGGGGGCTTGGCAGTGCTGGCTGCTTTGCCCCAGGTCATGGGGGCTCAGAGAAACTGGAAGTGCCATGGTGGGCACTTCCAGTTTCACTTTTCTTTATAAACCGGCATGCTGGTTAAACAGAGCATGCCAGCTTGTAAGGTGCCAGTTACCAGAGAGGTTACTGTAATATGATTTCCCCTTTTACCCATGCTATGAGATGATATAACAAATGGCACCCAAAAATTTTAGCTGAAACTTCTATCAAACTTATAGGGTGATAAGATTCTGAAAATCCAGTCAGACCATTTAGGGCCCCCATTCCACAAAACAGGTACTTACATAGTTTGCTGAAAAAATGGTGAACCTATGTGCACCCTTTCAAACTTCTTAGCATATGGAAATGATTGCTGAGATTGGTTATATATTCTGCATTTATTAAGCTCCATTCTTTTTTCCCCTTTCATTCATTTTTTAGCAAGACAATGAAGTATCAGAATCTAAGGAGATACCTTATAGAGTTAAAGTCACTTGAAGTGAGCAAATGCAAACATTAAAGTTCCAGTGAGAATACTTAGTTGGTTACAGGACAGATTTAGGGCTCAGCCACACAGTGAAGGGGAGGCACCTGAAGCACCAGCCCTAAATACTGACTTTGGGGGTGGGACAAAAATAATAACAGCAGTTATACTGCTGGAACCAGCTGCTGCCATGCCACTGACAGCATAGCCAGCGATAATGCCCCATGCACCGCTACTGCCTGGGGGCACTTAGTCATCCTGTTACAACTCTATTAGGACCAGATCCACAAGTCTGGCTGAGCTATGCTAGTACAGCTCCTAGTGTGATGGGGCAAGAAAATGTATCTCTGTGACATCTTTCTGCTCCCCTGATCCTGGGATTGATTGGGAGCTAAAGTGGGCTCCCTGCCTTTCAAAACTATTCCAGCTATAATAGCCCCATAATAAGGAACAGTCTTATGCCTGGGGATTGCTAGTGTACAGCATACTCCAGCCACACCATCTCTTAACTTAGCTCTACCTCTATACCATCCAGAATAACTCTGACTGAAGAAGAAACAAGTGACATACATGCACCCATATGTCTAGGTCAGAGAAATCTCAGCAGGACAGTTCTCTGTCTCTTTGGTATCACTAGGGAATCACAGAGGAGGTGGAACTGATGGTAAAGATCTGGTAAAGGACCTTCTGGTAACAATTTAAGATGTAAAGGGAGTGAACCAGGGCCTATGCACCATTTGAGCCTGTTTGGGCCTGGTTCTCCCCTCTGTTCTATTGATCTGATGCCCATGTGATTCCATTGACTACAGCTGAGTCACAGAATTAAACCCACTGCTTGCCATGCTTGTTTCACTGTATAGCTTAATATATTAGTTTCTTCAAAATAAAAAGCAAAACATACCCTAAAACAGGGGTGGCCAGCCTGTGGTATGAGTGCCACAAGAGACATGGGCAGCCTCTGTATCTGGCACAGGGCAGACCAGGGAAGGGACAGGCAGCACAGTGACAAAAAGGGTATGGAGCAGAAAGGACAGTAACAGAATGGGCAGTGGCAAGAGCTCAAAGTGGCACCTGGGATGGGACCAAGGCTAATTTGTGGCACACCTGCCAAAATGACTGGCTACCACTGCCAAAATGCATTCAAGAAGGTATAGGTTGGACCAGCAAATGCTGCTCCCAGAGCCTGACCTTTGTATTTCCTCCTGTGTTTTGATTTACCAGCATGACTGTAGTGTTGCAGTCATACTGATTTTTACTCTTGGTAATCTGCAGAGTGCAATGATTCCTCCCCAGTGGAGAGTGCATTTTAGGCTCAGATTCACATACTCTGTAAAATACTGTAAAAGCCAATGCATCTTAAATGATGAGGCTATAATTCCATTCAAAGGCTTTGATGACGCAGTCTTTGCTCTTGTGGAATCCTTCAGTGGATTATATTCCCCCAAAGCACAGTGGTTGGTTTGTTTTGACTGAGCTATATTTACCATGACAATTTAATCAATTATCTAATAGTTCTTTAATACATCAGGATCTAATCTCACACCCACTGACTCCAGGGAGAATTTTGTCACTGACTTCAGTTGGAAAAGATTTACCTCTTAACCCTTTTCTAACATATCTGTTTCTTACAGTCAGATGAATAGTGAATAAATATAAATCTCAAGGAATTTATCTGATGCTTGCAAGGGAAAAAAAGAAAAATGAATAATTTATTTGATTGATATTACTCATCTATCTGTAGAGCTGGATAAGTATATTCACAAATCAAAGTTATATGAGAAATCAAAAGTTCATACAATAAATTATTCATAAATATTTTGACACCCTCCTCCCCCCTCCCACAAAAGAAGCAGTAAATAGATTGAGAACAATAGTTAACCTTGGGGGAAAAAATAGCAGTTGCTTACATGGTGTGTGCCTTTCATCATCCTGATAAGTCTGCACTAAAGGGGGGAACATGTACTCTCAAGATGAGCACAATAGAAACCAATTAATAGGGACATTGACTCTAAGTGAGATCAGAGTCCTGCTGTGCTAGCCATTGTACAAAAAGTGAGACCATGACTCAAATTGTTTACAATCTAAAGAGGCCACACACGCCACACAGCTTAGAGGGAGCTCTGGACAGAGGCCCTAAAATCCCTTGGAAGGTTTCTCCAATTAAATTATATCACTATGATTAAGCCAGTAAAACTCTGTATTGTGGATGTAGTTGTACCATATTGACTAGAATATGTCCCCCTCTACACATGCAGGTAAAGGTGTGATAGGATGTAATGCACATGCATGGCAGGAGTCGTGATTGTGGGATCACACATTAGATCCCATCATGCCTTATTGCCAGTGCAGGGGAAACCCAAACCCAGACAGAAGCAAGCTCCCAAGGCTGGAAGCCCCATGCACCCCTGAGGCTGAGGGATTGTGGTAGCCAGGTTGTCCCAGGGTTGAAGATGTATAATACCTCAAAGTTTAGGGGAAATGCAGCAGCTGCAATCCCCAGGGCTTGGGCATGTGTGAAAACCCTGGTCTGGGGGGATTGCAGCTGCCACAGTGCCTAGGGCCCAGGGAATCATGAAACCCCCAGGCCCTGGGGATCCAGGCAGTCATGATCCCTAGGGCCCAGGAGGTCATGAAATTGCTTAGCCCTGGGGATCATGGATGCCTTGATCCCCAGGACCTGGAGTTTCACACATCCCTAAGCCCTAGGGATCACAGCAGCTGCAGAGCTTTCGGGTTCACTTTGGGCATAGTGTACCCCTGCAGCTGGGAGCTCTGTCAACTGACAGGGCTCCCAGCCACAGGGGAGACTATGCTATACATGCAAATTAAAGCTTGATAGCCACCAGCTAGAAAATTAGTACAAATTTTGGAGGTCTAACTTTATAGCTGGATGGAGCTTTTTATCATGTGATAAGTGCTTTGCATATGTAACTGGTCTTAAGGTAATTATGTAATTAACCAGTTAATTGCACAATATCTGTAATGTGTAGAGGGGCAACTACACTCACCTTTTCCTAAAAATTAGCTATGGAAATAGGATCATATTTCATAAACGAGGAGATAAGGGGAGCAGAGAGCAAGATTCTGTGGGACCCTTGTTGAGTTGAAGGGCCAGCCAGAAGCTTCTTCTGTGTCAGTTTAGACCCCAGGCAGCTGGAGTAGAGAGGCTGGGCAGTTCTGCTCCAGCAGAATCAGGCCTTATGCTGATGCAACAGGTGCCACTGACTGAGCAAACCTGTTTACCCCCTTTGCTCATCTGAAGCTGAACAAGGTGAGCAGACAGCTGCACCTGCTAGACCAGCTAAGAGACTGATCCTGCTGGAGACGAACTGCCCAGTTCTTTTTCTTGAGCTACATGAGCCCTTGGCCAGCTTTGCAAGCACTGATGACTAGCACTGGCCCTCAGCTGACCAGCAAAGTCTCCTAATCCCTGAAAAAGGGTGTTTGTGCCCAAAAGCTTGCAAATAACTTATTTCCAACTATTCAGTTTGTCTATTAAAAGATATCACATCTACCCAAAGAACTATACTTACTAAAATATTTCTTTTCCAGGAAAACCTTTTTTCTTCATTCTGCCTTCCAAAAACAAGGTGTGTGCCTTATTCAGGGGTGTCTGATCTGCAAGAAAATGGTGCTGGAATGAAATAATAATATTTGTATAGCACCCTCTGGCTGCGCTGACTAACACAAGTTATACCAGTATAAGCACATTTATACTGATAGAACTCTGTTTCCACTAAAGCTATTACTGGCATACTGATGCTGGATCAGGGAAGAGGGGCAGGATCACACATCTAGCTAACATACCTGGTAGACCAGGTCAAAGGGTGGGGGAAAAAGAAATCATTCCTATCTCCATTTCACAGATGGGAAACTTTGAAGCACAGAGAACCTGAAGGAGAGATTTTAAAAAGAGAGCTCACCTCCAGTGGCATCACCAGAATAAGTAATCAGCTCTGAGAAGAACTCAGTATCACGAGAGCATCTTCATCTTATCTATACTGCTCCAACAGCTCCTCACAGGGAGGGGCACAGCATGTCCCACCCATGCCCCACCCTTTTCAGTCCTCTGACACACTCCAAAACCAAAGGTACCAGGAAAGCTGCTCTGGCCTCTTCCTCCAGGTCCCCTCCCAGGCCTGCTGGAGACTGAGAGACTGCTGGGGACAAGCCCAGAAAAGCCTAACTGCTGAACGTCTAGGTCTGGAAAGTACCTACAAACGTAGGTGGTTAGGGTATGCTGAGCTCTCTCCTTGCCAGCACAGACTGCTGCAGTGGCACAGGTAAGTCCACTGAGGCATGAGCTCTTTTAAAAGTGTCCATCTGACTGGATGATGGGCAGCTTTGAAAACATCCCCCCACCCACTCATCTGAGAGTCTATGACATAACTGGAAATCAGCCTAGATCTCTTGAGCCCCAGTTCAGTGCCCTAAGCCAAATGATTGCCCTTCCATTGTCATGGGACTAGATGAGTGCCTCAGAGAATTGGATGTCCCAAACGTGGTCCTTCTCTATTCTATTGGGGGGAGGTGTTAATGTCACCCTTAGGCCATGGGTCAGATATGAACCACAAGGCTCCTCACAGACCAAGTCCGTGGGGCAAGCAGTGGCCAACAATGAAGGTAGTGGCAGCAGTGGAGGCAGCAGCAGTGGTAGTAGGGGCTGTGGCAATGGCATCAGAGATAGGGCAAGTGACAGCAGCAGTGAGGCAAGCAGCTCCTTGGCATAACTGAGGCAGTTCAAGTGATGGTGGAAGGGTGAAGCACAGTGTATTCACCTCCCTACCCCTGTGGACCAGGTGGCAGGGATTCTGTCAAAAGCCCTGTTGCACTGATAGCCACAAGTTCAAATTCTCTGGCCCACCAGTAAACTACCAGGCCAGATGAAACAACCCCATGGACTAGATCCAGTCAATGGGTTATGTTGTTTGTAATCCTGCTGTATTGTACCCCTCTCCTTCATTTTTCATCTGAATTTAGTTTTTCCAGACTGCAACAAAAGGTTCAGACTGCATTCCCCTATTTTTATACCAGGGAGCACAAAGGCTCTGGTTTGGACATTCTTGTCTTCCTGACTTAGAATCATAGAACCATAGAAAACTAGTGTTGGCAGGACCTCAGGAGGTCATCTAGTCCAAAGCAGGACCATCCCCAGCTAGATCATCCCAGCCAAGGATGTGTCTAGCAGATTCTTAAAAATCTCCAAGGATGAAGATTTCACAGCCTCTCTGGGTAGCCTGTTCCAGCTCGTGAGAAAGCTTTTTCATAATATCTAAACTAGACTTCGCTTGCTGCAACTTAAGATCATGACTCCTTGTACTGTCCTCTACCACCACTGGGAACAGTCTAGTTCCATCCTCTTTGGAATCCAGCTTCAGGTAGTTGAAGGCTGCTATTAAATCCCGCCCTCCCCACCCCCCAAGCCTTCCTTCTGCAGACTAATTAAGTGCAGTTCCCTCAGCCTCTTCTCAGAAGCCATGTGCCTCAGCCTCCTCACCATTTTTGTTTCCCTCTGATGGACTCTCTCAAATTTGTCTACAACCTTTCTGCAGTGGGGGGCCCAATACTCGCCACAGTACTCCAGATATAGCTTCACTAGTACTGAACAGAGGAGAAGCACTCTCTCTCCAATCTCTCAGTCCTGATCCTCAAAGGAAACTTCCAAAACACTTCCCAGAGACAAGTCTATGATCTCCATTTCATCAACCTCCTGGATACTAAAAATCATGGACTAAATATAGACATTGGAATTATGCGACATTATAACCTGCCTGACATCTGACTCCCCAGGTATCTCTCCACTATTCATCCCCCTTATCTCTCTTCCCCCCACTGCCCCCCAGCCTGTCTCTCACCCATTGATTCCTCAATCTACATTTTCACTGACTACCTGTCTTGTATACAGACCAGCCCAGTCTCTGGCTTCTTTACTTTTCATTCCATCCAGGAAGAGCACACACTGACTGCTGAAACTTCCTTAGCCTGACGAAGGGTTTTTGAACCCGAAAGCTTGCTTAATAATTGTTTTCTAACTATTTAAGTTGGTCTAATTAAAGGTATCAGATTTATCCAAAGAACCTTGTCTGTCTATGTCCTTAGACCAACATGACTACAGCCTACACCCCTGAATAGAGGAGAAGAATCACATCCTTCAATCTGCTGGCAATGCTCCTACTGATGCAGACCAGTATGCTGTTAACCTTCTATGCAACAAGGGCACACTGGACGCATCTACAGGAGACATTTGCTGCACATTAGCCTAATAACACTGCAGTAGCATGGCAGTGAAAAACCATGCTAATACACGACAGTGCAGTATTATTAGGTTAATGCACAGTAAGCATCACAATATAACCATGAGATGGTGCTACTGTGCAGTAAATTTAGTTACTGCACATTTAATTACTACTTCATTAAGCAAATATTAAACTAAATGTGCAGTAACTAAGGCCCATTAATGAACATGTAGACATTCCCACTGTTGACTCCTATTCCGCACATTGTCTACTATAACCCCTAGGTCCTTTTCTGCAGAGCTGCTGCTTAGCCAGTCAGTCCCCAGCCTGTATTGATACATAGGATTGTTCCATCCTAAGTGCAGGACTTTGCACTTGTCCTTACTGAATCTCATGAGATTTATTTTGGTACAATACTCCATTTTTTCAGATCTCTCTGAATCCTAGCCCTACCTTCCAACATATGTACTATCCCCATCCCCAGCTGGGTACCATCTGCAAACTTCAGAGTGCTTGACTGCAACCAGTTCTTATAGGGTTTTTATATGTAATCAACTAGAAACCACTGGCTTTTTATCAGTGAACAATTCTTCCTGTTTTGGCTTTTCTTATAGGTCGAATGTTGGTGACATACAGTTATTCCCTCTAGAAAGTAATAAGAATGAATTAATCCTCAGCTCCAATGAATAAAAGATGTTGGTAGGTATTTTAATAAAAGAACAACCCCTACAGTGTCTCATGTATCACAAACTAGGTAATAACATGAGGACTCTGTATTTTCTAAAATTATACTGGCTTTTTAGTGAGAGCTATTTACAGAGGTAGTGCAAAAGCAGCTGGGATTCAAGTCATGCATAAGCTGGACAAACTGCATGTGCCTTCTCCAAAAGCTGCCCTCCTGCAACTTGTGTTCCCCCTCCAAGTTCTGCATGGGTCACTATATTCAGGATTTGAATTACTGAGGATTCTGAGGGGGAATATGTTTTATTAAACATCTCCCTCTAATTAGAAGCTGTGATAATTTCAGGGTACAAAAAGCAAACAAAACACAGTACATAGGTGAATCCCAGGAGTGTGACATTAGGAATTCATTATGTTTCCTAGTTTATATTTTTGCCTGCAGTCCAATTTGGCTTTATTGTATTTACTTGCTGTAGCTGCCGGGCATTGAACATCTTACCTCGGGCCTCTTTGCTCTGAGGATTTGTGGGTGTCCGGCTAGCCGTCTCAGGAAGCCTTGGGACAGGTCTCTTTCCACACCGGAGTCCACCCCTTTCTCGCCTGCCATGACTTTGTTCTTCCAGTGGGTGGAGCTTCCCTCTGGGTGGATGTCCCCTTTGGCTACCTGTAGTCGAGATCTTCTGCGAGGCTCCTCCACCCCTTTCACCTCGCCCTTACTCTGCCCGGCGGTTTCAGATGTTCTTGCCGCTGCTTTCTCCGGCCACCACCAATGGGGAATGGCTTTCCTCCCCACCTACTCCCACACTGCAGCCCCTTCGTGTCCGGGGAATCACAAACACAGGAACTCTCTAAAAACTTAAACGCTACTATTCCCCTAACAGGGTCATAGCCCCCCACATTGAGCCGCTACCCACAACTCCACTTGCTAGCCCTTGCCTCCCTGGCCAGCTACCCACAGCTCCTTATCTTATTCCCCTGGGAGAGACCCCCTGTCCGTGCTCTCCCTGTCATAGATCCCCTTTCCCAACTCCCACCAGTCTGGCCGTTCTCTCTCTGGGCAGCCCCGATGTTCCTCTCTCCCACTTGGGTCTGTTTCAGGATGCAGTCCTCCCTCTGGGCCTTCTCCGATCCATGGGTCTTTCCACATGCCTGTGGCTCACTCTCCGCTTTTCCCTGGCTCACCCGTCCTGGGTACGCTGCTCTCCGGCCTCCGTCTCCCTT
>JAGPOW010000797.1:23879071-23895349 GCA_030014935.1 Caiman crocodilus | reverse complement strand
ACCTGCGGCCTCTGGATGGCTTGTCGGTTGCTGGTCCTGCTGCTCAGCATCCTCCGGGTTCTGTCTCCCAGTTGGCGCACGTATTGGCAGCTGGTTCTGGTGTCCAGCATCCTCCGGGCTTGCTCTCTCACCCGGATTACACGTTGGCAGCTGGCTCCGGTGAGCCACGGCTCTCAGGCTTGCTCTGGCGTTCGGAGCCTGCTCCACCCGCTCCGCCACTCCAGCCGCTTCCACAGTGGCCTCCGCCCGGCAGCCACATACTCCCCCTTCTCCTGGCTGCGGCCTCTTCTTTTATCCTCTCCGCCCGGTGCCTCGGGCTGACGTCACCCGCCGACCACAGGTGTTTCAGGCCGTTGTTCCTGCCGTGTGTGGGGCTCTTCGGTGATCCTATGGTAAGTAACTGCCATTTTCATTTTCATTTTCTTCTGCCGCTTGCGTCTGCCTCCGCGGCTCCTTTGGGGAGCTTCGGAGTGCCCCCAGGGCTTCTCCCCCTGTGACACTTGCATTTGCCTTGTATTAGATGTAGCCCCAAGTATAAGAGAAATTAACACCCAAGAAGAGAGACAGTGGCCTTCTGGTCAGCATGGGTGATTTTAGATATGTGGAATTGCTGCACCAGTGCATTGTAATTACAGCACATTAGAGCAGACTCGATTAACTGAGTCTGCTGGAGTGTGCTAATTAGCATCCTCCAGCAGCTTTGATGTCTCATGTATTCAGTATCCCCATGCTTCAAAATGGCAGTGGGGGCTCTTTAACTAAAGCTCATCTAATCAGCTTTAATTAAAATGCCCACACCACCATTCTGAAGCATGGGACACTGAATACATGAGACACTGCAGGCACTTTAATTAGAGTGGACCCGCTCTAATTAAAGTCCCCGCCCCTGCACTGTAAAGACACCCCATGTGCTGTTTGTTTTCATCTTGGCCAACACATAAAGGACCAAATAAGGGACCCCCAGATCAAGCCACTTGAGTTGAACAGTATGAGCCTGGTGAGCCTATGTAGTGGGAGCTGTAACAGGCTCAAATTCTCTGTGACTTGGGCACAAGGAAAACATATAAAACACATTGGACAGTGTGTTAGACCTGCACAAATCCCATGAAACAGCTGAACACCGTGTGCCTTATTAAAAGAAGTTAAGAAATGTCTAGGTCAGTGCAGGCCTTTTCCTTGCTGAATCCCTGCTGCACCCCACAAAAGTGGTAATATAGGTAATATATAAGTGGTAATATAGACAATTGGCCACATAGTTAAGAATCTTCTTGAGTAATGGAATTTTGCCCTAGAATTTATACTTAAATTCTATGGTCTTTCCTGTCAGCATGACAGCTTCAGTGGAAGCTCCAGCATACACTGATGTAAAGGAGCCTGAATATGGCCCTCCATTGTCAGGCCAAGATAAACAGATCATTTCCCCATTTGCTTCAACTCTGTTCCAAACTGAACAGGCACTTCCCTTCCTCTATAAATAACCCACTGGAGAGGTCTGGAAATATCACTTTTACCAGTGTCAAATGGCATTCAGTTGCCTCTCCAAATCTGTTGCAGTTTATTTCATGCTCAGAACTATTTCTGGCATCTTCTTTGGAACTTTCAGATTGATGGGATGAGTCAAAATAGGTTCAGATTCTCTCTAAATAACATGAACAATATCAGAGCAAGGTTATATATGCCACAGATGGAAATACAATATTTACGTCTTGCTGTAATCCATACACTAGTTTATGGGCCCTAGGCCTCCAGGGAGAGTCACAAATCTATGGGAAGTCCCTGAGTGTTGGATTTTGCATTTGGATCCCCTATTTAGCTGAAAGATGTTTAAAATTACATGAAGATAGACTGTTCCCTGGTGACCATCCATCTAGAGAAGCATAAAACTACACACTATTCCAGCATGACAATGGAATAAATTGCCATCTGCTTTCAGGAAGCAGAATAGGAGAAATTTCTGTAGTCAAATATGCGATAGTTGAACCAACAAGCTTTTGATGATGCATTTCACTTTGAAAAAATATCCCAAAAGCCTGGCTGCTTCTCTGACATTTGTGCTATCTTCTTTCCCCCTGGGTGTTTAAAACTGGGCTGGAAAACTTTTTAAGCCAAGTTTCTTGTTAGATTTTAGTACTTTTCTTGAAATGCAGTGAGAGCAGCATTATGTGGCATTCTGCAATTTCCACATTATTCTCCAGCCAGAGACTGTCAGTGCAGTTAATGCAAAAAAAAAATATATATATATTAATGAAAACCAAAAAGTCATCCACACAGATCAAAGACCAGCCACTTTTTTCAGAATGCAACACTCAGATCTAGAGATAGAACAGTTATTTATTATGAAAAAGGAATTCACTCCCATCTTATGATTTTTTTTAGATTTGAAAAAAAAGTCTTGTTCTGGCATTACACTGGGATATTCTATGTTTATTCATGAATAAACAAAAAGAAAAACCTCAGATTAGCCAAGACCCCAGTGGTTACAGCACTGATCTTGGCATGAGAGATCTAGCTTAAGCACCGGATCTATTTTATTTAAAACAGGAAGCTGGACCTTAGTCATCACATCACAGTGAAGTAGACAGACTGAAAGGCAGGACTTCATATTGTTCCTGGTTCTGTTCCACCTTAATCTGTAACTACTGGCTGTGTGCTGGTTGCATGAAGATGTGGATGTGTATACCTTGCAGTCCAAGTGCCACAAAGTAGTCTTACAGATTTATTGATGGAACTATGAAAGCTAGTATTCTGAATCTGAAGCATTGGATGAGGGCATTGCACCTGCTCAGGACTCTTCTTCCATTTCCTTCTCTCTGCTGTCTCTCTCTTGCAGCCTTTCTTCTGGGTTTCCTTCTTCTCACCTCTGAGTTGGTGAGTCGAATACCTGAGGATGTCTCTTTTCAGGAACTAATTCCAGGCTCCATTCCCCTTTAAATCCTTCTGGCCATCTCCTGCCTCTCTCACAGCCCTCCCCTCACTCCCTCCACACATGCTGTTCTTTGTTTTTGTTTTCACCCGGGTCCTTCTCCCCTTGATCCGGGTATCCCTGCCCCTTTCTCCCCTCAGACTCATTGCAAAGGTAAGTTCTCTGTCTCCCTTCACTCCCCCAGAGTTCTGTGATAAGGCAAACTTGTCGCCCTGTCACAGATTCCTACAGGAAGACAAGGTTCTTTGGGTAAATCTGATGTCTTGTATTAGGTATTTATTATCTGATATCTTACAACTGTACCTCCAGAAGTGTAATATATCTCATCCAATGCACAAAATGCCCTGATGGAAAATACATAGGAGAGACCAAACAACAACTGCACACCAGAATGAACGCACACCAGAAATCTATCAAAGACAAGAATACCCAATTACCTGTGGGGGCACATTTCTCACAAGAAAACCACTCTTTCTCCAATCTCTCAGTTCTCATCTCCAAGGGGAAATTACAAAACACTGTTCACAGATAAGCCTATGAAATTCACTCTGTCAACCTGGATACAAAAAATCATGGACTAAATATGGACGTTGGATTTATAACATATTGTAGCTGCCGGGCGTTGAACATCTTACCTCGGGCCTCTTTGCCCTGAGGTTTCATAAATATCCGGTTGGCCGTCGCAGGAAGCCTTGGGACAGGTCTCGTTCCACTCCGGGGTCCGCCCCTTCTTGCCTGCCATGACTTTGATCTTCCAGTGGCTGGGGCTTCCCTCCGGGCGGCTGTCCCCTCTGGCTACCTGCAGTCGGGATCTTCTGCGAGGCTCCTCCACCCCTTTCACCTTGCCCTTACCCTGCCCGGCGGTTCTTGGTGTTCTCATTGCTATTCTCCCTGATCTGCCACTGACGGATGAGCTTTCCTCCCTCTATCTGCCCCTGTGCCGCAACCCCTTCTAACCCAGGGTAACACAACCAAACAAAAGAATTCTACTAAACTTGAACACTGCTAGTCCCCTACCGGGGTCTGGGCCCCTAGATCAAGTCGCTACTTGCGACTCCGCCTGCTAGCCCTCACTCTCTGGGCTGGCTACCCACCACTCCTTGTCTTGCTCCCCCGGAAGTGACACCCTCTCCGCGTTCTCCCCACCATAGAGCCCTCTCTCTGGGTCCACCTGGTCCGGACGTCCTCTCTCTGGGTCGCCCCAGGGCTTCCCTCCCCTACCTGGGTCTGCTTCTGGCTGCAGTCCTCTTTCTGGGATTTCTCGGGGCCGCGGGCCCCTTCGTGCATCTGTGGCTTGCTCCCCGCTCTTCCCCGGCTCACCGGGAACCGGTTAAAGCCATGCCATCCTCCGGCATCCGTCTCTGTCTGGGCTCTTCTTCTCCGTAGGGCATGCCAGCCGTTTGTCCCGGCATTCTGCATCCTCCGGGCTCTCTCCCACGTTCAAGGCATGCACCGGCAGTCGGACCCGGCGTTCCGCGCTTCCCGGGCTCTCTCTCCTGTTCACAGCACGCGCCGGCAGTCGACTTCAGCGTCCTGCGCCCTCTGGGCTGGCTCTTTAGACTGGAGCATGCGTCGGCAGCCAGCTCTGGCAAGCCGTGCCTCCCAGGCTCACTCTCCCGCTCAGAGCCTGCTCCACCCGCCGAATCCGGTGCTCCGCAACTCCAGCCACTTCTGCCGTGGCCTCCGCCTGTGAGCCACGTGCTCTCCCCTGTCCTGGCTGCGGCCTCTTCCTTTATACTTTCCTGCCGGTGCCTCAGGCTGATGTCACCCGCCATCCACAGGTGTTCCACACCATCGTTCCAGCCACGTGCGGGGTTCTCCGGTGATCCTAAGGTAAGTAACTGCCATTTTCCTTTTCTTTCCTCTTGGTCTCCGCCGTTTGCCTCTGCCTCCGCGGCTCCTTTGGGGCGCTTTGGCATGTCCCCAGGACTTCTCCCCCTGTGACACATATTATAACCTGCCTAACATCTAACTCCCCAGGTACCTTTCCACTATTTAGCAGCTACACTCATTCCCTTCTCACCCACTGACTCTTCAGTTTACATCTTCACTAATTGGCTTTCTTGCTTGCATACCAGCCTATGGCTTCCAACTGGTACGCCTGTAACAATTAGGCCTATATCATTTGAGTGAAAGATTTTCAATGCAGAAAATTACAGGTATTTTGCTCATCTCTGAAAGAATATGCCTTAGCGATATGTTTTTAGCTTTCCATTTGCCCCTCCATTTTGGTTCGCTCAGAATTAATTATAGACAAAGATCTGAGGGTTCATCCCTATAATTCATCCACAGTCACATAGTTACACATGCAAATGCTTTGATGTGCTATTACATTAGGAAGTGAAAACAAACTGCTCTTGCAAAAAAGGAAGCAGTCCATCAGAAAACCGGATTTTTATGCCCAGATCTACACATCATACATCCTCCTATGCATATCTGACATAGCAGGAGGTGCAGTGTTTGACATAGAGCATAAAATTCATAGATTGCATAGACATTAGGGCTGGAAGGGACCTCACAAGATCATCAAGTCCAGCCCCCTGCCCAAGGGGCAGGAAATCAGGTAGAGTCAAGTGATCCCAGCAAGATAGGCATCCAAGTGTTTCTTAAACATGTAGGTGCTTGCACCACTCCTGCGGGGAGTCTATTCCAGGCTCTGGGGACTCGCACAATAAAGACATTTTTTCTTATGACCAACCTAAAATGGTCTTCCCAGAGTTTGTGACCATTAAACCTTGTCTTCCTTTAGCAGTCTTGGGTGCATTCCATCTGGGCCGGGTGATTTGTGAATGTCCAGCCTCTCAAGGTGTTTCCTCACAAGATCTTTGATAATGCTGGGCATCTGTTCACTCATACCCTGGCAATCCTGCATCTTGTTTGGCAGGGTGATCCCCTTGGGCTGGTGGAAGACAAACACAAGGTAATCATTAAGGAGATCAACTTCTTCCTGTGTGTCGGTTGTCAGTTGTACCATTTGGTTTAGCAAGGATCCAATGTTACCCTTGTTGGGTTTTTTTCCCAACTACCTATGTATCTGAAGCAGACTTTTTATTGTCCTTGCTTCCCATAGCCAGTGTGAGTTCAGTTTTGGCCTTGGCTTTCCTAGTTTGGTCCCTACAGGTATGGGCCAGTGCTGAATTCTCCTCCTTAGTGGTGTTACCTGACTTCCATCCCTTATAAGCTTGTTTTTTTTCAGATACAGGAGGTCCATGAGTGCCCTATTTAGCAATGGAAGCTGCCCAGCCCTTTTGCTGCCTTTCCTATGGGTTGGGATGGATTTTTCTTGTACTTTGAGGATCACGTCCTTAAGGACAAACCACTCATTGTGGACTCCTCTCTCTATCAGATCATGGTTTCTCAAGGCCTCATCAACCAGCCTCCTGAGCTTATGAAAGTTGGCTTTCCTAAAATCAAGGCAAATCAGTCATTACTGACTGATTTTCCAGCTTTGCAATGGATAGAGGAAGTGTTCAACTCATGATAACTATCTCCCACCTTCCCTTTGATTCTCAGGTTGCTCACTAGATCATCTCCTTTGGCCAGTACCAGATCTAGGAGCACCTTACTTCTTGTTGGCTCTTAGACTTATTGAGACAAGTAGAGTTCATCAGTGCAGGTAAGAAAGTTACGCAACCCAGCAGATTTGGCAAAGTGCTCCTCCCATGGGATGTCAGGGTATTTGAAGTCACCCATGACAATCATGCACCAAGAACGTGAACCTCTTCCAGTTCCCTAACAAATGCATGATCAACATCTTTCCCTTGATCAGGTGGTCTGTAGTAGACTCCTACCATTATCCCCTTCACCATGTTTGCCCCATAATCTAACCCAGATGGTCTGAAGTCGCTCTTCTTGGGTGCCAAACTCCACTTGTGGAGAAATGTACTGCTCCTTCACATAGAGAGCTACACCCCCGCCCTTTCTAGAAAACCAATCCCTCCTGTACAAGGTATAGACATCTATACCTGTGGCCCAGTCGTAGGTGGAGTCCTACCAGGTCTCCATTCTTCCAATGAGATTGTATTGATTTTTGTCAAAAGGACAAAAGGGCCAGTTCCTCCTGTTTGTTCCCCAGGCTACCACCACCCCTATAAGATTTGTGTTCCTGGGCCAGGGTAGAAGTGAATTACCTTGTGCTACATGACCTACTGATTCTGCAGTTAGCATTTAGTGGTTATCAACCATCCCCCAATGAGCTTAGTTTAAAGCCCTGTTGAGTAGGTCAGCCATTCTGGCTGAGAAGAGTTTTTTCCCCATTGGAGTGAGGTGGAGGGTATTTCTTCCCAAAAGACTGATGCCTCTACCTCTGAAGTGCAGGCAATGGTCAAAGAAGCCGAAGCCTTCACAATGGCACCAGTGAAGGCTTCATCAATTTGTCTCTCCCTCTTGTGCCCATGACCTGTAACTAGGAGGACTGAGGAAAAAACTACCTGTGCCCCCAACCCTTTGAGCCCAACCCCCAGAGCCTGGTAGTCACTCATAACCTCTCTGGGATTTCTCCAAGCCATGTCACTTGTGCTCACATGGATGAGGAGCATGGGGTAGTGGTCAGAGGGCTGGACACATTTCAGGATCCTCTCAGCTACATTCTGCATATGGGCTCCTGGGAGGCAGCAGACCTCACAGGCCAAGGGGTCAGGGTAACAAATTGGTCCCTCTGTCCCCTTCAAGAGAGAGTGACCCATGATGATCACTCTGCATTTCTTCCTTGGGATGGTTGCAAGTTGCCTTTTTCCCTGGAGTCCTGGAGCTGATGGCTCAGCTGGCTCTACTGGTGCTGCAAGCAATTTGTATCTCTTGTGAAGTTCCAGGAGGGTGGTGACCCTGGTACAGCATGCCTTGGGGCCCAAGACAACCTTCATCCAGGAATTCCTTAGCTGGACTTCATAGGAGCTTCTCTTGTCTATCCTTGTCCTGCCAACCATCCTTGCATTTCCCTCTTCATTCTTCAGATGAGTCTGGTAGTAAGAGTTGATCTCCACTTTAGCAGCCCTGAAGACACGTAGCCTCTGCACCCCAGCCTGGAGCTCTGCTGTCTAGCACTCCAAAGATTCCAATGTGGAACAAACCTCAAAAGGGGAGGTGTCACTGCTTTTAACCCCAGGAGCCTGAAGTCTTTCCAGGCAGCCCCACAGCTGAGACCCAGGGGCCCTGTCTGAGTAGAGGCCAAAGCCATCGGTTACATCTGGATGGAGGCCTCAGTGGTACCAGAACAGGGGGTCCCAGATGTGGAGGGGATCTTCGGAGTGTGGCACATCACCACCATTGCACATGTAGTAGTAGTCCAGGTTACTGCTGTGCTGACCCTTCATGTCAGGCTCACAGCCTAGAGCCTCATGCCCCTCCTGCTCACCCTCTTGTGAGAACTTCCATGCTAACTCATGCACCAAGGGCCAGAACACACCTGTTTGTGCACTCTGTTTGCACAGCTTTCTAGAGGGCTGTGCTGAGTGGGAAACAAGGGGGGAGGGGGAGCATGACCCTCCTAAGCTCTTCTTAGCTGCCCCCATTCCTAACTAGTGTCCTCCCACCACAGGCCCCACTTACCTCCCAGCTCTGCTTTGGGGGTTGAGGTCAGGAGTCCACTGGAGGGGTCTGCTGGGGTCTTCTGCTCTAGGGAGCGTGGTGGGCTTGCACCCATGCATCTCCCCCTGAGAGTTGGTCCCAATTCTTCTGATCCTAATTATGCCATTGGTTTTGAAGTGTAACAGGGGTTGGTAATCTCTGGCCTATGAGCCAGATCCATCCTGACAAGCTATTTCATCCAGCCCACAATGCCTGAGTAATGGCAGTGTTTCAGCAGCAGGTAAATGCAGCAGTGTTTTGGCAGTAGGGGGCTTCTGCACTGTGTTATATGCATGGTGTTGGGAATGGTGGACAGGAGCAATGACTGGACTGGTCATGCTGGTCCACCTTGGATGCATCTGTGTTTTTCCAGCCCACCCCTTTGAAAAGGTTACTAAGTCCTGATCTAAGAGCAGTCCTGCCTAACATTCAAGATTGGGACCCAGAAATACACCAGATGTCATCTGGCCCTGCAAACATCTGCAAGAGGAAGATGGGGAAACAACCCAAAAACCAGGGCACAGAAAGGTCAAGGTGAAAGAGGACCATCTTTCTAAAACCCTCAATTTTCCAATTTCCCAATTTGGGATTTGAATCACTGAATTGAATCACTGTCCCCCAAATCAGCCATATCTGAAGCAAATATGAGCTGCTTTACACATGCCTACATATCATTCCTCCCTAGCACCTATATGGAAAATCCTCAAACAATTATAACTCATACTATAAGACGACCCAATTCTTAAAGAGATCTTTCCAGAACCATCTATCCTAGCCTTCAAACAATCACTGAACCTTGCTAATCTTACCACCAGAAGCAAACTTTCTATGGGCCAAAACACACCAAATGCCATGAAAAGGAGTGGAAAATAGTGCAGACCATGCCATGACAAGTGCAAAATCTGCCAACATATCTCTACCACCCCCACTATTACCCCAGGTACCTCTCCACTATTTCCTACTAAATTCATTCCCCTCCCCTCACCCCACAGCCTGTCTCTCACCCCCTGACTCCTCAGTTTATATCTTCACTGACTGGCTTTCTTGCATGCACACTAGCCTCTGGCTTTACTATTACTATCTTTTCTAAATTCCTAAATTCCAAAATGCAAATCACTGTCCTGAATCAATTTGGCCACATCTGATTTGGAGATTCAGCTGCTGTGAAATCTCTGAATCACACAGTTTTTCACCCTCTGAATCACAGAGTTTTTCATCTCTGAATCACCCTGTTCATTCTCACAGCCTCTGCTTCTGGCACGTTGAACAAAAAAGTCCTGGCTCACCAAGTACTGCCCCTTGGGGGACAATTCTCACTGCCCCACACTGCCCCATACTGCATGGGGGGGCTCTGAATGATCCCTCTGACCCTCTCACTCTCCCAGCCCTTCCCCCCCATGGCTGCCCCATTTACCTCAGCTCCAGCCCTTTAAGGAAAAAAAACAAAAAAAACTCACTGGGTGGTGCCCAGTGGGGGGGCAATCCCTGCTGCCCATCAGTACCCCCACATTGTGTGGGGGGCTATGGACAAGCCTCATGAAGCTCCAAGGCCACTGCAGGAGCCAGTGAGCCTGGGGGTTTTGGGGGGAGGGTTTAAAGGGCTGGAGCTGGGGTGGGTGGGACAGCCATGGAGGGGTGGCTGGAGCAGCTGAGAGGATCAGGGGGCTCATGGAAGAACCCCCACATGCAGTTTGGGACAGTGGGGGGTAGCAAGGATCACCCCCCACACCTGGAAGCACCTGGTGTGTGGGGGCTCTTTTTTTAAAGCACCAGAATCTGGGGTGGGCAGGGTAGCCTTTGGGTGGGGACTGGGGGAGCAGGTGGGAAGGATCTCTGTGGGGAACTGGGGGGCTGCAAGAGTAGGCAGGGGATGGTCCCCTCCCCCCTCCCTTTCCCCACCCTCTACTTACCAGCTCTGAATCCAGGTCCAGCTCCCTGCTGCAGTGGGCAGGGACTGCTGGAGTCATCAAAGCTCTCTGAATCTTTTCCAAATTGATTTGGAGAGCTTTGAATCAATTAGGACCTTTTTATTGGTTCCCTGATTCAGTTCTGATTTGGAGATTTGGCCACCAAATCAGGCCAAATCTCCTCTGAATCGAATCACCACCTAAAGCTTCATGCAGCCCTAGTAATATGTCATAACCACAGAATCATAGAATCATAGAGATTCATACAATCATAGGTCTGGAAGGCACCCCAAAGGATCATAAGGTCCAGCCCCCTGCATGAGCAGGAAAGACCATCCATTCTTCTCTTGAAGACCTCTAGGGTAGATGACTGTACCTCCTCTGAGGGGAGCTTGTTCCATAGTCTGGACACCCTAGTTGTAAAGAAGGTTTTCCTAATGTTCAGCCTTGAAACTATCTTCCAGGAGTTTATGGCTGTTGTTTCTAGTTTTCCCCAGGGTGCCCTGGTGAACAGTTGTTCACCAAGCCCCTGATGTATGCCACTGAAATAGCAGTAAGCTGCAATCAGGTCTCCTTTCAGCTTTCTTTACTTTAGGCTTAAGAGTCCAAGATCCCTCAATCTTTTCTCATATGGCTTGCCATGCAAGTCCTTGATCATGCAGGTGGACCTTCTCTGGACCCTCTCGAGCTTTAGCATGTCCTTGCTGAAGTGCAGTGCCCAGAACTGGATGCAATACTCCAGCTGCAGCTGCACCAATGTTGAGTAAAGTGAAAGAATCACTTCTTTGGATTTACTGAAGATGCATCAATTGATGCATGACAGTTTTATTTGCCCTAGTGGGTACTGCATTGCCTTGTCAACTCATATGCATGTTGGGGCCTATTGTTACACCAGATCCCTTTCATTTGTAGTGCTGGTCAGGTTAGTGATGTGCACACTGTAGGTGTGCTGGCGATTCTTCCTCCCAGATGAAGCACTTTGCATTTCTGTATGTTGAACCTCATCTGGGTCCATTCTGCCCAACATGCCAGCCTGTCTAAGCCTGCTTGTATCTGCAGCATATCTGCGGGTGTGTCCACACAACCCCATATCGGTGTTATCCACAAACTTGGTCAATGAGCTTTTCACCCCATCATCCAGGTCATTGATGAACCAGTGGTGTATGATTCATGAGGGTTTTCCTTCTGTAATGCAGCACTTGTTCACATGGTATCCAGGTGGCTCTTTCAAAAGTGAGATCTGTGTCTCTGGAGGAGTGTCCTTGTTGAGTGAAAACCTCTTTGAGATCTGTGAGATGATGATCATGGGTGTTCTCCTCAGGGTGTATTTGGTGGTATCAAAGGACTTAGCTGTATATTACAGCTTCCTTGATGTGTTTAGAGTGGTTGCTTGTTCTATGCTTGTTCTATGTACACTGGTCTGGGGGTTTCTTGTATATATATTTAAAATATGCATTACTACATTTTAAATTCATTTTTCTTGCCCTGGGGCTAAAATTCATAATTCGCAAATAAAAAGCATCAAACAGTGTGAGATTTGCCATGACATTGCATGAACTGGCATCCAGAAAAGATTCAGGGAGGGAAAATGAGACTGGAGTTAATTATTATATACCTGTGAGGATGGACTTATACTGTACAGTATTGCTATGGACATACACAAGTAAAAGGAGCAAAACTGCTCTATAATGGCAGGACCATTAGCACCATAAAAGCACCCCCATAGACCATAGACCCATAGCCCTTTTTTATTAAAAAGCACTTAAAAGTGCTGCTGTGCTTCTGCATGGTCAGCAGGAGAGGAAATCAAAGCTTGCCTTTTAGGATTTAATATACTGAAATACTTCCTATGCTATGAGGGCCACCTCTGCTCACTGTGGCCAAAAATAACCCATCTGTGTGGCCCACCCACCAGTAGGAGAACACTGGGGGATGTGCATTGTATTTACTTGTGGCTCCTCAGTATTTCTCAGGATCATTCTGGAATAAGTTAGTGATTATCCCCAGTGTCCTTTACACCATAAGCAGCAGTCGAGCCAGGTGACTGTAGAAGCTGTCACCCCCTTTATAGGGGGAAAAGGAGGGCAGATGAGTGGTAGTCTGCATCATCTATCTCTTAAAGTATTGTCCCAGGCCTGTCATAAAGGCTAGGGACAGAAATTACACATAAACCAGAATAAATTATTAGAAACCAGTTCAAATCTAACACAACAGCTCCGCTGTCACTTCTGCTGGCCAGTGCAGACCTGGCCAGCCTCCTCCCATCCCCAGCAGCACATGGGAAGCCAGCTTCAGCTGCATGCTGCTTTTCCTGGCCAGTGCCGACCCAGTTCTGCCCAGGCAGGTCCTGCAGCACCATATCAATCTAGGTTTGGCTCCAGCAGGCCGGGGAAGCCCCAGGTTAACCCAACCTGGCCTCATGGCTTCTAAGTAGCAGGTCAAGCCAGTTGTAGCCAAGCAGCTCGTGCAGCACCATGTCTACCCAGGCATGCATGCCATATCAACCAGGAACATGTCAACCCCTGCAACTTCATTGATGTCAAAGGTCACAGGACATCACTTCCTGATACGATACCACTTTCTGTGACATCTTTGAACATGGCTTGCTGGCCCACTGGGTGATGAAAAGTTCATGATCCAGCCCCACCTTCAAAAAAGTTGGACACCCCTGGCTTAGACTAACCTGCAAAGATTGAATCAATTCAGCTTTGGGCTTTTTGACTGTCTGCACTTAGCCAAAGAGTGTCCTTTGGTCTCAGTTCCCATCTTCCCCAGCAAGCGCATTCTGGTGCAGAGCTCCCTCCTGGATCAACAGAGTCCTCTAATTTCTTCCTCCTGGATTCCTTGGAGACTACCTCCCTGCCTCCTATTGGAAGCTGATTCTCTGTTACCTTACAGTAGGGCTCTGCAAAACAGCACTATTCTGTTTTGCCTTGAGTTTCAACAGTTCAACAGAACAGCATTCTAGTTCAAATTTCATTTAGATTTGAAACAAATGTTCCATTCCATCAAAATGGAAAGGCTGTTTCAACATTTCACTGGAGATGGAAGTCAGCCTGGCTGGACTGACTTCCCATCCCCAGCTCTAGATGATGCCAGGACAGGAGACAGACCAGCCAGGCTGCTTCCCCATCCCCCCACATTAGATCATGCAGGGGGTGAGAGCTGCCTTCCACCCCCCACGCAATCTAGCATGGGGGGATGGGAAAGCAGTCCAGCTGGGCTGCCTTGCCAGCCCTGTTGTGATCTAGCCCTGGGGATGGAAAAGCAGCCCAGCTGGGCTGTCTCCTGCCCTGGTGTGATCTAGCACAGGAGATGGGGAGGCAGCTAAGCTGAGCTGCCTCCCGCCCCGGCACAATCTAGTGTGGTGGATGGGAAAGCAGCCCAGCAGGACTGCCTCCCGCCCCCAGCATGATCTAGGACCAGAGATGGGGTATGGGAAGTAAACCCAGCTGGGCTGACTTCTTTTCCCCTGCTGGATCTTGCACCAGGGATGGGAAGTCAGCCCAACTAAACTGACTTCCCATCCCCAGCCTATGGTTGAAACGTTTTGACTTTTGAAACATTTCAACTAGACTCTTTTTGTTTCGAAGCTATTTTGATGGCCTTTGTTTCATTCCAATTTTGCTCTTTTGACCTCAAAATTATTTGAAACACTGTCGAAATGAAATGGGCAGTGAAATTTCACACAGCCCTACCTTCCAGCTCAGCCCCTGAACACTGGGTCTATTTGAGTATGTGTCCACACAGTTCTGCTAGATACAGGTTATCTTGGGCTTGCCAACTGATCAGGCTTCTGGTCTCTTAACATCTCTTTCTTTTCCCTGATTCAGGCTCCTTCCCTTTTCACACAACTGATGTTAAAAAGATTTTGGGTCTATGGTGACAGGGAAAAGGCCTTTCTCCTTTTGGAAACTTCCTGATAGGCCCCTCCCTGGTTCTTATTGGAGGGCAATTTTTCTGAACTAGTCTTGAGCTGTATATATCTTAGTATAAAAGAGTTATAACCCATCCTCACTCCAGCCAGATAAGTTTCTTCTGGGCAAACTCATGAGACTGGCATGATACCTGCACATTGTCCCTCTGGGAACGGACTATTTAAAGGACACCTCAACATCACCCCCTGAATGAAGGATGCTCTGCCACTGGTATGCTACCACTCAATGGACAGCTGTTATTTTTGTAGTGAGGAACCTATTGTACTTGTCAAATTTGCCTTATTTAACCATGAAAAAAAGTAGATGAAATATTTGTGGTGGAAGAGGAAGTCATTCTTTCATATAAAAAAAATCCACAAAGAACACTTCAAACTAAATTACTTCTTCCTAAATGAATTTTAACTCCCACACAGAGGAAAACCAGGCCCATTTCAAGCCAGATCTTCAGTTTCTGAGCTTCTTTTTAGGCACAAGAATTATGTGCACAGTTCTACCCTGGAAATTTTTGCGCCCCAAAACTTGGGACTGATTATGGTTCAGATAGAAATGTAGGCTTATTTTCAGTCTGCCCACAGTTTTATCATGTCTTGAGCAATAGCTTCAATAAATACATTTATTATAAAGAACTTCTGAGTTTTATTTGTTTATAACCTGCATGTTTCCCTGGTAAAATAACTATTTTATATCACTGAGTGAGTAGTAGAAGTAAACCTGAATTGTGTTCTTTCAGCTATCACAACCAAGTTGTTTGACAAATGTGGCTTTAAAATGAATCTTTAATGTTACTGGCACTGCAAGGATACCACTATTAACAGGAGTAAAATCTAGGTACTAACTCTGTTTTTTCCCCTTCTTGAAACTGTAATAAATGTGCATCCTATATACTAAATGCAAGGAAAAATACAGCCCTCACAGCAGTTCAAATGCATCTCATTAGCACTGAAACTACTGTATTGTCAAAATACATCATGTTCAGTGAGAAAAAAATTGTATAATTGAATTCTCATTAAAGCATAATTCATTTAAATCAAATCAAACTGTGTTCACATCGTAGTTCATTTGAACGGTGAATAAAAATTAGGATTAATTAAAATACCTGCTAGTAGTCATCTGACTGCATAGATAAGTTTTGCAATAAGAAGGGCAGAACACAGCAGAGGCTGCAAAGCCAGTGGACACCAACACATACATAGGCAGTAGTTTCTATGGAAAGACAAATGCTCTGAAGAAACACGGGGTATGACAGGGCTCTTGGAGGGAAACCTGCCCATGTTAAGTGACAGTTGTGTGTGCAAGGAAAATCCCTGGGGGATAAACTTTAGGAGTATATCACCATCTTATTCAGCTGCCATTTATGCAAATACATCAACCTGAAGTTTGTGGATCTTGATGGGGTTTGTATATGAGCTAACTGTTGAGCTGTTTAGCCTTGTCAAGACTGAGATGTGTCTGGGAAAACAAGGAATAGATCTTTCATGTAAAAAATAAATAAATAAAGAGACTTAGAAAACATGAAGCACCTCCATGGTAGGGAACCAGCTAAGTGGATCACAGTTTTGAGCATATGTACGTGTACATATGTAGTTCAGCAGCTATACTTTCCACAGTGTAACTCAGTGGCTACAGATCCCCACAAATTCATACATCACCCACCAAACGGTGCAGTCATCCAAGTCACAGCCTCTAAACTTGTTCACCAGTATGGTGTGAGATACCATATCGAAGGCCTTCCTGAAGTCTAAGTAAATGACATCAACCCCTACTCCTGCGTCCAGGTGATTTGTAACCTGGTCATAAAAAGAGACTAGATTAGTCAGGCATAATCTACCTGTTATGAACCCGTGCAGGTTTCCCCTCAGCATAATTTGTCCTGCCGGGCTCTCACAAATGTGAGCCTTGATAATTTTTTCAAAGACTTTGCCAAGGATGGAGGTGAGACTGACTG
>JAGPOW010000797.1:23863166-23878971 GCA_030014935.1 Caiman crocodilus | reverse complement strand
CAGGTTGAGTACAACCCATCCACCACTACTCTCTGGGTGTGCCCCATCAGTCAACTTTTTACCTATCCAACTGTGCATGCATCATTGGCACAATCACTTAATTTGTTGATGAGAATGGGGTGAGAGACAGTGTCAAAGACCTTCTTAAAGTCTAGAAAGACTATGTTTGCAGCAACATCATCATCCAAGGATTTAGTTACTTGGTCGTAAAAAGCAATCAGGTTGGTCTGTCAGGACCTGCCTTTGGTGAAGCCATGCTGATTGCTCCTGAGCATGATCTCCCCTGCAGGCCCCCCACAGATGTACTCCTTGATGATCCTCTCCAAGAGCTTCCCAAGCACCGAGTGAGGCTTACAGGCCTAAAATTACTTGGGTCCTCCTTCCTCCCCTTCTTAAAAATAGGGACCACATTAGCCAGTTTCCAATCCCCCAACACCTGGCCAGATGACCACAAATGCTCATACAGCCGGGCCAAATGCTCCGCAATGGCCCCTGCCAGCTCCCTCAACACCCTTGGGTGGAGGGCATCTGGACCTGCAGATTTTAAAATGTCTAGCCCTTCCAGAAGATCCCGAACTACATCTGCACTGACTAAAAGCTTGATACAGTTATCCCCAAGATTGTCCCTACCTCTGGTAGGTGAGATATCCTGCTCCCTGTTCAGAAAAACAGAGGCAAAGAAACTGAGCTGCCCACTGAGTTGTTCAAGAATGAGTAGTTGTGGGGAACTGCATCTTTAAGAAGATCTGCCATAAGTAGGGAATCTGGGACACCAGCCATAAAATCTGCCATATGGAAATCTGGAACATCCAGGACACTGCTCCTCCCCCCCATCCCCAAGTTAGTGGCACTGCTGCAGAAAATGGCAGAGGCCAATGGGTAGGGGCATGGCACAATCTAGAAGGGAAGCAGAGCTGCTTGGTGCACTACACTGCTCCACCTCCCTGCCAGACTGCACCCCATGCCCCTACAACTCTGGGATTCTCATTTTAATTTTCACCAACCATCCAGCACTGGCCTTCACAATCCAGGACTGTCCTGGCCAAACCAGGACATATGGTCATTCTAGCCATGAGCCTCATGAACTTACTTGTGTTGCAGAAGCTAATGGTATATAAAAAATTAATCTCTGGACATTAAAAGAAGCAGATCTCTGTCAGTCTCTGTGGCTGTGAGTGACTTCTGAGAAACACACTGAACTGCAGACTCTAACACTCAGTCTCCCCTGGCTAGTATTGCAATGATCCTTATGAACTCAAACAATGACCACATAATTCCAAACAACAAACCAGACTGCAGAAACTGCAACCTGCTTGTGCACTGTTAAACAGAGGTTAGGCAGAGCAACCCACTACAGAGCTCAACTAGATCTGATCACAACAGCTAGAACTGGAGGAAACCCTGGATGGGAAGGAACATAGGTGTGGCGATGGGCTAAGAAGGACATTTGTCAGAAGGCTGAAAGAGTCAAACAGTGGTTTACTGGATTTCTTTTAATTGTGACAATAACAATGCATCTCCACCCAAGTCCATACTACACCTTCGCCCATTATGGTGGAACATGATAAGCTAGCCATGACTTGTATACTACTGATAAGCTCCTATTAGATTCCAAAAGAACAAGGACTTGCTAAAAAAGAAGAAAAATTCCAAATCTTTGCTGTATGTAGTTACTTTGTCTGCAATTGAGACAAAGAGACAATTGCAGCACTCCTAAAAGTCACAGCAAACCAAATTAAGGCTATTCCAAAAACACAGGAACCTATCACTGCAGTTGACACCTGAGCTAGATAGAGAACTGGTCTAATAAGCGTGGTGTTAAGGTTCAAAGGACTTGGCTGTACTCCTATTTACACTAGTAACACTTTACTGCTCCCAAAGGAGTCATTGCTGGTTTAAACTGGAGTAAGTAAAAAGAGAATCAGGTCCATAGTCATTAACAGGAGACACAATGAGAAACAACAAAGCAAGTCACATTGCATCTAGAGCAGTGGCATATACGCAGCAGGGCATTTCACAACCTTATGCTATTTTTTGCATGTCATTTTGTATTCAAGGGCCATTCTTCAAAGAGTTTGGGACCAGACATACAAGCATCCACCACCCAAAACTGTGGCCAGAATTTCACCCCAGATGCTGAGCTTTTATGGACAGTTAAGATAAAATGTATTTAGAATTTAGAAGAGTAACCCTAACTTTCAAAAGTGAGATATACATCGGTATACATTGGTCCCATATCAGTATACATCGGTCCCATATCAGATCAGCACCGATATAGGGAAAATTGATAGTACTGGAAATCGACTTTTTTTGCCTGATGTGGCCAATAAATGCCCCAATAAATGGGGAAAGGGGGCAGATGGAGGCCCCTCAGTGACAGAGGGAGTGGAGCTGAGGGTGAGGCAGGGGTAGGTGCTGCTCAGATGGGGCGGGTTGGGGCAGGGCATGGGACAGAGCTGCAAGCGGCTCATCTGGGAAACACGGGGGGTGGCTCCCACCACTGTGTGCACCCCAGGAGGGCATGGGGGGGCATATGCCTGCGACCCCAGATCTACACATGGGGTGGGGCAGGCTGCCACTGTGGGCTGGGGCCAGGGGCTGCTCTAGGCTCACCCTGGTGGGGGTTGGGCCAGGGATGCACTCAGGGAAGGTAACAGCACTGCTGGGATGGTTCAATGGTGGGGACTACAACAAATTTTGGGGTGGCTACAGCCCCCCTCCCAATTTTCCCCTTCCTGCACTCCCCAGACAAGCTGCTTGCACCTCTGTCCTGTGCCCTGCCCCACCTTGGCTGAGCAGAGCCTGCCCCAACCCCCTCCTTCCCTCCCTCAACATGGGGGCCTTGATCTGCCCCCCATACCCCTCCCCCCTTTCCCCCACACCAGACTTACCAGTCAAACACTTGTCTCCAAGCTGCCCAGCTGCATGTCAGAATCGGATTGGTATCAGCCTGTATGGCTCCTTAAAAACTGGAAATCAGTACCAGCCCCCAAATTTTAATCAGTGCACCCCTAGTAAAAAATGAAATAATTATTCTCAGGCCACCAAAGCCACCTGCTCCTAGGATGTCAGGCACCATATTTTATACGCTTTGAGATGTCCAGCAAGCTTGTGCAATATGAACCCCTGGCCTTCCAGGCAGAGTTGCCAAATGAAGTTGTACTACAACTCCCTGCTTGATAAATTTATGAACAGGACCCTATGATGATTCACACAACCCAAATGTCCCCTCAAGTCCTATGTTTCTGTCAGAAGCATTCAGACTATGTGAACAGAAATCTGAGAGGCTCTGGATAAAAGTGATCTCAACTGTTACCAGATGCAGATCTGTTATTATACCCGCTGATATCTGCATTCACACATGGGGAGCAAAACATTGGTGGGCTTCATGGGAGGACAACCAGCTCTGGGTCGCAATACCCTGTCTTTTTTAGGTTAAAGATTTCTTCTTAAATATAAGAGCTGGAGAGATTGCAATTAAGATAAGCTTGGGAGGAAAGGCATGGCTCTGCAGTGTATCACTGGGAAAAGTTTCTCCCTGGCTGAGACAAGCCAGGAAAGCCCAGGCAGTGATGAGAGGTTCCAACCATTTATCCAAATACTGAAGTCTGATTTTTTACCCTTTCATTTCAGGTGGTTATTTACATTTGTGTGTCAACTGGGCAGAAATTCCTACCTATTTAACATAGTGTCATTTTATATTATCATGGCTATAAGGTGGAAGGTGGTAAAGAAAAAGGACTCTGTATCTGCATGTGTCCACTGAGCAACTGATCGGGTTCACAGGTAGATACACAAATGGCAGATCCACATAAACAATGGGTTGTCTGCACAGAAGTATCCTGTAATTGCTATCGTACTTTCTTCTGGTTTCATTTCAGTTGCTTCCAAAAGGTAAAAAGATATTTATATATGTATGTATGTATGTTATATTCCAGAATAAGATTTTTTTCACATGTGGAGTTATCGTGGAATGTTGTTCCATCCTATATTCATATCTACCTTCATTCTAGAATAATCTAGGCAGGATCTAAATTGGAAGTTGACCATTGTGCCCAACTAATTTTGAAAACATTCAGGCTGCATAACGTCTGTAAGGCCTGCATGAACTCTGAAGGAGGTAGAAGCTGTTATAAGATGTCTAGAGCAGCCTACAAAAACCAAGAGTTTTTTTACTATAACTTTTATTGCACCAAGTCTATAGTTGCAGGAAGCTGTTGGACAAGCTTTTGAGCACAAGAGATACTTTCTTTGATCTGAGAAAGAGGCAGGTACAGTTTAGTGTAGTCTAGTCTGAACTAGAGTTAGCAAATTCAAGTTACTATCCCAATGATGACAAGATGGTTTATCATTTCAACATGCATTGGCAGAGTGAATTAAGTGATTTAACTCTTTTGTTGACACAGCAAATGCTTCAAAAGAAAATTTGCCAACACTTCAAACAAGGCAACATTTAACTGCCTAAAGACTTCAGTAATAATTGATAAATGATTAACCGCAATTGCATTTTAATTATTCTAGACTGTACTGCAACGTGTTGCAGACATATAAATCATTTTATGTCCTGCAGCTTATAAGTGTTCTGTAATAGAAGCAAATACATCAGCTAATAAATATTATAAATTAATACATGTGGGGCTCACCAACTTATTCTATAATAACTCATTAACCCCAAGTCATTTTAATGGATCAATCGTTATTAAAGGTTTTAGGAGTATTTAAAGCTTTTCCACCTCCTGAGATGATAGGAATGAGCAGTGAGTGGATGAGGGGATTAGAAATGCAATAAATAATAAAGAATGAATTTTCAGACGGTCTGAGTCTCAGCATCTGTCCATCTAACCTACCCAAACCTAACGTGTTTTTCATGACATCTTTCACTGAAATAATCTAAACACTGAAAAAATTAAAAGCAGAAAACAATGAGCAAAAAAGTTGCAACATATAGGGCACATCCACATGTATGCTTTAATGTGCAGTAGCCTATTTTGCTGTGCATTAAAATGCCACATAAAAAATGTGATTACGCTAATGTAAAATAAAATGGGCTACTGTGCATTAAGCATCACTTTAAAACCATGTGCATTTGTTACTTCACATGAAAGCAGCCTAATGGCTCATTTCTTTAGTACATCACACTGGAGGACTCCTACAGATGTGCGGGGAGCCTGATCTGATGCACTGGAAATCTAGCGTGTCAAAGCAGATTCAATTAATCAAGTCTGCTGGAGCATGGAAGTTGATGCACTCCCACAGCCTTACATGTCACATGTATCAGCATCCCTGTGCATTGCCATGCTGGAAAAATGGTGGTGGGGTGCTTTGAAATAAAACATGTTCAATGATCTTTTGTTCAAAGTGCCCTGACACCATTTTTTTCAGTGTAGGGATGCTGATACATGTAGCACACAGGCACTTTTAATTAGTGCAGCTCACTAACTAAAGCAACCAGAGCTACATCCCATAACACATGTATGCCAAATGGTAGTAAATGTAACGTGCATTAGAAAATATGTCTTAATGTACATGTAGATGCACCCACACTGTCATAATTTACATCTCCTTTATTGAACCCAGTTAAAGTAGTGGGCACAACCTATATCCCTGTCCCTCATTAATTCATCTGAGCCTACGATAAGGCAGTTAGAGGAACAAGTGCTCAGTGTTTTTCTGTGATCCAGGAGCAGGTGTAAAAAGAGTATTTAAGTGTTATATGCTAAAACTAAACCTACTGATGTAGCCTGTCCTAAAAGTGTCCCCTTTGATGCTCAATTAAATAAATAAAGGAGCAGAATGTAACGTAGTATCATATGCCACAAAGGAAGCCCAGGAAAAAAACCTGAGCTAGAGATATGATAAAGAAAGTGGGTCAAGGCCACCTGAGCTAGGCACCACAAATGCAAATATATAAAAAAGCTGTGAAGTGAGGTGACTGGAGCAGCAGCCCTACCTTTGTGGGGGAGAACAGGCATTAAAATAGCCCCTGCCGCAGCTGGCCTTGCCACTGCCACTAGCAGTGCAGCAGCCCATGAGTTGCTGCTGCCCAGGGCAGAGAAGTTCCCTATTACACCTCTTCATACAGGTATGTTATGCGGGCAGCTGCTTACCTAGTAAGCCCTGTCCCAAATAGCTACACAATTCTAATACAAAGGATTCAGAGAGGTCCGGAGCTCCAAGACACTATTAAAATAGAGGTGATAAATGGTAAATAATAACAACAGCCTCTTGGAAGCCAGCTGATCTGTGGGACACCTCACTTCATAGGATTGGCAGAGGTTCCAGGTCACAAGGAGCAAAGTGGAAGTGATTTATTATCTTAGATCTTTGCAGAAATAAGAGATCTCACACCTTTTATGCGCTACTTGGCAGGGGCAGTATTCTACAGCCAGTTAAAGCTGGTAATAATTTGGCTGCCTTGCCATGTCCACAGGAAGGGGATTTCTCCAACTGCACTGGAGACTGGATTTCTGTGTGCTTCCTCCCCCTTCATGGAATGACAGCTAGACACTGTTAAGGCTATTCTTAGCCTTGTAACATGACTCCATTGCAAAGAAAATGCTAAAATCCAATTGATAAATGGTCAGTAGTAGTATCTGTCTTTCCAGAAGCTAGTTAGCCTGCATGATGCCTTGCTTTGTAAGACAAGCAGAGGTTCCAGGTTGTACAGAAAGATGACGTATAAAAGAACTCCAAAGTAAAACGTGATCTTCACCCTATGATAAATTCAAATCAGCTGCACATGCTCTCCAAAAAACCCTTGGGACTAGGGAAAAGAAGTTTCATAACAAGTGAGGGATAGTCTAGCTGTGCACATCTAGCTGTGCATCCTGTCTCACTCATTGGCCAATCCACAGAGAAAGGAAACCTATAATGAACCTAGCCAGGTACTAACCAATATGATGGAATATGGTATTACCTATATAGGCTTCTCCTGTGTGCCTTGAATTCTTACCTGTTGAGTCTATTCTTAACAAGGATTGTGATTTACTCTCTCTGATGGAAGTGCAAGCAGTTTCTTCTCCAAAAACAGCCTCTCTCTAGGATCCACAGAGGACAGAATTGTCCACACTCCCTCCAGCCCTTCAGGACTAGGAGTCTTGGCAAGGGATTCAGGGGTTAGCCACAGTTCACAGAATCACTCCCTAGTGACCTGTTCCCACCAAAGCTTTGAAAGGTTTGTGTGGGTGGATGATGCTGCCATATGCAGGTCTTTCCAGCTGGATCCTCAGACCCATGGAGAACATGCAGAAAAGCTTCCACCACATCCACTGTCCTATGAGTAACACTGTCCCTTAAATAACCACTGAGAAGGAACCCCCTGTGGATTTGCCAACTTTGCTTACTTAGGTACAGAGGAGGATGAAACTCCAACTCATCAATGACTTTTAAACAAAGTCGGGAAGCAGCTTGCAGCCCCAGAACTCTTCCTAGACTCTTGGTATCATGATTTATTTCTCATTTTCCTCTGACATGATGCTGATGTGCATCCTGGGAAGTGTGTCATGTTCTGTTATTTCCATTGTTAAAATCCTATTATTTGCCTCTAATGAGAAAACAATTTTAATTAAATCAATTACAATTTTATTTGAATTTGAATTTAAATGCAAGTTAATTTGAAAAAACTGAAAGGAGCCCTTTGGCATCATCAGGATTCATTTATCTCAGCAAGGGGAGAGGGAATGGGAAGAAATTTGGTTTTGGAAGTTGATATTAGCTCCTTCATGGCCTGGGGGAAAGGAGAAGATGGTTTCAAATCTACACTTGGGTCAGTGTACATCCCACAGCTGGGCTCACTGTTCACGTGAAGGAAGTTAGAAGAGTAACCCTCACTTTCAAAAATGATTTAGGCCTTTAGGAGCCTAAGCCTCCCAGCCTTTCACTGAGATTATGCTAGTAAGGTCCAGGTCTTCAAAGATGCTTAGGGCTCATTTACACCAGGGCACACATTGCCTGTTCCCGCTCCTGTCTTCACCTGCAGGTATGCTCTGAACCCAGAAGGGCACTAGTGAGGGCTCTCAGGGATGTGCCTTTAAGACTTCTTTAGAGCCCTGAGTTCCTGTCATGCCTAAGAACAGTCACTGGGGATAAACCCAGAATGGCCTCACTGTCAATCTTCCAGATTTGCAGTGGGCGCTGCTAGGCAGAGTCTGGGCAGGGCATGCTAATGCCTTTTCTGTTCAGGATATGCTGCTGCTGTAGTACAGTATAGCCTCAAGTGCCTAACTTCCATTAGTTTCAGTACTGGATAGAAAATACTTAAACATTCATTGACACATGGATCAGAACTCAGCTTGTTCTCCCAGCAAATATTCTCTCCATTACAGAATATCTGTCTTCTCTCTCACACACACACACCCAATTAATATTAATTAGTTTATACAGAGTATAATAATATCAAAAGGGAGTACTGAGAACCAGTATCCCCCTTTTGGCTGTGGAATCTGTCAGAGCTGAACGGTTAAGTGATGCCTTGGCACAGCTATGTTAGGCACATTGCAAGTGCAAGTCCCCGGTGCAGGGATTTTCCCTGTAAGGCGGGAACAGTCCTTGGTGCAAGATCAGAGCCCACCAAAAGTTTGCAGCTGCACCATCAAGTGCATGCTCATGATTGGCTCAATGTAAATTATGCACATGTGGCGGTCAGCAATTGGCTCGCTGGCCGTATAAAGGTGATATCCGCCCAAGTTGGAGGACTGCTCAGATGTGCATAGGGAAAGATCTCCACATGTATTGCGGTGCCACGGAGGCGGCCTGATCACCCACCAACGACTCCCCGTTGCGGTCGCCATGATGTATCCCATCCCTGTGCGAGTATCGGTGTACCTGTCTACAGTTTTGTTCTGTCTGTCTACAGATTGTGCCTACATGGTCTACCTCATGTATACAGCTTGTAAGTAAAGTTTTTTTTTTTTTGTTTCAACCACTGCTGCCTCTCGTCCAACCAATTCTGCTCTATAGGCAGCCCCATTCCGCTGGCGTTTCTCGGCCTCCACAGAATCCACTATAGCTTAATGCTTAGAGCATGGGTTCAATTACTCTCAAGCACAAAAGGAAATTGAGCCCATGTCTCCCACATCCTCAGTGAGTGATATGCCTGGCAAAGTGCCCTAATCATAGCTTCATAGTTGGTAGGGTCAGAAGGGACCTGATCACTAGGCCATTTGGTTTAAAGCTGAGAGGACCCTCTTCCTCCTACATTTTATTCCCAACAGATGTATGTGGAAGGCAATGCATTTCTGTAGCAGGGGAATATTGTTTCCCAGACTCTGCATAAGTGTCCAAAACTGCAGTAACACCTGCTTCTTAGACATGTAAAATGAAATAGGATTTAGGTCTTACCCTGCTGAGTGTTTTAGAAATCTGGATTCATGCATCCTTGATGTTTCCATTTAAATCCAGTTAATACATTAAACACTTATCACTTGCCTGTTAATCTTTATAGACAACCAGCAATCATGATTTCACACCACAAACTCTATAGAGTTACGAGCAAAATAAATACATTGCTTAATAAGGCCTCTTTAAAACTTTCAATTGTTCTTTATCCAGTCTAAGAAGACACTCTCCTCCTACCACATGAGATGGGGTGGGAGGAAAATCAAACCCTGTGAAAAAGGCAATGCTGATTGTGGACAGGGTGCATGTCTGTTTGTCAAGCCAATGGCTGGCAAATTGGCTTATGGAATGCACCTAGAGAGTAGCGGTGGATGGGTCAGTATTGACTTGGAAAGATAATAGTTTCATGAGGTCTTGGATAAGCTAGAAAAGTGGGCAGAAAAGAATAAGATGCAATTCAACAAAGATTGTGCAAAGTGCTGCACCTAGGGAAAAAAGAATCAACACCACACTTAAAGACTAGGGGATGACTTTCTATGTAGCTCAGCAGCAGAAAGGGATCTTGAAGTCATAGTCAACTCCAAGATGAAGTCATCATAAGTCATCAATGTGACAAAGTGATAGGTAAAGCTAACTGCACTCTGCCATGCATTAGCAGGTGCATCACAAGCAGATCTAAGGAGATTATACTTCCCTTCTATGAGGCATTGGTGAGGCCACAACTGGAGTATTGTGTCTAGTTTTGGGTGCTGCATTTCAAGAGGGATGTGGATAACCTTGAGAGGGTCCAGAGGAGGGCCACTCATGATTAAGGGCCTGCACATAAGGTCCTATGAGGAGAGATTGAGGGACCTGGCCCTCTTCAGTCTCCACAAGCAAAGGCTGAGAGGTGATCTTGAGGCTGTCTACAAATTCATCAGGGGTGGGGGGGCAGCAAAAAATAGGAAATACCCCTCAGGGTAACTGGAAACAACGCCCACAAACTGACAGAGTAGATTTAAATTAGACATCAGGAAGAACTTCTTTATGGTAAGGGTAGTCCTAATATGGAATGGGCTTCCAAGGGAGGTGGCACTCTCTGCTACCTTACAGGTGTTCAAGAGGAGATTGGAAAAGCACCTGGCTGGGGTCATCTGACCCCAGCACTCTTTCCTGTGCAAGGCAGAGGGTCAGACTCAATAATCTACTGAGGTCCCTTCCAACCCTAAAAATATATGAAATCTATAAAATCTGTAAGAGAGGAAAATGGGAAGGCAGAAATGAGAAGGAAGAAAGAAGATAAATGTCCAAGGGCTGGATCAGATTCTGAGCTTCTCAGATCTAGGTGTTCACAGATCAAGCTGTGAATGCCCTTGAATCTGTTGAGTTTTGCCCATCACACATTTCTATTTTGTTATCCCACATATTATCTGTGAATAGAGGTGGACAAAAGAAGAGGGCAGTACAACCTAAGTGGAAAGAGAGATCTACGTATGACAGAAATGCATGCAGGTTGAACAGAATTCCAGCAGGGAACACAGGCACTGGGGGTTCTAAAGGAAGAGCCAAGAACAAAGGTGTTGCAGTTTTTAATAAATGAGTGTTCTACAGGAAGAACCAGTCACCAAAGACATGCTAGAGAGCTGATCCCTAGAGTGTTTAAAGGCTGCAGCCCACCTTTCTTTCCATGCTCCAGTAACATCCAGTAAGGTCTGAAGCATTTATTTGCAGCGTGATCTCTGTTGATGTAATGTTCGTACTGGTCTCTCTCAACTTAGTAGTCAGATTCTTGCTACTCCCTACTAGGGAAATGGTGGGCTGCATGCTAAGGACAAGGAGCTGCAAGGGTGGTCTTGGTAGTGGGATTGTGCAGAGAGCTAAACAGCTGCTAGGGAGAGTGAAGGACTGGAAGGGAACTGAAAGGAAGATGGGGATTGTTCTGGAGAAACAGACAGTGGAGATTTGATGCCAAAATGATATGCTAAATGAATAGTAGGCTAAATGAATGAGTAGGCTGCTACTTCCAAGATCTAGTGTAGAATATAAATATGAATCATCAATACAAGGTTCCAGCCACAATGAAAATCTCAGGATATAAGACAGAGAATTTGTAATGACAACTGTGGCCACAAGTAGAAGAGAATCAGTGGTTCTGGATGTGTAGGCATCATTCAGAGATACTACAAGAAAGAACTGGGTGACAGATCTGAGCACAATTGTCAAGTAAGGTGTTTCAGGAAGTTTGAATGGCCTCTCCATGATACAGTAGGCTTAATTCCAAACAAGGGGTCCAATCATGCAATTTAGTGCAATATGGAAGGAATTGTTTTCCCTGAGCATTCTATGCCCACAGCTCCTTGAACAGAGGTAGTAGAGACCAGTTTTCCTTTCTAAGGCAACTCATAGTAGCCAGAGCCATTCTGCAGCCAGATCTGTCTACAGAATGGGGATGTCTCCAAGACAGCCCACTCCCTTCCTGAGCTAGGATACCAGCCCCTCCTGCTTTCCAGAGTGCCTCATTGTGATTACATATGTGCACCAGGTACCAACTGTGATTTATTCTAAGACTGTGCTCAAACTGTCTGGATTTCATGCTGTGGCAGGCTCAGGGGCAAGGGATCTGTCCCTGGCATCTGATGACTCCTGGTGGTCCAACTTCCCTGCCCACACCCTCCGACCTCCGTTTCCTCCTCTCTCTCACCTGCCATACCTTAATCTTAAATTTTACCTGGGGAGGCTGCCTTCAGCTCAAGTATCCTCTTTCTTGCTGCCTTTTTTCTTTGCCCAGTCTTTGATGCTCCTCCACCCTAAACTCTACAGGGTGTTCTTCTCCTTTAAGACAACCCTAGTTATGCCTTGGGGGCTATAATCATAGCCTTCAGCCACCCCCATAGCCATACCCCTGCCTCACAGATGTTACTCAATTGCATTTGGAGCCCTACTTCCCTCCCCCCAGCCCCAAACCAACATTTGACCCCTTAGACCTCAAAACCCTTGTCTGAACTTCAACCTTCCTGACTTTAGCCCTTTGCCCTCCACCTGAGCCTCCTAAGCCCAGATCTAATGCTCTGGACTCTGAGTTCCTGGGTCTCATCAGGTCTCAAAACACATAGGGAGTGTCAGCACCCTATTGCATGACCTCCAAACCTCTACAGTATCCACAACCTAGTCTTGCAGCCAGAACACAAACTCAAAAGGAAAAATAAGTAGAGCACAAGGCATAAACCATCTGGTTGCAACTCAGGGACTATAACAATTGCCACACTTCATAAGGACCTGATTTGATTCCCCAGCCTATAGGAAACCTCATATTTCCTAGAAGCCAACTCAGTCTTTAGCTCCTCTCCTTGCAGTCTGCAAGCATAGACTGACAGACCCAGCCCAGAAACTGGGTTTATATATAGTCAAGCTCTGTCTCTTTTGATCACCACCTTTGAAAATGTGCACAGGGGCTTCTGTTCAGCCTAATGAGCTATTTAAATTCCCCTGCCCTGCAGTCCTCTTTAACTGCTCAGCAGCCCCAGGCTTCAAATTTTGTGTTTCTGTTGCTCCTGCTTGTTGCAGAGTTATTCCCCTGCAAACCATGAAAACCCCATGGGGTTTCAACATAATTTCCATGTGTGCATGCAACATAACTTCCATGCATCCGTTCTACAAGTTCAATTAATATGTTCACATTGTTTTGCCGGAGACATGACCTAGCACTTTCAATGGAATGACTGTCTTGGAGATGCCACTCAGGTGCCCTCTTCAATAGTCATGCACATTCCAGTAGACCTTAGCCATGAGAAATACTTGCAGTAAATGATTCATTTGTGCAGAGCACCCTAAGCATTCACTCTTGGCTATAGCAGGCTGTTTTTACAAGGGTAATAGAATGTACTGACAAAATTGAGTTGATTGAAATATCAACTCATGATACTTATGCAAATATCAACTTATGCAAGTCCTATAATGTCCTAGAGAAGCAGTTGTTCAGCACCACTTGTGGCTCAGGAGTAAAGCACATAAGCTGCTGATGCTGCACTGCCTGTCTCTGTCAATTCCCTGTGCTCTTTAAGGATAATCTGCCCAGAATTCCTGAAACAATTTGGACCTCATGCTCACACATAGCCGACAGTTCTACACAAGAATCATCAGCTCAAGGTCACTCCTAAAGAAGTGGCATATGGCAAAAGTTATTGCCATTCCAAAACATGGCAAAGAACTGATGCTGGTGGCCAGCTACTGACCAATTGCACTACTGTCTGTGGGCTACAAGGTCCCCAAGTGCCTCATTTTGCAACAGATATCCCCAGAAGTAGAGACCATCCTTGGTGTCAATCAAGCCAGATTCTGCAAGTGCTGCATCACATGTGATCAAGTATTGGCACTTACCACCTACATCAAAAATGATTTTTTTTCAGAAGAACCTGAAAAGGGTGCCATAGATGAGGAGTGAGGGGCACCAGCAGGGATGGGGGTGGGGGCTGTGGGTCAGGAGTGAGGAGAACCAGGGTGGGGGCAGGAGACTGTGGGTTGGAAATGCAGGGCACTGGCAGCTCCAGACAGTTGTGGTTCAGGAGGAAGGGGAATCAGGGTGGGGCCAGGGCACTGTGGGTCAAGATTGAGGGGCATGAGCAGGGACAGGAGGTGGAGGGCTGTGGGTAGGGAGTGAGAAGCACCAGGGTGGGGGCAGGGGACTCTGGGTTGGGAATGTGGGTCACTGGCAGTGCCAGGGGAATGTAGGTCAGGACTGAGGGGCACCAGCAGGAATGGGGGGTGGGGAAGCTGTTGGTTGGGAGTGAGGGCCACTATCATGGCTCTGGGGGGCAAGGTACTGTAGTTTGGTGAGTGAGGGACCCTGGCAGGGATGATGTCAGTGGGTTGGGAGTGAGGGGCAACAGAATGGGCAGGGGCAGGGCCACCCTTTGGGGCTGACCATGTAAACACTTCTTTCAAATCTGACATTCATAGTGGTCAATTGCCTAGTAAATTAATAAATGTGTAGCTCACAATTGCCCAGTTCTCTGCCACAAAGCATCTCAGGAAGGGAGGGGTGGTCATGGTTCCTCCTTTGTGTTGCCTTCATTTGGGGGCTGCAGTGCACCAAACCAGACTTCTAGTGCACCTTAGAACAGTCCAAGGTCCACCCTGACTTTCATCAGCTAACTTTGATCCCAGGCAACTGTGATGGGACTAGGGGGATTTCCAATGAGAAGGAGCACTAAATCCCTCACCTAGCCCCTTATCCCTATGCTGGCACAAGGTTGGGGAGTAGTCACTGGCAGTCCCTTAATTCAGAGATGATCTCTACTAAGGTTCACTGATGCATCTTGAAGTGACTGAAGGGTCCAGTCTTTGAGCCACTGATCCATCTTCAGAAGTTGCAGCTCTTTCACAAGGACTGTAGGCTGGGATGCCTCATTTTCCTTTTTCTGTTTTCTATTCTCTGCTTTAAGGGTAACATGCTTTACCTTGAAATGGGCTGCTTCTTGGTTAACGTTGCAGTGTCAATGCAGTCGCTGGTCAGCCAGCTCCTTCCAACTTCTGATGTCAACATCCATTTTCTTGAGGTATGCCTTCAATGTGTCATTGTAGCATTTCCTCTGGTGACCATGAAATGTCATGCCATTACTAAGGTGGGAGTGGAACACTTGTTTTGGGAGTGGAGAATCAGACATCTTTACACAATGTCCTGTCCAGTGAAGCTGGTGCTTGAGGATCATCAACTCAATGCTGGGCTGGTAACATTGACCTAAGCAAGGATACAGGCATTTGATATGGAAGATTTTCTGGAGGCAATGTTGGTGATAGCTCTCCAGGCTCTTGTAATATGCGGGTGACCTACTAACATCATTTCACCTGTAGAGGAGAGTGGAATTGATGACTGCATTGTAGACGTGGTCCTTGATGCCTTTCCAGAGAGTGTGATGAAAGAAAACATGCCAAAGCAATTTCCCAAAGGAGGCACTTATGCAGATCCTGAGCTGGATCTCCTCATCAGTGTTCAATCTAAGAGGGACATGTCTACCAAGGTAAGGGAAGTACTCAACTAACTTGAGGATCTTTCTCTTGACAGTAATTTCGGGGAGGGGGATCACATTCATATCCCAGAGCAGGCTGACAGAGCACTTTAGTCTTCTTGATGTTAAAAGAGAAAATGAAAGTTTGGTAGGCTTCTGCTAAGAGATCCAGCATGATATGGAAGTTCTCAGTGTGCACAAGGAGGTCCAATCATCAGCTTACTGAAGGTCAAAGATAATTGTTTCGAGTACTTTGGGCTTTGAGCAAAAATGTTCTAGATTAAAATGCACTCCATTTGTTTAATATTCAATGTCAATTCCAGAAGGAAGGTGATCCTAAATGAGAACCAGGATACCTGTAAAAATGGAGAATAAAGTTGGGGTGATGATGCATCCTTGCTTGACCCCAGTTCAGATGGCAAATGGAAGCGTCTCTGATCTGCTACACAGAATGGTTACAATCATTGGATTATGGAGAAGCCTCA
>JAGPOW010000797.1:23842134-23852379 GCA_030014935.1 Caiman crocodilus | reverse complement strand
CTAAAAAGACTACGTCAACAGGGACCCCCTCATCCATGGATTTGGTCACCTGGTCATAGAAGGTGACCAGGTTGTCTGACAGGACCTGCCCTTAACAAACCCATGCTGGTTTCCCTTCAGCATAAAGTCTCCAGCCGGTCCCTCGCAGATAGGAGCCTTGAGAATTTTCTCAAATATCTTTCCCAGGACCGAGGTGAGACTGACAGGCCTGTAGTTCTCCAGGTCCTCTTTCCTCCCCTTCTTAAAGATGAGAACCACATTGGCCACCTTCCAGTCCTCCGGCACTTGTCCAGAGCTCCAAAAGAGCTCGTATAACCGAGCCAAGGGCTCAGTGATCACCCCCGCCAGCTCGCTCAGCACCCTCGGGTGTAGGTCATCCGGGTGTAGGTTATCCTTTACTTGGGATGCCATCCTCAGCTCCACAGTAGCTGCCTCCCTACAAGTTCCACAGTAGGGAACTGCCTCCCTACAAGTGCGAGCAGAGGAGGTATACTTCTCTTTGGTAATCTTTCCCTATTTCCACTTTTTATATGCTCCCCTTTTAGTCTGCAGGCTGCCCTGGATTTCTCTGGTCAGCCAAGGCAGCCTCCCAGCCCCTTTCCCTCTTTTTCCTCGCATCGGGATCATCTCCCTCTGTTCCCAAAGTATCATTTCCTTAAGATACAGTCACCCTTCCTGGGTTCCAATCTCTTCAAAACTCCTACTCTGCAGTGCATTCTTGACTAATCCCCTGAGTTCATTGAAACAACCTTATGACCACATTAAGATTCTCACTCCCACACCAAGTTCCCCTGGAAGCCTTGTGTTCATACCAGGGAATTTTCTTCTTGCTAAATATTGGAAGAACTTGAACAAGTTATCCCAGGGGTTGTCAGCCAAGGGTATGTGTACCCCTGGAAGTACTTGGGAAGGCCCCAGAAGATACACAGCAGTGGTGCAGAGAAGCAGGGGGCAGGGCACTAGAACTCTTTAGTTGTGGTTTTGCTGTTGTGGGCATGCCAGGGACCTCCCCCCCACCCCTGTTCATCAGTTGTCTGCTGGGAGACCCCCCGCTCCCCTGATCACCCAGGGTATACTGACTAAGGATTATCCTGTTGCAATTGGTTTCATGTTTCTACATAACCCATTGCCTCGTGTGCCCTGTCCCTCTCCTGTTGTGTGTGTAACTTGGTTGGTACTCCAATATGAGCCCCCCTCTCCATTTGAAGGGGTCAGGGCAGTTTCACGAGCACTGCGGGAGGTGTAGGGACCCTCCTTCCCTATCGAGCAGAGCTAGATCACCAATGGGGACTTAACCATACACCTTTTAATGAGAGAAACAGTGATGGGAACATAGCATATATAAACCAGGGGGCATAGGGTACACTACAATACCCCAAGGGGACGGGATTCATAAAGCTTAGGCATTCAACATTCGTAAACATATTCATCCAGTTAAAAACAGACAGGTTTAACAAAATATAAAATGCAAACAACACAATAAACAATCGTGATTGACAAAACAAAATACACAAAATACATAACACCAAATAACAAGAGATAAGGCGTAGATACCTGAAGCGGGGAAAGAGGGAAAATACAATGACCTCCACTTCGACAATAACTTCTCCCCTGTCACTTCACTCAGCCCTACATGACCCAGCCAAGACTTGAACTCAGATATTCCACATTGTAGACAGAATCGCTACAACTCCTGGGGCTTTTGATTGTCTAGAATCACCTGCCTTACATCAAGCTGCCCTGCCTCTTGCTAGATAAACTGGAAATATAGCTGGGAACCTTTCAGGTCTCTGCACAGCTTTCTGCTGGAACGAAGTAGGGAACTTCTCCTGCTGGCTGTAGCCTCTTGCTGGGGATGCTAGAGCCCAGCAGGAGCCTCCTGCTGCCTGTGCTGCTGAGAGTTCAACCACTGCCTGCAGGTCCTGCTCCTTTTGGCTCTGAGGCAACCTCTCCCACCCCACTAGCCCAGCTCTTGACAGCTCCTTCCTCATCATCCCTCACAGGTCTCTCCTGTGTCAGCCATGCTGCCTCTTTTATCCCCCTCCAGGTGACCCAAGGGGCCAACCAGGGGACATGAAGCATGAGTCTCTGGGGCCTGATTGGTGAGGAAAGGGAATCTCAAGCCTTCCAAACATTTTTTACTCTTTCAAAACCCCTGGGCTAAATCACTACCAGCTACCCTGTCATATGTGTTACTGTAACAGGGCATGACACTACCTCTCTGGGTAACCCGTCTCAGTGTTTTACTACCCTTCTAGTGAGAAAATTCTTCCTAATATGTAAACTAAACTTCCCTTGCTGCAACTTGAGACCATTGCTCCTTGTTCTGTCATCTGCCACCACTGAGAACAGACTAGCTCCCTCCTCTTCTGAATAGCCTTTCAGGTAGTTGAAGGCTGCTATTCAATCCCCTTTCAGTCTTTTCTTCTTTAGACTAAATAAGCCCAGTTCCCTCAGCCTCTCCTCAAAAGTCATGTGCCTCAGCTCTCAAGCTATTTTTGTTGCCAGTCATAGAGAAAAGATTGGCTTAAGCATCATGAGGTTTTTAAAAATTATACATTTGGTCTTCTTTTGACTTTACCTTCTTTTTCCTGTGCGTCTTCACACTTTTCTTCCCCACAATGAAGACTAGATAAGTTACTTTCCAGGATAAAATTCTAATATAACAACATGACTCCAGATGCTGGGGACTTACAAAATACTGAGACTTGCGCAGAACTTGTGAGATCAGAACACTGTATAATGCTGTTTGTTTTGTTTTGCTTCCATTTTACCAGGCTTGGAAAGTAAAACCAGATGCAGGAATAGCCTAAGGTGGGCAAGCAAGACCTCTCTGGTAGGGGCTAGTACCAGAATGGAGCTAGAAAGCACCTTATTCTCCTCTCTCCTACCCTATGTTTCCTCCACTCTCTATGCTTCAGATCCAGATCTAGCAGCAGGGAGGGCAGAACAGCAGTGATGGGGCTGGTGACACTAGGATGACAGTGGCACATAGTGCAGGGCCAGTAGCCAGCAGAAACAGAATGCTGTGGAGTAAAGGTCTCAGAGACTTAGTTTTCTTGTCTCCTATTTTTTCCAATGAAAATTGTTGTTGTTTTTTTTTAAATGTCTTCTTGACACACATGCCAGGGTGGGGAAAAGAGGCAACAGTGAACCTCCAGCTGCTGCCCATGCACTATGCACCACCCACGGCACAGAACTGGCCAATAGTGCCTCTGATCAGATGGATCCGTTTCACTTTTCTTGCTGATCAGTTTCCTCCTGCCTCTTCACCTGACTGCACATGTCCCTGGGACTACTCTTCTGAGACCATGGGAAATGTTCTAACTCTTGACAAAAGTAGTTTCACTGAAATTTATGTAAAATGGGAAACCATTTCTGCTCCTCTTAGGGTTTCCAAAAATCATTTCTCTTTACCAAAAGTTAAATGCTATGCCTAAATTACATTGTAACCCTAATTCTTAACATTTACATAGATGCTTTCCAGCCATAGACCTCAGCATCCTTTGTAAAAAGGATCATGCATCTTTGCCCCTATTTTATGGATGGAGTGAGGCACTGAGAGGCAAAATGACTGGTTCTGGGTCACACAGGAATTAAGAGGCAGAATTGGAAATGCTCTGATTCTTCTTCTGTACCACTTCCAATTGCTTACCCTTCTAACAAAGGCACCCCTCTGAAAAAGGGACCCCTTTCTGCAATCAGATACTAAAATGCAGCCTGGACATTTTATTGTGACCAATTAATTATGTTATTCAGTCTGGTGACCAAGCAATACAGACAGCATGAATCATGTGCCTTGGGAGAACATGTGTGCCACTTATCCCCATCTCTGCTACAATCTTGTGACTCCTCACACTGGCTAGTAGAACCACTGAAGTCAATGAGACTACTCTCATATATAAAGTTACTCATGCATGTAAATGTCTATAGGGTCTGGGTGCAGGTGAGTGTGTAAAATGGGTAGCTTAGTCCCATTGCCTATCATTACCTGTCAATTAATGTACTTCATTGAGCTTTTATCTGAAGCTTCTTTCTGAGAACAATGAAAGCCTGATTTACCACAAAGTCTAGAGAGATTTAACTAAAGATTTTACAAGAGGTTGACTTCACCTGATTGTCTTTATGGATGTCCATAAACTTATGAGAATTTTAATGAGCCCTGCATTAAATCCCAACCCCCTTTTATTAATAGCACAAAAATGCAGCAAGTTTACCATAAAGCACCTCCACTCTCTCCATTAAGATAATGATCAGAGTCCATCTAAAATACAGTTAATGTAGAACAAGCCACCTTTTCTGTCACCCCACAGAGTCAAGGGACTGAAACTTCCCTATTACTACTACCACCTTGTCCCCTCCAGCTCTTTGGGAAATCACTTCTAGCTATTACACCATTATTTCTGCCTTCCTGTGTCATTCATTTTTATCCCTGTTGCCCACACATGAGAGCTGCTGCCTTGTCTTACCGCTTCTTTTGCCAGAACATCTCTAAGAGTTTCCTTTTTCTTCCTGTCCACACAGACAGACCTACCCTTGACAGCTCAAACCTTCACTGCTCACCTCTTCCTCACCAACCTCCTTACCACCCAGCTGGCTATACATCATGCCATACACAGCACAGCTGCTATGATTATCTTGTTTGCCCATCGTACTGGCCATTTTACTCATCCCTAGCTCCTTCTGTCACATCACATGAAATTCAGGCTTCTTGTTTTCCCCTTCAGGGCCTTCAGATGGCTTCATTTCAGATAGCTTTGTTCCATTTTGGAGATGTTTCAGAGCCTCACACTTTGTTTCAGTGTAACAGGTAACCGTTCTGGGCTGAGCCAAACTGTGACCCGTGCTCCTGTTTCTGGGGCAATCACCTGCCTACTTGCCTGCCATGCCTTGTTGTTGATTAATTAGTTGATGTTAATTAGTGGGAGGCTGCCATTCTACTGCCCGGTTGCCAGGGGGTGCTATCTGCAGCTCCCAACCTCCCCAATACTGCAGCCCAAGCCTCGCAGATGGAATATCTGTTATGCATCAGCCTTTTTCCCCAATCGGGCCCCTCTTTGGGCCTTCTCAAGTGCCACTCCCTCCTCTGGGACCCTCTCTGCACTGCTGCCCTCTCCTCAGGCCTTTGTAAGTGCTGCCCCCTCTCCAGGGCTCACCACGCCCATGCTAGGGCCTCTCAGTAATGCCCCCTCCCTGGGGCTCGCCATGCCCATGCTAGGGCCTCTCAGTAATGCCCCCCTCTCTGGGGCTTGCCACGCCTATGCTAGGGCACCTCAAAAGTACCCCTCTCTAGGGCTGGGGTCTATACACCCCGTGTGCTGCGCCCTCCTGGACACCGGGATCCTCACACTCCACTGTGGGTTCCCCTTGAGGCCTCCTTCAACCCCATATTACACCAGTGGTTTGGGTGAGGCTATAACAAAACAAAAACACAAGCCCTTAGGCTACAACATAACTATAAGCCACCTGGCTATAACCACATTGCTCTGACATCTTAGAGCTGCCTTCTGTTACCTGGCTTGGGCAGTATCTGCAGTTGTCACTGCTTCTTGCTTTATGGGTGAGAGAGCTCCTACCTCTCTGGCTACTGGCAAGGAACTACCCTGGCCTCAGCTTCTGGGCTTTATAGGAGCCAGGCCCTGCCTCCTACAGGCAGCTGACCGCTGGCAGGTGTGGGTCATTTTCTCCCTCCAGTTGCCCTGGCAACCCACAGGTGGGCTCCTTATGCCCTGCTAGGGCTCTTTTCCCTGGCAGTTTCCCCTTTCTGGGAGCAGGGAACCTCAGTGCTTCGCAACATTCAGATTCAGTGGTTTGGGCGCTGAAACACCTCTGAAATGAAACGGCTGCCAAAATTTCACACAGCCCTATTGGTAACCAGGAAGGTAGCTGCTTTTGAGTAGGAAAAAGGATGGAGGTGGAGTAAAGAACAAGAGAGGATACAATTTTGGCCTTACTGTAATATTAAATATTAAAGAAAAGATTTTTTTTTCTTCCTGAACATATATATATACACACACACACACACACACACACACACACACACACACACACACACACACACACACATATATATATATTCCTTAATTTTATTTACAGGACCTTTGAGCTCCCCAGACCTCCTTGGGCACAGAATAGAGTCTAGCTCATTATCTCAGCATTGTTTCCTGGGGAAAACAGGTGTTCTTTCCCATTTAATCAGAATGCCAATTTACTTCCTGTTTTTAGTGCTTTGCAAAATGTCACTTCTTTGATCTCTGAAAGACTTTTGAAATTCTAGTTCATCTGTATTCTTTCTACAGCCCCAAGTGTTTAGTCCATTGTTTTTTGGAGATAGGCAAGCAAATGTACTGTACATGTATTTGATTTTCCCTGTAAGTATGGTTGCAACTTTTCCTCTTTCAAGGAGTAGTCAGGATGAAGGGGAGTTTAGCTCTGGGGACCAATTACAAAGCAGGCTATAAAATGTCTTAGAAGGAGTTCAGTGAGATATGGCCTGGGTTTGCTGTGCTACATGTTTAGCCAGGTTATTTTCATGTACCACTAACCTGAAAAGAAGCCCTTCCTATTGCCAGGAATACTGAGTCATTTAAATACACTATTCTATTTTTCTTTCTGTTCATGTTTGCTGTGTTTTGTTTCTAATTTGTTAAACATGAGTTGCAGCCTGAGTAATTATATTTGTCTTAATTAGTATGTATTGCCACACACTGCTGTGCTGAACATAATTGTCTTCTATGGCCAAATATTCTCCATATAATACCTAATTTCCATAACTGTAAGCACAAGCTGCTGAAATAGTGTAACCCATCTCAATTGGGTAGCTTTAAATGAGTTGATTAAATGTGTAGATGGTATACAAATGAATCTTGAATAAATTATAAAGTACATGTACAGCGGGCGCTTTATTTATTTTTATTTTTCTTGCTCTTGTTTTTCCTGCAAATGCAAAAATTGAATTAATAGATTTGAAGGTAAAATGGTGAGAAAAGCAGTACAAAATTTGCCTATCACAGGCCAGAAAATTTCAGGCAGTGCTTCCTTCATCAAGCCTATCACTTCTGGTCAAATTACTGTGCATCTTGTAGACAGACATCTAGTTTCACACCATAAACCCCAAAATAACAGGAATTCTACAAGGTCCCTGGGTAAGTTGTTTCAGTGTATTCACATGAGTAGATACTTAGATAATCTGACCTTATCCATCTGCCTCCTCAATAGTCCTGGGTTGGCTATAACTGCCTATGTAAGATTGGAATCTGGATGTCCCTATGTATTAAAACAAAGGGTGGAGAAAAAGTCTCTCTTTCTTTTGGCACATCAACATGGAAGGCATCCAGGATTCTGGAACCCATTCTCCTTCAGTGTAACACGCAGGCAAATATGAGCAGCTACTGCTGAAGACCCCATGTGTGTTGGTTTGACACATGCCCAGCTGCCAAGAGCTGAGAGTAGTGCAGTCCAGATCAAAGCCCACTTCCCAACAAGTGGGATGAGGGGCCCTGGCACTTTGCTAAACTTAGCCATCCTCAAGGCCCAGGGGAAGAAAGTTGGAAGGCTGAGGGGAAGCTGAGTGGAGGTGCCTGTGGCTTGGGCCCAGGACTTAGTAAAAGGAAGCTTGAATTCTGCCACTCTGTGAGACTCTGTGCCAGTTGCATCATTTTCCTAGCTTACTCCTCCTACCATCCTCTGCTTACTGACTATCACTCATTCAGCGTCAAGAGGTCAGCCCCACCTTCTATCAGGACATGACCCCAGGCTCTATTGCACACCTTTTAATTTTTAAAACAAGCACCTTCATGAAGCACCTAATATATGGGATAAACTGTCTATAAACTTCCCCAGAGGCACCTCATCTCCCTTTAGACCTTATCTTAAAACTCTCCTGGGCCATGATGCCTACAAACACTTGATGATGGTTAAACTGCTGGTGTGCTGAGGCTACTCTCTCTCATGCTGACTAATAAGCTGGACTTTGCTGACTTCTTGGTCCTGGGTTGCTTTCATACTGCACAACTCCTCTGAGTGTACCTCTGTCTGCAGTGTGTTTGGAACTCACCTGGGGGCTGCAGGCTACAAGCAGCACAGGAAGTTCTCCATCAGCAGTTGTGACTTCCCTGATCCTGACTCTTGTTCCTTTGAATCCCAATTCCTGTCTTTCTTGCCTCTAATTGGAGCCAGACGCAGAACAACAGACAAGCAAGCCATGCCCCCACAAACAGGAATGTTTGCTGTGCTGCATATTTGCAGTGCAGTGGCAAAATTAGATACCAGGAAATCCCAATATCTAAATAACCTGAGGCAGAAAAAAGTGGAGCAGTGTACACGGCTGCAACATGAACCACCCAAAACTGGGGCCTGGCTGGGTAAAGCCACACTGTGACTCTTGGCCAGCCTTTCCCATGCCAACCAGGGCAATCTGCCACATGCTAGAATGCACATGCAGGCACAAACCCAGGGACAAATACCAGTGGCACAAACATGTGCCTCTGCTAGTTGTCCCATGGGAAATGCATGTCCCATGGGAGATTCATGTTCCCACTTGTGGAAACAAGACCAAAATCTACAAACTTATTTCTGGAAAAGCTATGCTTGGACAATTAGAATCCCAGTTTGGACAATTTTTGTATGATCTACAGGTCATAGTATAAGCATGAAAGGACAGCTCATGTGACTTTGGTTGTTTGAGTTACCCTCAGTGTTAACTTTAAACAATGATTAAGACACATGCATTATTGCCTTGTTTCCTTGTCTGTCTGTATCCATCTTTCTCTTAGGCAAGGAATAGGCAACCTTTTTCAGCTTTGGGCCAGAACTGACTACTGCAGGTCAGAGGGGCAAGTGGGTTCCAGTGTAGCAAAACCCACAGTTTTTTGTTTTTTTTCCTTTTAAAATCATTCCTTCCCCTTCCCAAACCATTTCTGACTTTGTCTCTCACTCTCTATTCCCTATATATAAATAGAAGTAAGCTAAGATGTAGGATAAGCTTTAACATTTTATTTTAGGTAGAACCACCCTCAGCATTCACGAAACAAAAGATGAGGCAATCCACCATTGTGCCAAGCTGCACAAGCTCAGTAAGAACATCTGGAACCCATCTGGAACAGGACTGACATTCCCTGGACAGGCCATCCCCATAGGAGATCAGAGGTAGTCTGCCCCATAAAAAGGGGTAGTGAAGACTGACTTCTTGCAACACCCTCTCCATTTGGACCAGCACCATGCCACACCACCTATCCACCCACAAGCCCGGCTGGCGACCCACCTCTGGACAACACCTATTGGACAAAGACCCCATTCCAGCCTGAATAGGCAACTATCACCCCCCACACTCTCTTCAACCAAGGACTTGGACTCTGTCTCTCTTCCCTACCTGGACTCCAGCCCTTCCACTGAGTCTCTTTCTCCTGCTGCCATTGTGAATGTTTGTTTGTGTGTGTATGTGAACCAATAACTTCATGGGGCTGTGTAGCATGTTGTTTGTCTAATAAACCTGTTATTTGGACCCCTGAGTTGGGCTTTGCTTTACTATGGTTCAGCCATGATCCAATCTCTGCTCCTCGCCCCTCTAATTTCTGTCTCACTTCTCCCCCTCCTGCTTCTGTCTCACTGCCACCTCCAACACCTGTCCTGAGCTCCTCTCTGCCTCCAAACCCCCATTTCTTTGCCATTGTCTTATCCCCACTCCCTTTTCCACTGAGCAACCAGTTTTCCACCTCAGTTTCTTTCCTGGCTGTCTCCTCCTTGCCACCAGGCTTTTTTTCCCCCTTGCACCAGTGACATCAAGTAACCCTGGGGCCACTTGATCTTATGCAAACCCAAGCCTCAGCTCCTCAGTTAGCTTCTCTCTAGTCCACTGGTTATAATCCTGGTTCTGGCAACTTTTGCTCCCAACACTTTAACTCTCTCTCTCTCACCTTAACCTTCCCCCAAGTATCCCAGGTACCCCAAGCACACACATACACACTGTACCATCCAAGTTAGGAACTTACCTGTGTGTAGGTGGGTTGTATGTGTGTGAACCGGTGAGTATGTGTGTGCACATATATATATGTATGTATGTATGCCATTGTGTGCATGATATACAAATTAGTGATATGTGTACTGAGTGTGCAGGTATGGACAATTGATTATTGTCTAACTTTTGGGGTGTATAATGTATGTGCTTGAATTGGTGATAGGTATGCATGTGCCTAGGCTGGTTTGGATGTTTATGTGCCTAAGTTGGTACAGTGTGTGTGTGTGTGT
>JAGPOW010000797.1:23810740-23827228 GCA_030014935.1 Caiman crocodilus | reverse complement strand
TTTTTTATGGGAAACTCAGAAAGCACTCCACCATGGATTTCATTTGAAACCTAGACAAGCGTGGACATTTTGTCCCCCAGAGACAAATAGCAGTGGCACACTTATGTGCCACTGCTACTTGTTCCCAGGGAACGTCTTTGCCATACACACTCTGGCAGATGGCAGGTTACCCCAAGCAGGGTAGGGGAGGCTGGGTCCAGCAACTGTACTGGTCCAATCAGCCTTCCCTGGGATCCTGGGGGCTGGGGAAGCTGCAGCCACAGCACTTCTGCAACTGGGAACCTGGCCACCAGGTGGAACATAGTTACAGCTAACCAGGCTCCTGTTTGGGGCATTGTGTGTTGCTGCCACATGTACTTTCCTGCATTTTCTCATGCAGGTTTTTTTTACTCCAGCATCTCCTAGGGTCAAAACCTCCACCCTGCTCCCTGCACTGTAAGGTAGCAGTGCAGGGAATGCCTAAATGTGTAGTGTGTGGTGCTGCAGAGAGGTCTACAGTGCCACATACCATATGGCTGCATTCATCTGGACATGGACTCTATGTTAATCTTGTGAATCATTTTTTTCAGTGTTTTTCATTAACACTGCTAATATTGTGTGACACCCTTGAAAAGATATGGAGGCACTCCAGGGTGCCATGGTGTCCTGGTTGAGAATCACTGGGGTAGGTTTGTGTTTTGTTTAATGTTTTGGGGGATAGGATTTGATTGGCAGAGTTTGAGGGTAGGTCAGCATTGAGGATGTCATTTTTAAGGTGGAAAGGCATTTTCAAAGAAGAAAGGTGTGCAGCATCATCCTGAAGTCCTGAGCTCCTCCACGGTTTAATGGATACTCCTCCATCCAGATCTTTATCGACCTTGACTTTGTTGGTCCTAGAACTTACCTAGTACAGAGGATCACCATCAGCCATGATAAACCATGTGCTTGGGCATTTGCTTGCTTCTTTGCTTTTGTTGGGGACAAACAGGGAACAGGACTGTTCTGTAATTAATAAGTAAAACAATATTTCTCTGTATAGTGCTGCAAGGCCCCAGGGCACATCGTCCTGGCAAAACTTCAAATATTTATGACTGAGTGGTGTTATTCATTAGTGAACGCAGCTGTGCCCCAGTGAAAAGGCAGTGGAGTAGCAATTCCTGTTTATTCCAGTCTAACTAGGTTGGCTCTGGGGCAAATCTATTTCTGGTGTAACTGTAGCTGCCTAATGGGATTTCATCTGGGATGAACTTGGTCCGACATGTTTGGTCACTGTCTGGAACTCATGCCGTCATAGTATTTCCAGTCTAGTTAGCCCTGTGCTGAGTAGTGTGTGCAGACAAGGCCTGCTGCTTCTTCCTCAATACAGTCTCATTGCTTCTCTCCTGCCCCTTCAGTCCTTTTTCTACTACCATTTCTCATCATCATCAGTCCCCCTTAATCCATCCAGTGTCTCCTATGGCAACACTTGGACATTTACTATAAAATAACATTCCCTGCCCTGCTGCCACACCCCACCTCCCTCCATCATCCCAGCAACATTTTCTACTTGAACCTGAAGGAAAGATCCTTTTCAAATGGCAATGCAATTAAACTGCTGTCGTGGGCATGACCCAATGAATGTCAGCATTGGGGAAACATAACCTGTGATGGGCTGGATGTGACAGCAGCAGATGCTCCACTACCCAGAGGAATAACCATCCATGCTGATGTCCAACTGTGGGACATAGCAACTACAGCTGATGGTAAAGGCCTCAGAAGGGACAATATGGATACCCTGAGGTCGGGGGAGATAGCTGGAAACAGAGACAGACAGAAATTAATACTGAAAACTCTAGTTATTCAGCAGCAGATCAGGAAGAAGAAATGAAGACAGGAAGCCTTAAGTCAGGATGCCTTGACAGAGCTGTTCCAACAACTGATTTTAAAGTTGAATGGCAATTCAAAATTATATAAAATCCTTTCAGGATGAACAGAATATTTCATCTGAACCAAAACAAATTTGTGAGCATTGTTTACAGATTCTCTTTTTCAGTAAAATTGGAGGAAGTTTCTAAATTAAAACACATGAGTACTGTTTGCAGGTATTTTAAAAATGAAATGAAAGATTTCATAGATTTCATAGACATTAGGGCTGGAAGGTGTGGGGGCCAAGTATAGTTGGTGGGGCTGTAGGTACTTCGATCGATGGAGTAGAATTAGGCACAGACTCTTAGTGGTTGAATTGAAATAGCTTTACTTACACTGCCGAAGTACACGGGTACACAGTGTAGGCACCTTACGTAAAAGTTGCAATCCAGGTAGAGCTCTAACAACACACCGATGTTTTCCGAGCATGCAGGGTACAGGGTACATCAGGAGGGTCGGCGACAGGGAGTCGTTGGTGGGTGATCAGGCCTCCAAGTTTGCTCCGAGATGCACGCGGAACTCTGTTCTGAAGTGCACGTGGAGTTCTCTGACTTGGGCAGAAACTGCCCTAGCTTTTATAGAGCTAACGAGCCAATTGCTAGTCGCCAGGTAGGAATAATTTACAACAAGCCAATAGGTAGCGTGCATTCAAACAATGCGTTTGCTAAGCCTGGCAGGGACTGTTCACTGCACCAAGGTTTTTTCCTGCTGTACCGAGGGATTTGTTGCACTGAGGAATCACATTGAGCTAAGAAACTCCTCTGTGCTGAGGCACTTTTAATTACTGCGTACAAACAGAAGGGACCTCGGAAGATCATCAAGTTCAGCCCCCTGCCCCAAGGGCAGTAAGTCAGCTGAGGTCACAGGATCCCAGCAAGATAAACATCCAAATTTCTATTGAAGGCATTCAAAGTAGGTGCTTGAACCACCTCCAATAGCAGGCTATTCCAGAACTTGGGGGCTCAGACAGTAAAGAAGTTATTCCTTATGTCCAGTCTGAAACTATCTTGGAGGAGTTTATAACCGTTTGACCTTGTCGTCTCTTGGGGCACTCTGGTGAACAACTGTTCCCCCAGATCATGGTGAATACCCCTGATAAACTTATAGGTGGCGATCAGATCACCCCTGAGCCTGCACTTTTCCAGGCTAAAGAGCCCCATAGCTCTCAGCCTGTCATCGTAAAGTCTGTTTTGCTGACCTCTGATCATGCACATAACTCTTCTCTAGACTCTCTCAAGCTTCTCCACATCCCTTTTGAATTGTGAAGCTCAAAATTGGATGCAGTACTCCATCTGAGGCCTCACAAAGGCCAAGTAGAGTGGAAGAATGACATCCTGGGATTTGCTTGAGAAGCATCTGTGGATGGAAGCCAGTGTTTTGATTACTTTACTAGCAGCAGCATCACAATGAAGGCTCATGTTCATCTTGTGGTCAATCATGGCCCCCAAATCTCTTTCATCTGTAGTGCTAGCCAGCGTAGCACTGCTGAGCCTAAAAGCTTGCTGCAGGTTTTTCCTCCCAAGGTAGAGAACCTTGCGTTTATCAGTGTTAAACACCATCAGATTCTCATCTGCCCATTCTCTGAGCCTGTCCCGGTCAGCCTGCATTGCCCTCCTGTCCTCAGGTGTGAATGCTTTACCCCAAAGTTTGGTATCATCGGTGAACTTGGTCAGTCTGCTTCTGATACCAATGTCTACATCATTAATGAAGATGTTGAACAAAATAAGTACAAAGACAGAGCCTTGAAGGACCCCAATGGTCACAGGGCACCACAACGATTGACTTCCATCAACTACCACTCTCTGGGTCTGACCACAGAGCCAATTCCTCAACCAGTGGATCGTGGTGGACCTGAGGCTGCAGTCAGTCAGTTTTGCCAAGAGGTGATCATGGGATACCAGATCGAAGGCTTTTTTACAGTCAAGATATACAACATCAATCTCTTCCTCCTTGTCCAGTTGATAGGTCAACTGGACATAATCGGAAATGAGATTGGTCAAGCAAGACCCACCTGCAACAAACCCACGCTGGCTATCCCTCAGGATGTTGCCATCAGCCAGTCCATTTAGAATGGCTTCTTTTGTAATCTTTTATAAGACCTTCCCTGGGATAGTGGTCAGGCTGATGGACCTGTAGTTTACTGAATCCACTTTCCTCCCTTTCTTGAAAGTAGGCACCACATTGGCTTTCTTCCAATCTTTGGGCACTTCACCAGAGCACCAGGAGTTCTTGAAGATCCATGCCAGGGGCTAAGCTATGATGTTAGGCAGTTCCTTGAGTACCCTGGGTTATAGACCATCATGGATGGCTGACTTGAAGGTGTTCCTTCATGAGGTCAGAATTGATGGAGGGCAAGGAATTTCTGTCACTCAGGCCTCTCTATCCCGTAATGGTCAGGGGCATCCCATGGGACTGGTGAAAAACTGATGCAATGTACCCGGTTGGCTTTTTCCTGGGCATCGGTCATAAGTTGTTCCATATGGTTTAGCACGGGTTCAATGTCGCCCTTGCATTTCCTCCGGCTCCCCACATATCTAAAAAGGACTTTTTATTATCCTTGATGCTAGTAGTCAGTTGAAGTTCTGTTGCAGCCTTGGATTATGAAGAAAATTCATAATCTCAAGTCAAAACATTTCAACTCAGAAAATGAAGCATTGCTGCTGAAAAACTGTTGGCTGGCAATATTTTAACTTGTTTAAATTACTTAGATTTTTTAACACTAATTTAGCAAAATCAAGATAAAATTTCAGAATGTTTCAGTATCACTGCTGTGAAATGCAGTATCTGAATTTTATGTCCAAAAAAGTTTCAAGCAAAAAGAAATGCAACACTCTAGAACTCTTGCTTCAGAGATAATATTTTTTATTAGACCAATTAAGAAATCTCAAAAAAAATTAATTTTTTCTGCAAGCCTTCAGGTGTATGAGCCCTTCCTCAGGCTCAGGGAAATTTAAAGATAGTCAAAACTCCCCGTAGGTAGAAAGTAAACTTGATTTTTGTACAGAGGAAGCTGAAAGTAGAAGTCTGTTCCTCTGGGTCCATGAGAGTGTCTTTGTGAGTTGCTCCTTGATGTGCAGATAAAGCAGGATTACTTCCCTGGTGGTGTCATTTCTTAGTTGTTCTAATAAAAGGTGTCATCTTTGAACCAAGAATGCTAGAGTTTTGCATATCTTTTTGTCTTAGACTAGCACGGCTACCAAATACATCCCTGAAACATAGAAGATACTGAATTTTTGCTGATTTTGGATTTAAACTTCATTGCTGAGCAACGAGAAAAAAATGTTACACCTCCCTACCTTTCTGCCATCTGAAACCACCAGGGAAGGAATCCTGCCCTATCTGCACAAAGAGAAAAGAGTTCTTCATTTCTTTTTAGCTCAGAACAACACAGCTACCAAATACACCCCTCAACCAAAAATACACACTCCGCTCTGCTCCTGGCTTGTTTCCCATTCACTTTTTGACTGTGAACCAACCCCTTCACTTCTGTGTCTCAGTTTCCCTTAGTTCAGCTGTGTACATCCTTTTTCTTTATAATAGCATTGAGAGGCTCCATCATTTGATGTCTGGAAATTACCAAGTGGAGCTGAGGTTAAGAGTCTTATATGCATAACAAACTTCTCAGAATGGAGCAGTGTAGGGGTGCTGACCAGTGGAGAGCAATGGGACCATGGGAGGGGGAGGAGGACAGGAAGAGGATTCTTCACTTGAATGGCAGTTGCTGCTGCTGCTACTGCTGTTCTGCTGTGACATAGACAGTGGAACAGGCAGTGGCACAGGCTCTCCCAGGGCTGCTACTACTGCCTCATTCCTCCCCACCCCCAAATCCCACTTGCCAGATGTACCATGGGCATAGGTGGCAGAAGGGGCAGGGCTAATGGGGCTTAGACCTCCCCAAATGTGGGGCAGTGGTAGGGCTGCAAGGAAACCTGGCCGAGGGCTTCCAGCAGCTGCAGCAGGAGTGGGGCAGGTGCTGCCCAATGAGAAGAATGGGATTGTGGCACCTGTAGGAGCATGGCTCCTGCTGCTACACACACCCCAGGAGGCATGGTGGGTGCATGCCCCCAATCTGTGTGGGGCAGGGCAGGCTGTAGCAGCAGGCTGGGGCTGCACTGGACTCTTCCTGGGGGGGGGGGGGCATGGTACGCTGGGAGTGGGAAGCAGCAGTGCTGGGAGGGAGGCTACGGCTGGGGGAGCAGCTGCACTGCCCATGACTCCCAGGATGCGTGCAATGGCAGGAGCTGCCAACCCTCCCCATGCTCCCCAGATGAGCCGCAACTCCGTCCCATGCCCCACCCCACCCTGGCTGTCCAGAGCCTAGTGGGGTGGGTGCGGGGGTCCTGGAGGCTCTATCCTCTCTAACCCAGCAATACAGCCAAGGCTTGTCCTGCTCCAGTCCCACTGAATAAAACAATTGCCTTAGGAAAATTATTCCTAAGATGCATGAGATCACCATAAATGTATAATAACATAAAAGGAATGATATTTTAGTTTAGTGGTCATGTAGACTCTTGTTTAACTATTTTTTTAAAATACACATTTTACATTGTACCTACACTACAGTAAACTACTACAAGAAAAATACAGGCTATGCTGATAGCCTTGAATATGAGTCTAAGCATACTGTTCAAGATTCTTGTCATTAAAATAAGGCAGTAGGTCTACACAATACATCTCAATTTTTTTTTAATGATTTCTGAAACATTAAACATAAAAGAGAGTGCCTCTATCCAAAGACTCCAGCTACAGGTCAACATTTCCCTACTTCCACACCTACCTGTTTCTCACCCATTATCTTGTGGCTTTTTCATTGATTGTCATTCTTGCATATTGGCTTCTGGGATAAGCCATCCTGAAATAAGAACCAAACTAACCAGAAGGCATTCTCCATTTTCCTTGGAGCTCAGTACATAGCAAATGCATTCAGACTGGTGAAACCACCACTATAAGCTATCTTTTATTAGACCAACTAAAATAGCTGAAAACATTCTTTTTGCAAGCTTTTGGGTACAAACACCCTTGTTCAAGCAAAGGGAGCATCTGCAAGTGTTTTGTGGATGATCCAGGAAGGTGAAGGGAGGTGGATGTTGACCCGTAGCTGGAGTCTTTGGGTAGAAGCAATATATTTTATTAGACCAACTAAATAGTTGCAAAGAAGTTGTTATTTGCAATCTTTCAGACACACACATCCTTTATCAGGCAAAAAAAAAAAGAAATTAAAAATGGTGAGGGATATGAAAGATGGTCAGAAATCTCTCAGGTATGAAAAAGACAGTCTTTGGCAACCAGTTCTGCAGAAATGCAATTTTAGGAGGGTTACAAGCAACAAAAGCAGGTTGTACGCCTGTTGGTATCATATGTTGTGAGAGGGGAAGAGACAACAAACACGGGGTTTTTTCCCTTCTGTCTCCTTCTCTGGCAGATAGAGTGACACTGACACAACAACCTCTGGCACAGCAGTTTTGCAGCTGCCTAAATCTCTGGGTCAGGTCAGGGAAAAAATGACAAAGGGCCCAGGAGGAGGTGGGGCTGGGGAACAAGCAATGCCTAGGACAGAGGAGAAAGGGAGAAGTGGCAAGAAGCCTTGAGAGGAGATAGGGAGACAGGAAGCAGAAGCTCAGAGTGACTCAGAAGGAGAGCACAGCTGGAGACATGCCCCAGGAGAAATGGGTGAGAGGAGGGTGCCAGCACACAACTGGGGAGAGATACGGCTGGCAGTGAGAAAACCTGCCAGAGAGGGGTGGGGCCAGGAAGATGTGCGTGGTTCACTCCAGGCACTTAGCCCACTGCATGCCTCAGCAAAGACTGAATCACAAGAAGGGACAGAGCAACCCAGCAGAGAATACTGGAAGTGTTTAAGGCCAAATCAGTATTGGCAACACTGGGATTCAGAGGTACCTCTCAGAGCTGAGTAGGGACAGAAGTCAGGCAGCGATGCAAGGACAAACAGGGTGAGACCTGGAGGCAGTCCAGTGGCTAACCAGGGATGGGAATTAGACTGGCTAATGGGCAGTGATTCATCCTAAGGAGCAAGACCCTAAAACCCAGCTCAGGATAAGAATATATTAGCTCAGAACCTCTCTCAGAGAAGGCTGGATGGTAAAACTTTATGTTGCATTTTCAGTTACTGTGTAATGAATGTTAAGGCCACACCATGATGAGCATAGTCATCAGGACATGGGGGTGAGACCTCAGGCACTTTAAGAAGAGCCACTGGGATGGGAGCAACTCTCCTTCTCTGCCAGTGAGAGACACGGGTGAGAAGAGATCATCCATAAAGGGAGAGACTCTTAACAATGATGCCGATTTGAGCCATGGATGTGGTAAGGGTGGGGTAAAGGGGAGGCTGGAGCCCCATGAAGAAATCAGCAGAGAAAGATCCCATGAAGCACTAGCAAGGACTGTCTCCCAGCAATAACAACAAGTCGTGGCAGAAGAACAAGAACAATTGATAGGATAGGCTGGTAATACCATTTTAGGATCTCACTCTGATGTCACAAGGAAGTCAGTCAACAAGTAAGAAAGGATTAAAACCCTATAATACAAACCCATGACAAATTGGTGCATAGGCCAGGAATGACAAACCTGGTATGGCTTTCACAGTGACCGTCGAACATCAGATGGGAACAATGGGAGGGGTTGAGGCAATGCAGCAAACCTTGAATCTGGTTGCCCAAATATTACAACAACACAAGCACAAACAGCACCAGTGAATGGCGATAGAGGATCAACTCGTGAAAAAACAAGAAATAGCCAACTGGAACATGATAGATTTGCAAATACATAAGATAACAGCAGAAGATGATCCAGAAGCCTTCCTAGAAAGCTTTGAGAGTGGTAATGGCAGCCGGCTTGGACAAGTCCAGATGGACTGCAGAGTTAGGAGTTCTGTTAGTGGGACCAGCTCAAACTGCATATAGGGCTTTGTCCCAGATTCAGGCCCAAGATTATGACCAGGTAAAGGAGGAAATCCTATATCGGCTCAATATTACACTGGAATGATATTGACAGATGTTTAGGGTATGTAAGAAGATGGAGGACAAGTTTCTCTGAGTCCTTCTGCAAAAGTTAATAGACCTCAGGGAATCCAACCAACATGAGTCTCTGGATAAGAGATTGTGGAAATCATGCTATTAGAGCAGTTCATCACAGAACTCAAAGAGAACACACAAAGATGGTTGTGTCAACACTGCCCAAAAACATCCAAAGAGGCATTGAGGTTGGCAGAAGATTTCAATTGTTCTCAAAATGACACATCCCAAGAAAAAGGGGGGAAACTTGGAAACGCTCACTCCCATGAATGATGGGGGAGCGAGAGCCCAAGAGCTTGGGTCGCGCAGTCCCCTCAGGGTCAAATTGCTTATGAGGTGGGAAGAAGGGTCACTTTGCAAGAGAGTGTACAGTGAACCTGTGCTCCTTCAACACGGAGACAAAGAGTAGAAGAGACATGAAAGAGCGTGGTCCTGGGCAGAGGGATGACTCACCTGTTGAAATGATGGATTGCAACCTTGGCCAGGTTAAGGAGGAACAAAGATGAGATAAGCCATCAGTGATAGCAGAGGTAACTAGAAGAGAGGTGTGCACCATACTAGACAGTGGTTGTGACCAAACATTGATACAGGCCAGTGTGATCCCTCTAGAAGAAGGGGCAAAGATATCAAGATGGTCTGCTTACATGGAAAGACATCGCTCTACCCCAGAGAGAGAATTCAGGTGACAATAAGGGGAGTCACCACAAACATCCTGGTGGGGATAGTTACTGAGCTACCACACCAAATGGTGCTCAGGTGTGACTCGCCAGAGATTTTTGACCTCCTAGAGAGGAGATGGGATTGAGAAGTCTTATATGATGGGCTAGTCAGTAAAGAGGCTCTGGATGAAGATACAGAGGAGGAAGGTACCCTCTAGGACATAGAAGTGATGGCCTGCGGGAGACAGTTTAGGGATGCGCACTGGGAGGAGCCCAAATTTCAATCCATCTGGGAGACAGAAGTGGCTCAGCAAGACCAACAAGAGGTCTGACCTGAGCTGTGTGAGCATTTACCCCATTGTGAGGTGAGAAGGGGGCTGTTGTACTGAATCAAAAGAGGACAGGAGGGAACAAAGGATGTGGCCACATGGGTAGCCCCACACCTTGACAGGTGCCCCACCCCTTGACAGGTACCCCACCCCCTGGTCACCATCTTGGGACCATGAACAGCAACCAGTGCTGCAGTCACCTGCAGCCCACATGAGGCTGCCTATGCCTGCTGCAGGGAGCGCTGTCCATGAGGTAGGTGAGGGGCCACTTTTGCCCCACACTCAGCACCAACTTCTTCCCTGATGGCAAGCAGGGCGTGAGGGCTGAGCGCTGCCCCTGCCTGTACCACAGGGCTGGGGGGGACTGGGTGTGAGTGGGTGGGGAATCAGCAGGAGCAGGGGGCCCACACCAGTATCCCAGGGCCCATGCTGGTGGGGCCCAGAGCAGGGTGGCAGGAGTGTGGGTCCCAACTGGCAGTGGCTGTATGGAGCCAGGCCAGCTCCCCTCTCCCTGCTGGTGCAACCTAGCCTGGCTCCACAGACCTTTGCTGGTCTGTGCCCCACTCTGGGCCCCACCGCTGCTGGCCCTGGGATATTGGTCTCAAGACATTGCAATGTTGCTCCCAAGATGGTGACTGGGGGATGGGGCACCTGTCAAAGGGTGGGGCACCTGTCAAGGTACAGAGCTACCCAAGTGGCCCTTGACAGCCTGCCAAAACTGGGTAAGCAGCCCTCCACCCAAAATAATTGCCCGCCCCTGATTTAGGAGGACACTTGGACAGAGAAGAAACTATAGCAAAGTTAACCAGTCAGTTCTTCTGGCCACATCTTTGCTGGGATATGGAGCAGTTATGCACCTCATGTCCTGAGTGTCAGAAAGTTAGCTTGAAAAAGCCTCCTAAGGCACCCCTTCAGACTATGCCATTAATAGCAGAACCCTTCATCCAGGTTGTACTGGACATTATAGGCCCATTACCCAAGCCCTCAGGGGGACATCAGTATATTTTGGTATAATTAACTGCCACATGCTACCCTAAGGCCATTCCAATGAGGTCAGTGGTGAGCCCAAAAGTTGTGGAAGAAATCCTAAAGTGGGTATCTTGGTTGGGCTTGCCTCAAGAAATTATCACAGACCATGCGATAAATTCTGTGTCACATGTTATGAAAGGTCTATGTATAGATTCTGCACATAAAGCATCTGTGTATGTCCAAGATTAATCGGCTGGTGGAAGACTTCATGGTACATTGAGGGCAATGCTTTGGCAGTGTACCCAAGAAGATCCATGGCAGTGGGATTTACTAATTCACCCTTTGTTGTTCATAGTGTAGGAGGTGCCACAAGCCTCATTACGATATGCCCCATTTGAGCTAATTTATGGACACACTCCCTGCAGTTTGCTAGACATTGTACGAGTGGAGTGGGAACAGTCAGGAGGGAAAAGATCACCAACATCACTCTTGCCCTGAGGGACCAACTCCAAAAAGCAAATCAAGTAGCAGAAGATAATCTGTGGGCAGCTCAACAGAGGCAGAAACAGCAGTATGATAAAAATGCTGGGGAAAGAGAATTCCAAATGGGGCAAAGTGTATTGGTTTTATTACCCAGCTCCACAAGTAAAATCTTAATGTGATGTCAGGGACCCTTCCAGATGGTTCAATGGGCGGACCCAGTTGATTATGAAGTCCTCTGTCAGGGGCTTAGGCAAGAAAGACAAATATATCATATTAACTTACTGAAGCTGCGGAGGGAGCCAGAGGGACTCCTGGCTATGCCCTTACCAGATGAAGAGGAATTGGGAAGGACACTAGTAGAACCCACAGAAAGCCCAAAAGAAGGGAGTAAAGTCTTGATAGGATGAGACTTGATGCCAGAACAAGGGGGACAATTAGCACAGCTGGTACAGGAATTTGCAGATGTTTTCAGTGAGCTGCCAGGAAAGGCCCTAGGAACTATATATAAAATGTTGACACCCTTGGCAAAGCCTTGGCAAAGCCGTCCCAAAAGCCGACGGAACCTTGCAGCTCTGTATTGATACTCAAACACTAAATGAGATCACACAATTCAATGCCCCAAGTAGAAGAGTTGCTAGAGAGAATAGGATAAGCCACATATATTTCAACATTTGACTTTGCTAAAGGGTAGTGGCAAATTCCTTTATGCCAAGATCAGGCAAAAACAGCTTTTGGAACCCCACAGGGACTTTATGAGTTCTGTAGGATGCCATTCAGCCTCAATGGGGCAGCAGCAACCTTTCAGAGATTAATGGATTGGGTGTTAGCCTCACACCAGGAGTATGAGGTGGCCTATATCAATGATACTGTGGTGTATACAAGCAAGCACTTGGGAGCAACACCTTAAAGCAGTGTGAGCAGTCCTACAAGAGCTGCAACAGACATGGTTGACAATATACTCTAAGAAATGTATATTAGTCCAAGCAGAAATGAAATATCTAGAGTTCCTAGTAGGCCAAGGCAGAATCAAGCCACTGGCAAACAAAGTGGCCATAATCCAAAATTATGAAGTTTCTCAAACAAAAAAACAAATGAGGGCCTTTCTAGACTTTGCTAGTTATTATTGGCATTTCATTCCCCACTTGGCAGGACTCACCATTCCCCTCACAAATCTACTCAAAGGCAAGGGTAATGGCCCTGCCAAATTGGGGGATTAGCAAATGATGGCCTTTAAACAAGTCAAATGGGCCTTGTGTCAAGATGTGTTGTTACATACCACAGACTTCTCATGGCCCGCGAATGTTTAGCGCTAAAGTGGGGCATCCAGTATTTCTGCTACTACTTGCTAGGTCAAGCTTTCAGTCGTCACTGAAAGTATGCCCCTTTAAAATGGCTCAAAGCCTTCAAAACAGATAATGCCCACCTTGTCCGTTGGGCCTCGGCATTGCAACCTTTTTAATTTAATATAGAATACAAACTGGACAAGATTAACATAGTGGCTGACTTCTTATCTCATTGCCATTCAAAGGACCCTCCCACACCTGGTTTGGCATTTTCCTTGCCTGCATTACTGTAATCAGGCCCGGGAGGAGGCAGGGCCATGGAACAAGCAACAGAGAGGGCAGGGAAGGAGGAGAAGCGGAGAAGCAGCGAGAAGCCTTGAGAGGAGGTGGAGAGCCTGGAAGCAGAGGCTTGGAGTGGCTCAGAAGGAGGGCAGACCTGGAGACACCCCAAGAGAAAGGGGTGAAAGGAGAAGGCTGGCACACAACAGGGGAGAGCAACAGCTGGCAGTGAGCAGACTGGCCAGAGAGGGGCAGGACCAGAAAGAGATGCATGGCTCACTCCAGGAGGTAAGCCTGCTGTGCCCCTTGCTGAAGATTGAATCATAAGAAGGACAGAGAGACCCAGCAGAGAACAGTGGAAGAATTCAAGGCCAGATCAGAATTGGCAACAGTGGGACTCGGAGGTACCTCTCAGGGCCGAGGGGGGATGAGAGTCGCAGAGAAAGATCCCATGAAGCACCAGCAAGAACTGTCTCCCATCAATACAAACAAAATGTGGCAGGTGAATGAGAACAACTGACCTCAAGATGGGCTGATAATTCCATTTTGGGGTCTGACTCTGACCTCACAAGGGAGTAAGTCAACAGGTAAGAAGGGATTACAATTGTATAATATGTAAGCATGACAGATGTCAACGAGGTTGGGGAGGGATATAAAATCAGTGCAGTATTGCCAACCCCACTCTGTCAAAAATCATGAGACAAACTCTTAAAAGTCAAGAGATTTGGTATGCAAGTCATGAGAGGCTATTTTTGAAGTGTGTAGGGGAGGGAGCGTTATTTGTGAAATTGGGGCTGTGGATGGGTGTGGGGTTTGGAGCACTATTTGCTCTGTTTGCCTGCGGCCTTTGCCAGGGCCCTGGGTCACCTCTCTACCCTGTGGAGCAGGGTGCATGGCCCTGGGAGCAAAGGCAACAATGCAGAAAGTCCCAAGCAAAATACTAGTCCAAGCAGTTGGGCAAATTATTTTAAAATCTCCATATCTGAAGCTAGGCTCCTACGTGAATGGGGTGCTTAGCATACTTAAAAAATCTTCAGGCCACTTACCTAGATACCTAAAGCCTCTAAAGCCTAAATTCAGGGCTCTGTGTTTAAAAAAAAATGCAGATGTACATTTTTTTAAAAACACAGGGCCCTAAACTTAGGCTTTAAAGGCATCCTGCTTCAGCCCCATGCACAATTATGGGGGACGCACTTCCTCCCTTCATGCCTCTCCTGACCCGAGATGCACAAAGCAACAGGGAGCTGCCCCTCCTTGCACCCTCCAGAACTCCAGGACAGCTTGCCTACCAGCACCTCAGTCCTGCTCCCTGCCTCAGGCATGCACTGCCCTGCCTGGAGCTGGGTAATGCCATGGCTCCAGCCCCTGCTCCAGCCCATTCCCTCACTGTGGGGGCTTCAGTGTGCTTGACTTACCCTGCCCAGACTTACCACCATGCACAGAGAATGCCTCTCTGCTGGGCTGGGCTGTGCAGCTGCTCCCTGCTCTCTCCTTGGCTTCTGGCCACCAGTATGTCTGAAGCAGGCCTGCATATGCACATATGCATGCTGGACTGCCTGCCTCTCGTAGAGTAGGGTGGCATTTCCTGAAGGGCCCTGGGCCATTGCCCACCAAGCCTGGGCATTATTCTGCCTATGAAGCCAGGTAGGGGCTGCACAGGGCCATCAGAACAGGGTCTAACAAGCTGCAGCTTCATTTGGGATAGACAGAATTCAAGCAAGTCCTTCCTGTGTGTGAGTGGTTTTTAACCTGACCTATGACTAGCCGCACTGTAATATCCCAAAGGCATCCCTTCCATTTTCTGACCTGGACTTTGGCACCACCATAGGCTGCCCTTAGAGAATACATCCTGAATTTATTATAAGCACAGGAACAGGAACAGGGAATTGGTGTGTATCAGGAACAGGCTTCTGAGTCTTTGTATGAATATACATGAGGTAATTGTTGTAGCTGAAAAGTTGACTTCTATTAAAGGCAGAGGAAGAAATGTGCCATTGCTATGGGCTTTGGGACACCTTGGGACAAAATCAGCTGTAGCATTTGTTCAAATCCCAGTGGCTGCCAGATCAGCATGACAGTCAGGATTTGAAGCAGAAATACATGCCAGTGAAACATTAGTCTTTGAATTGCTATGATGGAAGCTCTTGGCCAGTATTAATCCACTGCTTCATCTCAGGTCAAATGGGTTGGTTTTTTTAAAGTTGGAATAGAATTCCTTCAATATTTTTTTAAGCAAAGGGAAGCTCTTGGGTGGAAATTTGCCTTCCTCATTAAAAAGACACTTCCAGCTTTTTTACACTTGGGCTGCATCAAATCTGGCTAGAGTATGAAACTGAATGCTGGACATAATTGAAAATAATGCCTTATTTTTTTCTTTTCTTTTCTTTTCTTTTTTAATAAAAATAAAATATAAGTCAAGGAAAGATGACACATTTATGCAAAAATATTCATTTAGTCAAACCCTCTATTTTCAGTTTTTTCTTCTAATTAACAAATTTCTAAACAGCCCTACCCTCAACATGTAAGTAATTCTTTATAAGCACCTACACACATGTAGTGAGGCTGCTCTGAGGTGCTGTAATTACAGCCACATTTTATAAATACAGCACCTCAGAGCAGACTTGATTAATTGAGTCTGCTAGAACATAGTAATTACTGTGCTCCAGCAGATTCCAGTGTCTTTTATATTAGGACCCCAATACTGATGATGGGGTGCTTTATTAAAGTTTATTTAACAAGCTTTAATTAAAGCACCCCTGCCACCATTTTTCAGCACAGGAATTTTAATATATGAGAAACTCCAGGCACTTTAATTAGAGTGGTTCTCAGGGCATTTATACACATGCTCCAGGAACATGGGAATTACTGCACTCTAGCAGACTTCAGCATCTTGTGTATTACCATCCCCATGCTTAAAAATTGTTGCAGGGGTGCTTTAAATAAAACTCTTTTGACAACCTTTATTTAAAGCTCCCATGCCAGCATTTTTCAGTTGCAGAGGTGCTGATACATGAGACATTCCAGGCACTTTAATTAAAGCAGCACTTTAAATAAAGCTTATTTGACGAGCTTTAATTAAAGCACCCCTGCTGGCATTTTTCAGCATGGGGATGCTAACACATGAGATGCTGGAGTCTGGAGCACAGTAATTACCATGTTCCAGCAGACTCAATTAATCAAGTCTGCTCTGATGTGCTGAAATTACAGCATGTTGGAGCAGCTTCTCTGTACATGTATAGGTGCTCTTAGAGCCACTCTAATTAAGGGGCCCCCTCTCCCTCCACTCCCAGAGCACGTGTATAAATGCCCAGTGAGGACGAGGGATTCATAGATTCATAGATGTAGGGTCGGAAGGAACTTAAGTAGATCTTCAAGTCCAGCCCCCTGCCCTGGGCAGGAGAGAATACATATGACCCTACATCAAGGGGTCATTGCCAAGAAGGACTATGCTACAGTCGCCCGAGGATGTAGTGGGGCAGTCAGGAAGGCCAAAGCAGAGATGGAGATAGGACTAGCTTCCCGGATTAAGGACAACAAGAAGTCCTTCTTCAAATACATAGGGGGTAAAAAG
>JAGPOW010000797.1:23786924-23808342 GCA_030014935.1 Caiman crocodilus | reverse complement strand
CTCCTGCTTACCTCCCATGCTGTGAGCATTTGTATAGAGGCATTTAAGGCTACCCACTGCTGCCTCTCCCTCTCCACTTGTTTCCCCCAAGCTACAACCACATACGCTCGCCCAACTTACCTGGCTCAGCGACAGAGCATCCTCTCCTCTCCTGGCAGGCCCGTCCCCCAGTGAAGCTAGTTTAAAGCCCACCACACAAGATCAGCCAACCTAGAAGAAAATAAATGCTTACCTTTAGCTGTTAGGTGAAGTCCATCCTCCACCAGCATGCTCTGCGTAGAGAAATTCGAGCTATGATCAAAGAATCTGATGCCTGGATCATAACACCAACCCCGAAGGTGCTGGTTTACAGCTGCGAAACAGGCCTCGTGTCGCCTTCCCCATTGACTCACTGGCAGAATGGAAGAAAACACTACCTGCGACCCAAACACCTTGAGCTGTCTTCCAAGAACCTGTTAAAGGGGCAGAAGTCCCAGTTTGAACTAAGCAACATGGAAAACTGACTCTTGGGACTGAATATCCCCCCACCCCCAATCAACCATTCCCAGAGCCCTATTCATCACGGCACTGAATTAATCAAATTTCATCAATGGATTCCCAAGACTGCACGTACTGAAGGGGAATAAGAAGGAAATGAATCACCATTATGTGTAAGTGAGCAGATCACATACCCAGCTTAGGCTATGGGGAAGTCAAAAGAACATGACCCAAAACCACGAGGCTAGCGCTAACTGTGACAATCCTGTCCTAGCCCAGTAAAAGCAGAAAGTTAGTGTAAAAATAATTCTGGCTACGAGTCATGTACTGGCCTGCTGATTCAGCTCAGAACGGGAAGTGACCCTGTGGTTACAATCTAGAAGAAACCAGTTAAACTAACATTGCTATACTAAAAATAAGTGGAAATATGCACATTACTATCAAAGTCATGGCAAATGCTGATGATGTTGTTGCTGTGCTTATGATGTCATATTTTCTATATAAACTCACCTCACCTATTGTACGGGATCAGACCTCTACACAGTTCTCCAATTGTGTATGAGTCTGTCCAGAATGCATTCTCTAATAAACCAAGTTCTTTTTAACTTTGAGTAGTCTGTTCATCTAAGCCTCCACCCAATGAACCGCAGACAAGTTTTCCCCAACAGTATCTGTGAACGTGACCTCTGGGGCTGACAGCTGCCATCCAACAACCACCAAGGGAGAGGTCCTACAAGGTCAATGACCCCTGGATTGGGTAAGTCTGAAAATTGGGAAGTCAACAAAGTCTGCTAGAGAGGGATAAAAGGCAGCAAAGAATTACCCGCCATGGTGCCCTCTTTAACTTGACCAGCACCCTGCCTACCGAGCCAGAAGGACCAGCTGGCAACCCCCTTCTGAAGCAACATTGCACTGAAAGAAGCCTCTACTGGCCATCGACGGTGGACTCCAGCACTTGGGAATAGGTTTATCTTGACACAGGTGCTTAGCATTCATAGTTAGCTACTGTGTGTGTGTGTGTGTGTGCATGTGAATGTTTGTGTTTTTGAGGGGATCAGCCCCAGGGTTTACAATCTGACTTTTGCATCCATCTAATAAACTAGAATTTTATGATCCTGTGAGTTGGTCCTTTGTAGCCAATACTCTGGTATTTTACTAGTCAACTCCACTCTCGGAACACCAGAGCCCTGGTTAATCACTGGGCTCAGCGCCAAGCCAGATCAAAAAACATTCATACATGGAAAGGATTTGCTGGAGCTTGTTAGACCCTGTTTTGATAGCCTTGTGCAGCCCCTGTCTGGCCTCAGAAGGCCAGCAGGTCCCATGTCCCATAGTGCATCTGGCAAGCAGGACGTTAGGGAGCGGGGGTGAATGGGCAGTAGGAGCAGCCATGGGAGAACCTGTGCCACTGCCTGCTCTACTGCCTATGTCTCCACTGTGTGTTGGACACCAGGCAGTTACACTAAAGATGAACTTGGCACATGGATTATCTATACATATGATGGAGCAGACTTGATTAATCGAGTCTTCTGCGAGTCTGCTGGAACATCTAACTAGTGCACTCCACCAGCGTCCACTTCATATGTATTGAGCACCCCTGCATTTCAAAATGGTGGCATGGATGCTTGAACTAAAGCTCATTGAATAAGCACCCCACCACCATTTTGAAGCACGAGATGCTGAATACATATGATGCTGCAGGTGCTGTAATTACAGCAGCTCTCAGAGCCACTCTAATTAAAGTGCCTACCCCTCCACCCTGGAGCACACCTATGTCTTTCAAGCTCAGATGAGCCTCCACACCTGAATCAGTGTTGTGGACACCATGCACCCATCCAAAAGCATAAAGATTGAAGGAAAAGAACACTAACTAGTAAATTTGTTCCCATAGCTGTTTGCATATGGACCTATCCAATTCCACTTGATCAAAAATGTAAACCAGCCCCATCCAATCAGATAAATCCCTAATCCCTCATTTCTACAGGATTAAGAATAGTTCAACATTTGTAACAGACAACATTAGCCATAGTATTCAGGAACAAAAACCAGTGGAGCATAAGGAACGATAAGTAAAGCAAATTTTGTACTGCTATGTAGCCCTCCCTTTAAAGATATCCCAATGGCCATCCATTTGGGTAAGAGAATAATAAAAGAAAATGGCTTTCGGATTTATAATTGGTTCCAAAAGTCAAGCCTGGCCTGTCAGGGAACAGGAACAGCTTCATGTCCCAGGGCAGCTAACCACTGGGGCAGTAGCGTGATTGGCTGCCACTGTGGTCCCTACACATCAGCCCATAATATATAGGGGGAAAAGCAGTGTTTTCATGGGTTGTTTCAACTTTGGAGACGTTGATTAACATCTCATGCAGTCAGCAGAAAATCACCTTTAGATTTTCTAAAAATCACACATGAGGAATTTTTAACACTAAAAAGCTTGCAGTCAACACAAGACAACTCCATATTGGACCTCACTCCAATGAAGAAAATCTAATCACTGACCTAAAACTTAACAGTTGCCTAAATGTCAGTAATGAGTATAACTGCCTGGCATAATCTGATCTAATTTTTCTCTCCAGTTACAAATAAATTTGAAGCTTTACTAATATGCCAGGGACCTAGAACTGTATTATTCAATTTAAGACTGAAACAAAACCAAATATAACTTAATTGGAATGAGTTAAAAATTGTCTGCAGTACTGTAGACTAGAAGCTTCATTCCCAGGAGCAGCTAAGAGACAGCAGAATTGCAGAACAAGGGATAGCTGGATTGGTAGAACATCATGAACATTAAAAGAAGAGAGGGTCATTAATATGGGTAGAATGAAACGTTTAGGAGGGATCCGGTAGATTACTGTGTAATAATAAGCCATGAAGTCAAGTGACTCCCTCAGCACTGCTTGACTAGAAATACTGGTGCCACTGCCAGGCAGTTGGTTTTAAACAGTGGGTGAACAAGGAATCAGAGGATGCAACTGCACCACTGCACCCTCTCCCCCCGCCACCTTGGATCCATCCCTGCCACCTGGTTGCATTTACCTTGCTCAAGTCTGGTGTCCATGTGCAAGACAGACATCAGAAAGAATTCAAAGGAGGGGCAAGGAAATGATCTAATTGTTGAAAAATAAACTTCACAAGATGAGCTCAATTTATCAAAGAGAAACTTTATCAAAGAGAAGTTTGAAATGTTACTTCATCGTTGCTTATAGGCTAGTCATATACAATGAGGGGATTTTCATCTATGCAGACAAAGTCATAGTTAAATCCCAAGGCTGGCAGTTAAATAAATTCAACCTTGATGTAAGACACCTTCAGCTGGAGTCTTTAAGACAGGATTTGAGAGATTTTCTAGAAGATTTGATTTAACCCAGCATCTAGGAAAAAAATTTTGGCTTCTGTGTGCAGAGGGGAAAGGAAGGGGCTGGAAAGTCATATAGTCAGAGTCATATAAAAGTAGGACTGAAATGGACCTTAGGAGGTCATCTAGTCCACCCCTGCCCAAGACAGAATCACCACCAACTAAACATATAGTAACAGGATGGGGGAAAAAATTCCTTCCGGACCCTACATGTTGACCAGCAAAGTCCGGAAGCCTGGGATAACAAGATATCATCTATTCTGTGCTGTAATAAGGGGACCACAAATACAACTCCATGCATCAGACATCCTAACTAGAAAGCTAGAACTCCCCTTTCTGTGATCCTATTCCTTCTGTAACCTTATCCAAGCTCCTTAACTAGGGTTCATCTTCTGCCCTTAGAGTCTGTAAATGTGTTCCCGCTGGTTCATCCCCTTCCTTCATAGACCACTAGAGGCAAGATTGCAATCACTACCCTCGTTATGCTCGTACACATATATAAGACAAGGACTATAATAAAATCTCATGTTTCAGGGCTTCAGCTGACCACCTGCATGGATCAGGAAGGAATTTTCCCCTAATATACAAGTTCTAAAGTTAGGGGATTATCCCTCTATAGAAATTCTTATGCAGGAAAATGCTTTCCCTTATGGGGAAACTTCTAGAGACTCTCATTGGAATTAAAATTTTTCCATAGCTTTTTTTGGTTTTTTTAACCAACTAAAAGTTCAACAGAAAATTACATCCATGTTGTCAACGTCAATATGACTGGGGGGGAATTGTTAGACTGCATCCCATTCTTCAGTCAGTTCTATAGCTTTTTATATTATTTCTGCAAAACAGTTATAGCTCTCTATTGGGAAATGCTGTTAGATTGGACAAGGCTTTTTATATAAGTTCTTGGGCCTTCAGTGCCTTCAGAAATCAAGCATTTCTTTCTAAGCTCTCGTGACAGAACCCTATATTGCTTATTGGATAACGAAAGTACAGGTTGAGACTAACTAGTCATGTCTACACATGCATTGACTCTGGCCTATGTTTACTCTGGTGTAAACTACTCCAGTGTAAGGGTTTTCAGGCAAATATCTATACATGCAGAGATTAGGCAAAAGATTTGCACCCAGCCCTGCAATGGGCCCCTGCCACCACCAGGGTGACTCCATCTGCAGCTGCCAGTACCCAGCAGCCATCTTCAAAAGCCAGCCCCACTTTCTGCTCTCTGGCAAGCCCCTTCCTTGCCTAGGAGCAGCATGCCCAGCAGAGGCAGCGTGCGGCAGCTCTCTCCTCACCCACTCTGCCTCCCTGCACTGTGGTTGCTTCCACCCCTGCCTCTGAAAGTAATGCCCCATGCTCCTGCTTGCCATGGTGCTGGCATTGCTGGCCCCAGCAGGCCACCCATACCTAGGTCCCAGGACAGCTGCACAACCACCAGTGGAGGCCAGGGCACTGGATGTGGGAGGCCCTGGCTGACCACCTCGTCTAGTGCTCCCCACTCTAGCTCACCTGCACTGCTGCTCATGGACCACCAACCCCACCTGCCCACCCCCGGCACCACCCTCACTGCAGACACATGTCAGAAGAACAAGGGTGTGCGAAGACAAAACGGGCCCTAAATTGAAGCAGTGGGTTTTAAAAAACACCACTTCAGTTTAGGGCTGATTAAACCCCTGTGGTGAGCACACACACTGCTGACTTACCTGCCTCTCTGGCAAGGAGGGGAGGGAGAGCTGCTTGTGGGTGGAGTGGTCCCTGGGCTATGGGGGGGGGCTGTTGCTTCCCTCTGTGGCAGCAGTAGACTCTCCTCCCCCACAGGCAGCACCTGCGTGCAGGCACCTGGCTTGCGTAGTCCCGGTGGGTACTGCAGCTGTGGCGGGAAGCACTGGGCCCCCATGCAGCTCAGGCAGGCAGGCAAGCTCCAGGGGCAGGGAAAAAAGATCAGGCTTGCTGCTTTTCTTGGGCAGAGCCTGCTTTCCCAGGCTGCTAACAGGCTTCCTGCAGGGCTTTCTGCAGAGCCCATTAGCTTCATGGAGCCCAGTGTTTTGCTCTATGGCTGTAGGAGCAGCATGCTAGCTCCTTGAAGGAGTTTTAGTTTGCTGCGCCCCGAGTCATTTAAGTCACATTATGCTGCTGAGGCATGCAAAAGCCGATACCATTAAAGTGGTGCAAAAGCATTTAGCATTTAGTGTTGTGTGCACACACCTCTCATTTCGTCTATACGCAGCCCAAGTCTTTATTTCCCTCACATCAAACAGACCCCTCCTTCCCCCTCCCTCAACAAACAGAGCCCCTCCACCACCACCCACCAACAAGAAAAAATACTCTTCCCTGTGCAAACTGTTTACAAATGATTTTTGTAGTGTCCCAGAATGGGAGACCATGGGGTAGGGGCACTTAGGGGTCAGAGTCCAGGGGCAGGTGGCCAGTACCACAGCCTCTGTCCATTCCCCCATGGGTTTGGACATCACAACAAGTATGGGTGGGGGGATCACCCAGGGGCAATGGTGGCTGGTGCTCCTGTGCTGCAGGTGACTCCCTCTGTGGCTGGTGGAGTCCAAGCCAGGCAGGGCCAGCATGCAGTCTTGGCACCACTCCAGGCAGCTCCAGCTCTGCACCAGGGTAGACCTGGTGTGAGCAGAAGGTGTGGGCCCAGGAGCAGGGGCTCAGTGGTGGTGGACCTGGGGCAGAGGCCATGCCAGGGGCTCCTGGCTAAAGACACTGCAGGACTTCCTCCCAAGCCCAGGCAGGGGCCTGCTGCTGGGTGGCAGGCAGCTGCCAGGATGTATGCAGGGTTAGGTTCAGAGGCTAGGCAACATGTAGTATGAACATGACTGCCAGAGCTATAATGGTGTCCAGCACCCAGCAGTTGTCATCTCTGGCTTGCACTACCCAACTTAGGATGGTGTTCAGCTCCCACAGCACCAGCAGAGACTCATGCTTCAGGGCTAGGAGCTCAGCCCAGAACTTCTGGTACTCCCGGTCCCACTCCTCCTCATGCCTGTCCCATACATCCTTGTGGGAAATGTCCTCCACCTGCCAAGCCTATACATCCTTCACATGCTCCTCTGAGACCAGGAGAGGACTGTTTGGTCCATTGTATGCCTGGCAGATCGAGTACATCCAGAGCACCCTGCCTGCAGGTGCCAGCAACACTAAGGCCACATTCCCACTGCCAAGTGTGGCTCTCCCCTGCGTTCAGCTGCAGGACCTACAGAGCCATGAGACAGAAGCTTTTTGTGAGTGTTTGCAACATTTCAAAGATAAGATGCCATGTACCAGGAACTGTGCACTACCTGGCCACAGATTGGGGTTGGGTGTGCACAAGTGCCCAAGAACCATAATAAGTCAGGCAGGCAGGATTGGACCCAGGCAGCTGCTGGCAGAGCCCCCAAGTTCTCCTTGCTCCAGTGAGGCTGGTGAGGCACTGGGTGCTGGCCACAGGCAGCCTGCCTCTCCTACCCCATTCCCAGGGTGAGACAGACCAGGCTTCTGGCAATACCTGCTGATGAGCTCCTGGTATGGGACTGTGAGCTACAACAGTGAAGAAGGCAAACCCAGGCTGCCCTGCAACCTCCACAAATGCCTGGAGGGCTACCTGTGGCTGCACTACACATCCCTGCTCCCCATTTCTAAGAAGAATGTCACTGACAGCATCAGAACATTCTTCAGTGTGTGGGAGGCCCATGGATGACTGGCTGAGGAAGCATGGGCTGCTTAAGAAAGTTTTCCACTGTGTTCCCGCTCTCTGTATGCTGTGGGGGGAGATGCAGGGTCAGGGGAGTGTGGGCAGGCTGGGTGGGGAGGGGAGGGGGAGCAGGAACAGGGGCTGGGGATAGGGGCAGAGGCTGTGGGGGGTGGGGTGAGGCTGGAAGCTCAGCACAGTCCTCCCTGTCAGTGATGGAGTGTGGCTGTGGCCAATGTCCTTGGCCTGCAGGGCATGCCATGCAGGTGCCCAGCCAGGGGCTCCCACCAGGGAGGAGCTGACACTGCTGGTGGGCTAGTGGTGTCATGGCTGGCTGCACCTCTTGTCTGGCCCTGGGATTGCAAAGATGCTGAAGCAGGCACTGGCTAGGGCTCCTTAAGCTGCTGGTGAAAACTGCAGCCAGGAAGCTGGGTGAGATAGAGCACTGCATGCCTGAGAGTCCCTCCTCTGATGATCTGTCACTGGAGGTGCCAGGATGAGTTAAGGGCTCAATTAAGCTGCCAGTACCTCTAAAGATAGCATGGCTGTGGCTTGGGCTCCAGGGCAGAAGAATGTCCATCAGTTGCTGCAAAAAGGTCATGAACCTACAGGTGCAGCCAGACCGACCACTGTGCCTATAAGGCCTTGACTTTTATGCGGTACTGCTGCACCAACTGGTTGTGTTCACATGCCTGCATCTGGCCTGATAGGGCTTCATAAATATAGGCATTGGAACACCTGCCCTGTTCAAACTGGTGCAGCACTTCTGCCTCACCTCACAGTGCCACGAGGTTGCCAGTCTCCTCCTAGGTCCAATTGGGACCCTGGGTGAAGGACACGGGCATATGGACACATGTGGTTACAGACCTGGGTGAGGAGGAGGATGCCATGTTGAGTCCCACACTGGCTTTCTGGGCCCCTGCACAGCTTTCTCTGTGTTGCCAGCCCTGGGCATCTGCCTAAGGTGCCCAGTGCAGGAGCACGGGAAGGGTCTGGCAGCCATGTAGCAAACACGATGTCCCACAGCACATGCAACTGCAGGGCAGGCTGCTGGGACAGGTGGCACTGGTCCTACTATCCAGAAGCTACCTGCAAGCCATCCTGGGGGTCTGACAGGCCTGTCCAGAGGCTGCAGCAGCCCACAGCACCATTCAGCACCCTGCTGGCCCCAATGGCACTGCCTTGGCAGCTGTACAGCAGTACAGTGCCAAAAAAGAGAGCTGGGGTGCTAGCAGATAGGCCTGTGGCCTGCCAAGGAGAACATACAGAGCCTGCAGTGCCCTCAGACTCCCTGTTGAGTGTAGCCCAAGACCGAAAATGCATGCAGGATTTTATAGCCTACACACAGGGGCTGCCATAGAGGCAGCCCAGCCCTGAGCTAGGACAGCCTCCTAGCCTGCAACCCAAGGGCTGGTCTCAGGCTGGCCCCCAAGTTGCTGGGCAGACCTGGAAGCAAACTTGCTCCTGGGTCGAATCTACATGTGCAGTACTGCACATTAACTAATCCCACTTAAATTTGCTACTTTCATTTACCAGGAAGGAGGGGCTAGCTTAGCTCAGTTGTAGGGAGACAGCTGAGAGGAGACAAAGAGGGTCTTACCCCATCCCGGCTCCTACTTCACCAAGTCCCCCAGGCAGAGAAAAGAGAAGGGAGAAGGTACTCACCAGTCTTTCTCTGGTGGGCAGTGTCTCTTAAATCCCGGGCAGGGCCCCCCCTTGCCTGGGAGAAACACAGTGTCAGTGGCAGGCGCACTGCGCATGTGCACAGTTTAAAAGGGCGTACCAAAGGAACAAAACCCTGTTGGGCCTAGGGACTGGTGCAAGACACACAGGAAGCTCATCATGCCCCACACCCTGAAGCCCCCCGAGCAACCACTAGCAGCCACAGAACACCCCTGCCGACCTCCAACACAACCAGAGGTAAGCAGGGCCCATGAAGGGAGGGGCTAGCTTAACTCAGCTGAAAGGAAGCAGCTGAAAGGAGATGAAGAGGGTCTTGCCCCACCCCAGCTCCTACTTCATCCAGCCCCCCAAGGAGCTATACAACCGAAGTCTCGCAAATAGGACATGCAAACAGGAGCACTGTTTGACCCAGTGCGTGAGTTTAGCATGGGAGTTTGCACAGGAGGGTGAGTGGGAGGACCCAAGGCCCTGCCAGTGAACCCCAGGGAAGGCAGTCCCATCAGTAGCCAGGTACCAGCACCACAATGCAGATGGGCACACACCACATTCTGAGGGTCCCCTTGGAGTCTGCAGCCTCCCCCTCTGGCACATCTGAGGTCTCCACCCAGATGGAGCCCATGGTTCTGGGCTCCACACAGATGGAGCCTCTGGCTCTTGGCCGCGGAGGCTGCCTGGCACATTTCCAGGCACATGGGACTAGAAAGTGCCTGTCCAGTCTCCTCTTGAAGACCTCCAAGGATGGGCCAAGCACCACCTCCCTTGGAAGCCCATTCCAGATCCTGGAAACCCCAACCATGAAGAACCTTTTTCTAATGTCCAGTCTAAACCTACTCTCCAATAACTTACTGTCATTGTTCCTTGTTGTTCCAGGGGGTGCCCTGGTAAACAGATCATTGCCTACTTCATGTTGCTCTCCCCTAATGAATTTGTACACCACCACAAGGTCCTTTCTCAGCCTTCTCTTGGAGAGGGGGTTTGGGGGATACACCCAGGAGTGGTTGTAGATAGGTCATCTGACCCCAGCACTCTTTCCTGCCTAGACAGAGAGTCAAACTCTGTTGAGGGCCCTTCATCTATAAACATTTTGATGGCAGCACAGGGACAAAGTTTGTTTATACCCTTATAAGTTCAGCTACCAGCCTTGACTGAGAACAGGTGTATTGTACTAGGCACTGCTCAAACACAGTAAGAAACAGGCCCTGCCCCAGTGACCTTACACTCTCACTAGACACAAAGGACAGACTTTTTTATTTCTCTCCTTTCCTTTGCTTTGTTATTTAACTCTGTGCTTGTCTGATTTGGTTCCTGTTTCATAGTTTCATAGTTGGTAGGGTCAGAAGGGACCTGAGCAGATCATCAAGTCTGATCCCCTGTCATGGCAGGAAAGAGTACCGGGGTCAAATGACCCTGACAAAGTGTTCATCTGGCCTCCTCTTAAAGACCCCCCAGGGTACAAGCCAGCACCACTTCTTGTGGAAGTTGGTTCCAAATTCTAGCTACCCTGACTGTGAAGTAGTGCCTCCTGATATCTAGTCTGAATCTGCCCTCTGCCAGCTTGTCACTGTTATTTCTTGTCACTCCTGGTAATGCTCGGGGGAACAGGGACTCCCCCAGTACTTGCTGGTCCCCCCTGACTAGTTTGTAAATGGCCATTAGATCCCTCCTCAGCCTTCTCTTGTGGATGCTGAACAGGTTCAGGTACTTCAACCTCTCCTCATAAGGCCTGCCCTGCTGACTCCTGATAATGTGGGTGGCCCTCCTCTGGACCCTCTCCATGTTGTTCACATCCCTCCTGAAGTGTGGCGCCGAGAACTGGATGCAGTACTCCAAATGCAGCCATGCTGCTGGTTCTTCGTCCCCACGTGCAGCACCTTGCACTTGTCAGTGTTGAAACCCATCCTGTTCTCATCTGCCCACCCCTGTAACCTGTCTAGGTCAGATTGCAGCCTATTCCTCCCTTCTAGCATGCCCACTTCTCCCCACATGTTAGTGTCATCTGTGAATTTGAACAGGGTGCTTTTTACACCCCTGTTCAAGTTGCTGATGAAGATGTTGAACAGTGAGGGCCTGAGGACCAAGTCCTGCAGAACCCCACTGCCCACATCCCTCCAGGTCAAAAATGACCCATCCACCACCACTCTCTGGGTGTGGCCCTCCAGCCAACAAGTGAGCCATTTGATTGTGTAGGGGTCAATGCCACAGTCCCCTAGTTTTTTAATGAGAATGGGGTGAGAGACAGTGTTGAACACCTTCCTAAAGTCCAGAAAGACTACATTCAATGCTACACCTGCATCTAAGGATTTTGTGACCTGGTCATAGAAGGCCACCAGGTTGGTCTGACAGGACCCGCCTCTAATGAACCCATGTTGGTTGCCCCTAAGCATAACCTCCCCGATGGCCCCTCACAGACATGCGCCAGGATAAATCTCAAAAATCTTACTGTGTGGGGATGCATTTTTTATGAAAGGCTCTACAAACTAAATGAAGTTCTTTTCTATTGCAGTGGCACGATTATATGGCTTTGTCAATGTTTGTCCAATATCCAGGTGAACTTTAACTGAGTTGGGCTGTGAAATAATGCCACATATTGGATTTTAAAATGCAGTTGATAGCTCCACAGTAGTAGCTTTTAAAGCATTACCAGCTGTTAAGCTGAGATTTTCTTTCTTTTTCTCTTCTTTTTATTTTTTAATCTTGAGGCAAATTGATTGTGAATTACACATTATAAATCTACAGAGTCTATTGATACATAAAAACAGCAATATACAATATGCTCAGCAGGGTGATTTAATCTATACACTTGTTTCATAATAATGATAGGAAAAGGCACTACTCAAAACCAGTGATACTGCTGTTTCCAAACTAAGCATGTCTCCTTCTGATGTTTCATTCAATTTAATAACCAATAACTAGGTGTCCCATATTTACATCTAGGCATTTGCCACCTGGCCAGCATTGTCAGCAATATCCCTTGAGTTCCAGCACTAATCCAGATGTATATATTTCTTCATGTCTAACTCGCAACAGTATTCCCCACTGAGTGCAATTTACATTATTCTACCTTTGGTCTTGTGACCAGCAACTGTTTTTCTGACTGGTCTCATAATTTTAACAGAATTGAACATAAGACCTCAAAAGGAAGAGCAGAGAACTAAAGAAACCTAGCAGGTAAGGTGACAGTCAGTGTTGTTCTCCAACCCCCAAAGTGCAGAAAAAACAAATATGCTGGACTACATCTGAAAATCAAACCAGTGATGTCCTTCTCTGCCACTCAGAGCCCATTTAATTTACAGATGTTCAGGTGCATGAGGTTGTACTGTTCAGAAGATTTAAGATAAAGCATGACAAATACTGTAACAAAAGTTATTAACACTAGAAAAGTTCTGGTTTGCATTTGCAAAGACCTGAAGGGGGAAAGGGGAAAAAGTGAGAGATTGTGCATGTGAAAGGGCAGGAGAAACAAAAGGCAAGTGAAGGGTGTCAGAGTTGGCAGGGATATTATAGTGATTATTCTAGTCAACTATTTCTTAGCGGCAGAAGTATTTCCCAGCAATTCTCAAGTCTATCAGGACTTTGACATCTGTGATCTACTAGTTTGAACAGGATGCTTAGCTTGTTAACAAGCTCAAGATTTCCCATGCAATATCAAGGTATAGACTGGGGCCTAGACAGGAAATCAGGTGGTAATTACCCCTTTGCACTTTGTGCCCAAGACTCTAAAAGCCTTATTTCCAGCTCCCCTGGGTTATGAAGAAGAAATGTTCAAATAAATTCTATTTATTTTTGGTTGGTAGTTTCTTGACAGTGTTCATTGCATCCATATTAGCTGATGCCTGATAGGGCTTGGGATCACTTGTTTTCTCTTTGCTGCTTAGCTGATTGGCGGGCTTGTGTCACAGCCTTCCGGAATGCAAAATCAGGATCCAACTGCAATCTTTGTGAGAGCTCTTCATTGTGAAAAACCACAACTAAGCGGTCTCTAATTAGTTTTTTCTTTGAGCTCCCCAGTTTGGCAAGGTTCAGACAATGTATGCAAAGATACGATATAGCTGACCACAGGTTCAGAAGGCTCTCATTGACAAAGACTGAATCTAGGTCAGTCTTAAATCACATTTTTTCACCCCAAAATGCTCAGTTAGTGTCTCTACCACATGCACATATTGTTTTTTCTCTGCATTTGTAAGAGGCAGTAACATCTAACATCCGAATTTCATTGGCCTGATTACCCACTGAGTAGATGAAAATACTTGGTAAGGTTCAGACTTTTTGTCCAGACCTGACACTTCCCTGAAGTGGTTAAAAAGTCTGATCCATCTAAGCCACACTGCAAGGGAATGGAAATCAGACTGTTCTGGTGGTGTAACTTGAATTACGGGTATTTTCTCTGTAGCCAGCCTCTGCCCTGAGCTGGATGCCACTGCTGCTGGACCTTGGTCTGTCATTTAGGAATCACCTGATTGCTGACTGATGTTTCTGTTCCTGTTGGTGGCAGGATTCAGCCATTTCTGATTATCATGTGCTATCTCATAGCTCAGGAATGGGCAGGGAGACTTCTTGCTATCAAAAGGGCTTTATTACAATTGGTAACACACCCAAAGATAGCTGAGAACTTCCTGTTGATGTCATCATGTCAGAAAGGGAGTTAACGTTTACTACTATACTATCTAGAAAAAAGATCCTAAAAGGTACCGTGTTCATTGCTGTTAAAAACCTAAGCCACAAAAGAATTATCAAGTGCAGGGTAATGGATGGACAAAAGGAAGGGATCAAGATGAAACCAATAAAACTGTGACAATGGAACTCTGACAACTTACAGAGTAAGGAGCTTCTCCAGGTTCTGCAGAGACAAGTGCCAGAGCCAGGGCAGATGCGGTGCTGGAATGAAAGAAGACAGAGGATTTAAGTGAAAGAGGAGCAAGGCTGATAAGTAGCTTGAAATGGTGATTGAAACCTGGGTGATGTCAGTGAGTGTGCTGAAGTAGGAAGTGTTCAGGAGGCTCTGGCAAAGCAGGATTTGGCTATCTTGCCTCAAGTGGTCTCAGTGCAGGTGCTTATTTCTGTGTCTTAGACATCAAGGAATAAGCCTGCTTCTTGTGAAAATTTCCCAATGATGTTCGATTGTTTAGCATGATACATTAACATAACTTGTTCATTGTTCCTCAGTAGTTCTACCTTTGTTATGGAGAGTATCTGATTGCTCATAGCTTTTCATGTACTACTGGAAAGTGTGTTGTGATTTTGTAAAAGCACTGGTATGGCCAGAATGGGAAAATAAAATTGACTTTATCCAGCATAAGAAGCTGGATCTTTTGTTCCAGTAGTAATAGTTTCAGTGCTCAGACAGCTTTAAAAAAGAGAACTATATTGAATGGAACAGGCCAAACTCTTCTCTGTGATTATACCAATGTAAATAAAAGAAATAGGTCCAGGTGTGTATGTGATCAACAGGGATCCAGATTTCCTGCTTCTCACCGAAAAATGGACATTTTAGAGGAGAAACCCGTAGATTTTGAAGTTTCCAAAGAGCTCTCTGCAGGCTGGAAGAGTTCTAGCCTGCAAAGGACTGGAAAGGAGCAGGAGGAGAGTGGTCAGGCAGGGGATACCATGTGTATGTACATGTACATGTGCACCAGGCAGCCTGGAGAGCAGCTCCCACAGGTAAGTGTGGGGAGGGTGCAGGGGATTGAGGGAGTTGGTCAGGGAGAGGGAGTTGGGCAGGGCTAGGGATGGGGCTGCTGGGCAGTGCATGGGGCTTGGGGCCCACAGCTGCAATGGGGCCATGGCTTGGGGGGGGGGGAGGGACTGACAGAGGGGACCCATGACCCCCAGAACTGTGCACTGGGTGTCCTTCCTGCTGTGGGTTCAGGCTTCCTGCCCTGCTGCCCTCCCTCAGGGCCTCCACAGCCAGGTGTGACCCTACACTGCAGGGCAGCGTGGGGCTGTGCAGGAAGGCTGCTTTGCTGCTGCAAGCTCTACGCTGCCCTGGTGAACTTGCTCCTGCCTGCATGGCAGCAATGGGGGCAGTGGCACTGGGTTGTGCCCCTCACTGCTCCCTTGCATGCAGGGGACATGCTGCCAGGCAGTGCAGAGTTTGCAGCGGCAAGCAACTTTCCTGTGGGGCCCCACTCTGCCCTGTAGTGCCAGGTCACACCCACCAGGCTGTGGAGGCCCTGAGGGAGTGCAGCAAGATGGGGAGCCCAAGCCCACAGCAGGCAGCCCACCCCTGGGAACATGTGCAACAGTGGGAAACTGGCCCCCACTCCTGAGACAGTATTAGGCAGGCAGGGGTGAGGGAAGAGCTGGGCTTTATATTATGTCTCAAGTCTATGTTCTTGGGGAAAACTGTCGCAGGATGCAGCCTGTCTGACTCACAAAGAATTCCCTCTCCCTCCCCCCGCAAACAAAACTGATTACGATGCAGTGAAAGGCACACCTAACAATCTCCAGATAAGGGTGACGAGAGTGAAACAACTGCCCTTGGTCTCATTTGCATCCAAGATGAAATCACATGACCATTCATTTACATGGGAGATGGAGAACAGAAAGCCTGAAGCAGAGACTGCAGTGAATTCTGGAATCAGAGAAGAAGGGGAGCACTGCATGATGGGGAATCTGTGCTCATCAATGCTAATCAACCCACATTTACACACACCCAGCTCAGCATTTATCAGACCAGTTCTAATCTGGATTTACAAAGGACCTTCCCCTCCCTCCCTCCCCCCAGGCACACACACACCTCTAAGTTCAATAGGCATCTCAGGCTGTACATTCTCCGGTCCCACTATGGGTGGCCTATTTAAACTTGATTGAGTAAAACTTGGTTGCCGGGTTAGGGAATACTGAGGCAAAAAGACCAAGTCAGAGGGTATATGGGCAACATTTGAACAATGGTAAAGGGTTCATCACAGCATCCAGCCCATTGGAGCCCTAACCACAGGTGTTGTCATACTTTTCCCGGGATGACTGATGGAAGTCCTTCTGCCCAAAGATTATAAACACTCCAATAATTGCCTTAAGTCTGTTAAAAGACTATAGTAAGATCTGGGAAAGTCATGCTAATCTGAGGCTTGTTCACAACAAGTAAAAATCCAAAATCCTGATGCTGCAAGCTATCTCTTGTTTCTGAAGAAACCATGAGATATCCCATCAGTATATCTGCTATCCATAGGAATTTCAAGCTGGCTCCCAAGTATCTGATTACTCCCTAACCTTGTGTGTTTCCTGATTATCAATCAGTTTCTCGCAATGTTCCAAACCAGATAACCCCTTCTCAATAGAAAAGACAATGATTTACACTGTTGAGAATGCTTTGAAGAAGCTGAACTGAGGGTATAAAAATCTGTAAAAAGAACCAGCAGTGTGTGTGTGTTGACACTACCCACTGTTGTTTTCAGGACGCTGGAAGAACAGATCTTTTCCCTTCAAGAATTGTGCTAGGAACTTTACCTGTCAGCTTTGAGACTCAAGTGCCTTGGGCTGGTGAGATCTCAGTGCTCGCTCTCTCTAGCTCTCTCTTTTCTCTGTAAGCATAAATTTCTGAACCTGAACTGTATTAGTTAAACTTGAGCTAAGTTTTCCCAAATACTTAGTGAAACCTGGGTAATACTGTAATTGTTCGTGTTTGTTTATCTTTTGCATGTCTATTGCTACTAGTAACAGTATATATTTCATATACTTAGCAATAAATAACTTTTAAAGTCAAACTGGTAGTAACTGGGTATATTTTTCCTTCTCTGCTTCTCCTTCCTCATGTGCTCTGTAGCAGCACTTCTTTTACCTGAGCTAAAGGTCTCTGTGAAGCCCAAAAATACTGTGGGGTCTGCTCATCAAGAGGCCAAAGACTGAGATGTGCTGAATTTGAAACACATAAAGGGACAGCTTGTACAGGCTGATTGACCCAGTTTGACTCAGATGTGCCCTTATGAACTGAATGCTGGCCCATAAGGGTGTCAGCTGGACACCCAGCTGGATTCAGAGGGATTCTGTTTATCTGTGTGCTTGTGTCTGACTGCAGTGTATTGTTGCTCTGAGGAACTGATTCTTGGCATATGAGGGTGTAAACCTGTCCATGCTGATCAACCAGATAGCTCCATTGGGGGTGAGGACTTGCAGAAGGGAGATATACAGCTCCATATAGAAACACAAGTAACACAAGCAGCACATTGACAGAATTACCAAGATCTTAGAAACATAACCTTAATAAATGAGCACACCCCGAAGTAATGGGCAAATCTGGTAACAAAATTGGTGGAGAATGTGGGCAGCACGTGACCCTAATCACAAGGTAATTCTTGAGTAGTTGCTGCAGAGTGGTAAACTGAAGCACCAATCTGAAAAGCTTTACTTTCCTTTTTCTTTTCCTTTTTTCTCTTTTCTTTCTTATCCGACCAAGCTCCTTCAGCTAGGTTCCTTTCTCATAGAACCTCCTGTAACTTTTAAGTTAAGAACTGTGCTGGAATAACTTTAAGACCCTGGTATAGAGTTAAGAGATGTACTTTAGAACTAAGGTTGTGGAGTAATACTGTGTCAGTGTGAAATCTAAGTGACTGTGTAAAAGAGACTTTTTGATAGTGGTTATTAGTGTGATAAGGGAAATGGAAATGTCTGGTAAAACCCCTTCAGCTGCCCGTTTAAGGCAAGAGAAACCCTGCAGGTTAGAGAGATGGGTAATGAAAATGGACACAAAATGTCCCTGGGAACAGGGGTGCTTCAAGGGTGAGAAACCCCTGACTGAGACAGGTTTGAGTTTTGAACAGTATTGCACCACTCTTAAGCCACAGAGTAGTGCAAAAGATGCAGCTGCTGCCTGGGCATTGCTTTATGCATGTTTGGAAATGACTGAAATGTTAAAGGAAAAGCAGGAATTGGAGCTTGAAAAAGAACAGTTACAACAATGTTTTAAAGACTGAGATAATCAGGTGTGATTTTGTAGCAGGAAAGCTTAAACTGGTAAATTTACTTAGAGATATGCAGGAAGACAGAGACAAGGCAAACAAGACATTAGAGCTGTATAAGAAAGAATTAACACACACAAAAGGGTAGATAGAAGAAGCAAGAGGGCTGCTGAGATGCCACAGCTCCAGGCCAAGCCAACTGGCTCATCCCCTTTGAAAACCAAACCCAAAGAGTTATAGGTTGAGTGTCCAAAATCAGTACACAGTTTGAATAGTTTAGCTTGTGCATTCTCCCAGTAACGTTACTATAGAACAGAAAAAAATGGAGGCGGACTTTTTTGATGTCCCAAGGGACCACACAGATAAAAAGGGCCAAGAAGAAAAAAACCTGATAAGAGTGGGACAGCCTGTGCATTAGAGCAGATGGAGTATTCTAAAATAGGGGGCTTTCCTGCCAATATGTCAGCCCTCAGAGAATGTCTGAGACCAATGCATTAAGGCAAGACATACCCAGAGCCCCCTACACATCCTAAACAAGAAGGGCCTCTTTCATGCTGAGATAAGACACAAAAGCCTGGGAGAACAGACAGCATTTACAGCACTATGCTTACAGAGGAGGAGCAGGTGTGTGAATCCTTCCATTATAGAAGAGATCTGTGTCTATGAAAATATGTGAGTAATAAACACAGCCTTACGGCATCCACAGAGCAGCTGTGATGGACACTTCCAAAATGTCAGCAGCAAACAAGATGTCTGACATTTCAAAGTAATGACATTTGAACAAGTTGCAATAACAAAAGTTGTTTTATTTCAGGATTTATGGGGAGGGACAGTAGCAGGCTTTGGAAAACAGTGCTGCCAATGACATGCCAGGATCCAAGAATATCAGAAGCAGCAAGTGGTTTGGGGTGGCCTATTGGAGACCCTGACTTCTGCAGTGTGGCAGGTTCTTAGCACTTCTTGAGAACACTTCAGGTATCTTAAGTCATTCTTGAAAGTCTGGGTATCAAAACTATTAGCTCGTATGTGAAAAGCAGCCAGTAAACTGGAAAGGAGAGTGGATATAAGTGTGGCTCTTGGATGCCACTTAAGTTCCAAAAGAGAGGGGGAGACGTGTGGGTGAGGCTTTCCTATATGGTAAAGACATAATATATGTTTGTGTGATGTGTGTATGTATGCATGCATATATGTGCAGGGTTATATCTTCATACTGTTACCTCCTGTTGGCTGGAACAGTGTGTACCAGCTTACATCCATTAGGGATGGGTGAGTATGCCTGAGCCAAGTTCAGTTCCATCTTCCCAGTTCTGGCTGGCATCTTTCTTCTGACCACATAGCAGGGAGGAGGACAGCATCTCCCCCCACCAATCAAATTTCCCCTCTCCTGGGAATTTGACAATGGAAGAACTACAAAACCAGATCCTCCATCTCCTGAGACAAATTAGGAAGGGGCTTTCCAGAGTTATCAAGGAAGAGAAGAAGTAAAAATAGAAAGAAATACTTCATCCTGCTAACTTAAAAGAATGGTTTGTTTTTCCAGGATACGCCCTAGCAGGCAAGGCAGTTCTGGGATTGAGGACATAGAACCAAACCCCTGAGTGACAAGCACAGCAGCCTAATCCATGGCACATCATATTTACTCCAGTAAAACTGCACTGACTTCCTGGGAGTGAATCCTAATTTGTACCAATGCACCTGAGAAGAAAAGCTCAGGCTTCCAGTGATCAAACATTGTTAACACCTGAAGATCCTGCCCTGGCCCAAATATGAAGTGAGCTTGGTGATGTTCAATCAGTTCTTTTCCAACAGGTGCTCCTGGCTCAAACAAATCAGCCCCAATATCTCCACTGGCAAGCTGCTCAGAGGCTGTGGACAATGAATGAGGCTGAAGTGTTCCTAAGCGAGGGGCAAGACAGGTCTCTCACTGGGGTTGTAGAGAGACAGCAGCAGGGCACCAGACTAGCATGCGTAGACCCTCAGGTGGTCCAGAGTCACTTGGAGGAACTGGATGCTTTTAAGTTGGCAGGCCAGATGAGCTCCATCCAAGGGTACTGAAGGCGCTGGCCAACGTCATTGCACAGCCACTGATGGGAATATTTGAACACTCGTGGTGCACAGGCAAGGTCCCGGAGGACTGGAAAAGCGCCAATGTGGTCCTCATTTTCAAAAAGGGGAGGAAGGAGGAGCCAGGCAACTATAGGCCAGTCTGTCTCACCTCCATCCTTGACAAAGTCTTTGAAAAAATTATCAAGGCTCACATTTGTGAGAGCCCAGCAGGACAAATTATGCTGAGGGAAAACCAGCATGGGTTCGTAGCAGCCAGATCATGCCTGACTAATCTAGTCTCTTTTTATGATCAGGTTTCAAAATGCCTGGATGCAGGAGTAGGAGTGGATGTCACATACTTAGACTTCAGGAAGGCTGTCGATACAGTATCCCAACCCATACCAATGAACCAGTTAAGAGGCTGCGACTTGGACAACTATACAGTTCAGTGGGTGGCAAATTGGCTAGAGGGTCACACCCAGAGAATCATAGTGGATGGGCCAGTTTCAACCTGGAAGGGTGTGGGCAGTGGGGTTCCGCAGGGCTCAGTCCTTGGACCAATACTCTTCAATGTCTTCATCAGTGACTTGGACGAGGGAGTGAAGTGTACTATGTCCAAGTTTGCGGATGACACAAAACTGTGGGGAGAAATGGACACACTGGAGGGCAGAGAACAGCTGCAAGCAGACCTGGACAGGTTGGACAAATGGGCAGAAAACAACAGAATGCAATTCAACAAGGAGAAATGCAACATTTTTTGTAGGGAGGAAAAATGCCCAGCAGACCTACTGCCTAGGAAATGACCTGCTTGGTGGAAAGGAAGCAGAAAGGGATCACTAGGACTCCAAGATAAACATGAGTCATCAGTGTGACAAAGCCATCAGAAAAGCTAAAAGCACTTTATCATGCATCGGCAGATGCATGATGAATAGATCCAAGGAGGTGATACTTCCCCTCTATTGGGTGCTGGTCAGACCGGAGTTGAAGTACTGCATGCAATTCTGGGCACCGCACTTCAAGAGAGATGTGGATAACCTGGAGAGGGTCCAAAGAAGGGCCACTCATATGGTTAAGGGCTTGCAGGCCAAGCCCTATGAGGAGAGACTAGAAAACCTGGACCTTTCTAGCCTCCGCAAGAGAAGGTTGAGAGGCGACCTTGTAGCTGCCTATAAGTTCATCACGGAAGCACAGAAGGGAATTGGTGAGGTTTTATTCACCAAGGTGCCCCCGGGGGTTACAAGAAATAATGGCCACAAGCTAGCAGAGAGCAGATTTAGACTGGAC
>JAGPOW010000797.1:23760790-23786824 GCA_030014935.1 Caiman crocodilus | reverse complement strand
TCCCTCTGTGCCCGAAGGATCATTTCCTTAAGGCACAGCCACCCTTCCTGGGCTCCCATCTCTTCAAAACTCCTACTCTGCAGTGCATCCTTGACTAATGGCCTGAGCTCATTAAAATCAGCTTTCCTAAAGTCTAGCACTTTAACCCTACTAATTACCTTACCCACTCGACATCTTATGATGAATTCTATTATTTGGTGATCACTGTCCCCCAGGTGACTACCAATCTGTAGGTCCCCTGCCATAGCATCCCCCATTGCCAATACCAGGTCCAGTAAGGCATTCCCCCTAGTGGGACCATGTACCTCCTGTGTCAGATGGAGGTCTTGTATGCACGATAGGAATGTGCGTGAATGGTGGGACTTTACTGTCTGTGTCTCCCAGTAGATGTCTGGGTAGTTTAGGTCCCCCGTGACTACTGCCTCCTTAGTTTTTATGGTCTTTGAGAGCTGCCTCAGGAGCCCCAAATCTAGTTCTTCCCCTTGGTGTGGGGGTCTGTATCAGACCCCTACCACCAAATCCCTTTCTCCTTGCCCCCCATGTAGCTTAACCCACAATCCTTCTACTTTCTTCTCCTTCGATTCCGTCTTGATGAGGGTCGAAGTATATTGCTCACTGACATAGAGCGCAACCCCTCCCCCTTTCTTCCTCACCCTGTCCTTTCTGTACAGCTTATAACCCTCAATATGTACCGTCCAGTCATGGGAAGGATCTCACCAGGTTTCAGTTAGCCCTACTAAGTTGTAGTTGTTTTCTGCAAGCAGGAGCGCTAGTTCATCCTGCTTGTTCTCCATGCTCCTAGCATTAGTATATAGGCACTTGAGCCCTGTGACTGGTGCCTTTTTTGCCCCCTCAGCTCCAATTCCTAAAGGGCCCCTTATTGCTTACCTGCTTATTGCTTACCTGTGCTGTATTGCTGGCTACCCCACGGCTTGCAGGTTCCTGATGTTCTCCTTCTTCAGGCTGGGCTGTCCTTGTGGGTGCCATGTGGTTTGGTGATCTATGGCTTCTCCCACCCTCATCTTCCCCTCCCCCCAACGAGCCTAGTTTAAAGCCTGCTGGAGTTTATGACCATTGGTAAACCCCGCCGGAGTTTGTGACCATTGGTCCTTGTTTTTCCTTGGGTTGCTCTGGTGAACAGATGTTCTCTCAGATCCTGATGTACACCCCTTACATATTTATAAGCAGCCACCAGCTCCCCCCTGAGCCTGCGCTTTTCCAGGCTGAAGAGTCCCATGGCTCTCAGCCTTTCTTTATAAGGACTATTTTCTTGCCCTCTTATCATGCACGTGGCTCTCTTCTGGACTCTCTCAGGCTTCTCAACATCTTTTTTGAATTGTGGGGCCCAGAATTGGATGCAGTATTCCAGCTGTGGCCTCACCAAGGCTGAGTACAATGGGAGGATGACATTCTGAGATTTACTTGAGAAGCATTTATGGATGCAAGCCAGAGTATTGTTTGCTTTGCCAGCTGCGACATCACACTGGTGGTTCATGTTCATTTTGTGGTCAGTCATGAACCCCAAGTCTCTTTCAGCCATGGTACTAGCAAGCGTAGCACTGCCAAGTCTATAAGCATGCTTCGGGTTTTTTCTCCCAAGGTGGAGTTCCTCCCATTTGTCAGTATTGAGTGTCATCAGGTTTGTATCCGCCCACTTGGAAGTTTATCCAAGCCAGTGTGGATCACTAGCCTGTCTTCAGTTGTGGACACTATGCCCCAAAGTTTAGTGTCATCAGTGAACTTAGCCAGTGTGCTTCTGACACCAATGTCTACATCATTGATAAAGATGTTAAAAAGATCTGGTCCAAGGACAGAGCCTTGGGAGCACCGCTGGTCATGGAATGTCAAGATGATTCACTACCCTTGACTACTACTCTCTGAGTCTGACCTCAGAGCCAATTACCCAGCCAGACTGTGGTGAAGTTGAGGTCACAGTTGGCCAATTTTTCCGTGAGGAGGTCATAGGACACTAGATCAAAAGCTTTTTTAAAGTCTAGATATGTGACATCAGTGTCTTCTCCCTTGTCCAGTTGATGTGTCACCTGGTCATAGAAAGAGATGAGATTGGTCAGGCAAGACCTACCCGTAACAATCCCATGCTGGCTGTCCCTCCAGATGTTGCCTTTGGCCAGCTTATCCAAAAGGATCTCCTTGATAATTTTCTCCAGAATCTTACTGGGGATTGAGGTCAAGCTGATTGGCCTGTAATTCCCAGGATCTACTTTCTGACCTTTCTTGAAGATGGATACCACATTGGCCTTCTTCCAGTCTTCAGGTACTTCACTTGAGTGCCATGAATTTTTGAATATTTTTGCAAATGGTTTGGCTATGACACTTGCCAACTCTTTGAGTACTCTAGGGTGTAATTTTCCTGAACTGTCCCTCTGCAGGCCAGATGCACCCTGAAGGCCATATTTTGCCCACCCCTGGCATATAATGACAACATTTTATAGAAGCAAGACATTTGCTGCTGTGCTTCCCCTGCTGTAGATATGGAAGGTTAGGGTGTTAGGTCTATGTTGTGTCAGGGTTGATGGTAGTCTTATGTAGAGTTTAGATTATGGTGTGTATGGGAAAGTTTGGATAGGAATGAACCTACCTCAAGCAGGAGGATGAGCTAGATGACTTCTGGAATTCCCTTCCAGCCCTACTTCTCTATGATTCTGATTAAAAGAAACTTATAAGCAGTTTTCCTTCAAGTGTGGTAAAAGCTTGAGACAAAATTTAGCGATCTTGCATCTTCCCACTTATGGCTGTAGCATGTTAAGCACATCCAGCTGATAGAGAAACTGAAGCAAGGACAGAATAGTCATCAAACCAAAATTGATATGATGGCTCACTCAAAACAAAGTTGGGAGGCAAAGGCTTGAAGAGGACAGTTATAATCTTCCCAACATGGAAAGAAGGAAAGAGGCTTCAAGGTATGAACAGCATATTGGAACAGGAGCAGATCCCTCCAACCCTAGCACTTCCCTGGACTATTAGAGGCCTCTGTATAGACCTAGATATAATGGAGTTTGTGCTTTGTCCAAGACCCTCCCACAATCCTGTGCTCAGTATTGAGGGACATCATGGTCTTGTAGATCACCTCTGGTCTGCTGACCGCAGTTTGGGACTCATTGATTTACACCACTCTCATTAGGTTTCAGAACCATCATTGGATTGCGATGGATGGGAGCAGAGCTCCTAGGGATATTGTTCCACAGTGTCCCTCCACAGAGGATACAAACAGCCACTTACATCATTCTGTTTCCACTCCTGCAATATTCAAGCTTAGAATAGGAAGGACTCCCTTCCATCACTTGAAAAAAAATCAGCAGCTGGTTCCCTTTCCCTATGCACTTCTGAAACCCTTCTATTAGTGCAGGTAGCAGTGCAGATGTACTGACCCAGCAGGTCAGCAGTGTTCATAAAAGGAAATATAAGGAAAAGCAAGTAATCAGAATAATACATAACAGTATGTCTGTGGGGCAGAGCTGTACTTCTACCCACTGCGTCCATAGGTAGTGGATAGTGGAATGACCTTCAGGGAATGTTAGCTGTGAAATTAGCAGGGGTAAATCTGATGAATAAGCGGTCATGGGCCAAGCAACAGCAGCACCATGAGGATGCGGTGAGGAGCAGATGGCAATGATTTTCCTCTGAAAAGCCATATATATCCTTTGATGGTGCTATGACATGGTGAGTATAGGTCACCACTACAGGCCTGCCCTGGCCCCAGCCATGGATCTACAAGACCTCAATGGCAGAGCAGGTAGAAGAAGATGTTTTGAATCTCAGCACCTGTAAAGACAGAAGAAGGCTGCAGTGGAACAAGATCCACAACTGTCTTAGTCTGCTTGCCATTGGATCAGGGTCCCATTCTGGCAAGAGCCATGTGGAAACTGATGTGCATCAGCTTCTCCACAGTAAAAGAGATCACATACAGGAGTCAACCATGAAAAGAGCTTTTCCAGCACACTCCTCAAGCCCTTTGGTAACCAGGTAATGGTGGCAGAAGCAGGATTGTGAGGTCTGAAGCTCCAACTCATGAATTGGCATGAAGATGGCAATTACATGAAGGTCATCTAGCACTTGGATGAGACAGGAGTGCAGTTCAGCAGCTATAACTGTGACTAAGCAGCCCTCTTTAGGATGCACTCTGTTCACCCCACATGGGGAGGGGGCTAGAAATGGTGTCCTAAACATAACCTGTCTAATACAGTATTCTGTATTTCCTCCTGACTGGATAACCATGTCCAGTGAGATCACTTTTACTGTGGTTGAAAATACCAACAAAGACACACCATCATTTTCATGACCTGGAATATCAGGACACTCCTGGACAACCCTAATAGTGAACACCCAGGGTGCTGCACTGCAATTGTGGCCCAAGAACTAAGGTGACAAAATGCTGATGTGGCTGCATTGACCGAGACCCCATGAATGGAAAATTGACAGCTCAAAGAACACAGAGGCAGCTATATCTTCTTCTCGACTGGTAAACAGAATGGAGAACACCAGCTTCACAGAGTTGGTTTTGCCATTAAGAATGAACTCATAAACCAACTTGTCACCATGCTGGGTTACAAGGCTTTCAGGGTTTCTGGAAGCAGGGGGGAATTCCTCTTCCCCCCCACCCAGACAAACCCCAACTGCCAGGGGATCAAAGCCTGGGACAGACTGAAGGGCTGCTTAGCTTGCTTGCAGTGACACAAGCCTGAGAAGCAGAGGTGTGTACAGTATCTCCACCATGTTTTAAAAGCACATTTGCCTGGCATGTGGGGAGGCTTGCTGCTGTTGAGATCATAAAAAGGCACCCAGGGTTTTGTGACAGGGGGCCTCCTTGGGGCCGCATGCTACAGTCCGCCGGCCTGTCTCTGTGGGCTAACCACCCGCTTTCTCGCCCGCCATGACTTGATCTAATAGGTTTACTAATTGATGTTAATAAGCGGGAGGCTGCCCACTCATGCCCCGATGCCAGGGGGCACTATCTGCAACTCCTTCCATCCCCATACCGCAGCCCAAGCCTTGCTGATGTATTAGACATTGGTATGTCAAAATACCTGCCCGTCTCTCTTACGCTCCTCAAACGCTGCCCGTCTCCCCTGGGCCTCTCAAGTGCTGCCCGTCCCTGGGGCTTGCTGCGCCCCCACTGGGGCTTTTCCTACACCCCTCTCCAGGGCTGGGGTCCACCAAGCACTGCCCACCTCTCTCAGACTTCTCAAAGTACTGCCCGCCTCTCTTGGGCTTGCTGCGCCCCCGCTGGGGCTTCTCAAGCACTGTCTATCTCTCCCAGGCTTCTCAAGTGCTGCCACCTCTCTGGGGCTTGCTGTGCCCCCACTGGGGCTCTTCCTACGCCCCTCTCCAGGGATGGGGTCCACACACCCTGCTAGCTGCACCCTCACTGGCCCCTGGATCCCCATGCTACAATGTGTTTCCTATGAGGCCTCCTCTATCCCCTCACAGCCTCACCCAAACCACCGGTGTAATACAAACACAGACTCAAGCCTCTGGCTATAACTAAAGCACAAGGCACCTGGCCATGACAACATACCACTTAGCTATAACAAAACTAGCAGCCCACCAGCCTAAGCAACATTCAGTCGTACCAGGGGCCCTTCCATTCTCACCTGCAGCCTCTGCATCCAGTTCCCTCTCTCTCTCTTCCCAGGCAAAGAGCTCTTTTCTCTTTGGTAGCTGGCAGGGAACTGCCAGCCTGGCCTCAGCTTTTGGGCTTTATAAGAGCCCAGCCCTGCCCCTCCTGGCCAGCTGGCTCTCATTCGTTGCCCTGGCAACCCACAGCTGTACTGCTTAATCACTGCTAGAGCTTCTGCCCTAGCAGTTTTTCTCCTTTCCAGGCACAGGGCACTGAGGTACACCCCGTGGCCCCAGGAAGGAGGCAACTGTGAGAAGCCCGGAGAGAGGCATTTGGAGAGCCTAGGCATGGGCATGATGAGCCCCAGACTGGGGGCAGTATTTTAAGGAGCCCTAGAGAGGGGCAATATTTGAGGAGCCCAAGACGGGTGTAGTGAGCCCGGCAGCAGGTTAGCACTGCAGAAAAACCCACGAGAGGGACAGGGTGCTGTGGTAGACACCAAGAAAGGGGTTAGCAGTACAGCGTCCCAGGAGACAGACAGAGTGCTGCGGTGGTCCCCAGGAAGAGGGGATAGCAGTACAGCGTCCAGCAAAAGGGAAAGCAGTGCGGTGGGCCGGAAGGACCAGAGGCTTGATATAGAGTCCCAGAGCAGACAAGGGTCCCTGAGCGGGATGACATTTTAAAGAAGGCCCAGAGTGGGCATCGAGAGCCCCAAGGGACGGGCAGTACATTAGAAAGAGCCCGGAGTGGGCACAGAGAGAGCCCAGGAGGGGGCACTATCAGAGAAGATCTGAGAGAGCAGGAAAGCATGATTGTGACAGACCAATGTCTAGTACATCTGCAAGGCTTGGGGCATGGTATTAGGGGTTGGTAGGAGCCACGCATAGCCCATAAGGCTAGGGTGCCTGGGAAGCACCCATTATACAGGGAGATCCCAGAGAGAGTCCGGGAAATCACAGGGACAGAGGTCCCGATACTCTGTACCCAAGGAGGTGTAAGGCAGCCTCCCAACTGTATTTACCAGCAAAGACGTGGCAGGAAAGAATAAGAGGGTGCCCTTGGGCTGGCCTTGACAAGGTGCGAGGGACCTCGGGGAGATCATGGCCCTCCCTGCAGGGTATGCCGTGACAGTACTGTAAACTGAAAATTGACTGTCAGATGTGGAATTATAACAGCAGGAATGCCTCAAGAAGTGTATCTGCTTTTTCCCCACAGAAGGAAGTTTGACCTCCAGATGTAGGAGTACAAGGCACTGTCCAGGCTTGGGTAGATACCCTTCATTCATATTGGGTGCAGACACCTAGAGGTCTTCTCTACAGGAAATCAAAAGCATCTCTGTCCCAATGCACCTATTTACTACAGTAGGTCAAGACGTGCATCAATTCTACCAAAGAGACTAGATTTGTGAATCCGTCCATTTGAAATGAAAAGCCTCATTGATGTTTCTGTTTTGATTCTTTTCTTTTGTAAGGAAGTGAGTAGTAAAGACTCACAAGAGAGTAATGTGCTTTGTAAGCTTGTAACCTCTCCTTTCAAGATGATTTTGCATAAATTCTTCAAGTTTCTCCTGAGAAAAGGGGATATAGCAGCAAGGGTTAACTTCCTTCCCGAGGGCTGACATGATGACATCAACAGGAAGCTGTCAGCCATCTTTGTGTGTGTTAGCAGTTGTAATAAAGCCCTTTTGAGAATAAGAAGTCTCCCTGCCTTTTCCTGAGCTATGAGATAACACAGATGTTCTAATCATTTTATTACATGTTAAAAATATAGAATCAAATTCTCCTTTCACTTATTATTTGTGAAATTCCACTGATGGCAAAGGAGTTATTCCCAGTTACGCTTCTGGGAGAGAAGAATCAAGTCCAACAGTTTTCTGTAACATTTATGAGAATAAACCAAGCAGAGTCCCATAGGTAAATACATGTGTCCTTGTCAGAGCGTGTGGGCATGCAGGTGTATGCACACATAAGCTTTCGTGTTTTATTTAGTGCCTCTACTTTGCATTCAAGAGAAAATGCCTACCAGTGGCTAACCCCTTGCATTATACATTTTAAAAACATTGGCAACAACAACTATACCAACATAGCTCTTTTGAAGCAGGCCATCCCACATATTTTATGCTCAGGGTGACCTACTTCTTCCACCTCTTTCTGCATAATGTCTTGCACCTGGTGTTTTGTCCCACTTTACCATGAAGTTTAGCACATGCATTGTGCATGTACTGTTTTGCTCTCAGCAAACATCAGCTAGGCTTTTAAAATGGCTACAAAACACAGATCAAAACAGAGTTGTTCACTCATTCATCAGCCTCATGTTAAACAATAGCCATCAGACATGCACTGAAATGCTAACAGTCCCATTAACAAACAGTTGTGCTTGTTTCTATTGTTCTGACATGTGAAATGTATCTCCTAATGACCTGATTTCTTGGGTGTATTGTTGTGCCCTTCTTCCTAATAAACTGAAATGGCAAAGCTGTAATTACACAGTTACATTTGATTGCACACTTGCATTTGATACTGCACCACAAATATTGCACTTCTAACTTACCAAGAGTGTGAGGAACACCCATGATAAACTTGAAGTAGAGTAAGTTGTAGCTACCTTCATGTATAATACAGAAATGTAACTAAGAATCTACTTCTGCATTCTGCGATCTGTGGACTACCCAGAAGCATTATGGAGGGCATTCATGGCCTGTACTGTAGAACATACATCACATCTGCTCCACGGATTGCCTCTTGACCATCCCACAGTTACATGACCCTAAACAGATTAGCACCACCTCCCATAGTCACATCATCAGACCCTTAAAGTAGAACATGCTTGTTGTCATTATACCACACAAAAAGAAGTGGCTCATTATATTCTGGAGTTGATGACCTCCTTTCAGAGTGGTCCAGCGTATTCTGTGCAATGCCAGAGTGTGTGGGACAATGCAGCCCGCAGAGGAATTCTGTTCTGAATCACAACTGACCACTTTGGAAGATCTCCATTTACTTTGAGAAACAGCAGGACGGAAGGTGCTTTAGATAAAACTGGTTTTTTTTTTCACAACCAACTCAGATGATTGGCCAAAATCACTTCCTGTAGAAATAATCAGCTGCCACATAACACTCCTCGCCAAATTCTAGCTCAAGGCCAACTGCACTGATTAGTTCCTCATCACACTAAGCATTACCATCCAACAGATGGCCACCACATATCAATTTTGTGAAAAATCATGAGAATTATCCAATACATTTTTGTAAATGATTAGAAGAATTAATACAAAAACCGGATTTAATCATCATATCAAACCTGGCATTAATCAGGAAGAAATGACAGATGGCTAAAGAAAAAAAAAATTTTTTTTTCATAAATACCTCTTAGCTCTGCAGAAGAGGTGTCAGCATTCAATGCAAGAAAGCATGTCTCTGAGGAGGCAGTTTTAACATTTGCCCTGTGATTTGTGCCTGTTGAACAGTATAATAATGATGTTAAAACTGTAACTCTTTTATAGGTGGGAAATAGAACCACTAAGGGTGGCACACCAAGATAATTTAGTCATTTCAGGTGGTACATTACCTGCCTGTCAGTGCAGCCATGTTGTTAGTATTTTTATGAGGCCAGGAAGAGAGATACTCCTTCCTGAAGAAGAGTTTACAGGTTTAACAGACATGGGATAGTAACTTTGAAAGGTGGTTAAGCACTGGAACAAGTTACCTGCAGATTACCTGTCATTGGAAATTTAAGTTCAAGGTAGACTAACGTTTGTCTGGGATGGTGTAGTTGGGGGATGAACCTGCTTTGAACAGGGCTGCTGCAGTAAGTGACCTCCCAAGGTCTCTCCAGTCCTGTATTTCTATTATTAGGATCACATTATTCCTTTTAACCATTAGCTCAAGAAAGGGTCAGAATAGAGTCTACTTTCTGTGTCTTAGACTTGATGACCATCTTCCCAACACCCAAGAAAAGCCTATCCACTACAAGGATTAAAGGGATTCCCAAGGCTATCTGCAGATCCTTAGTTTATTGTTCTATCTATAATGAAGATCTACCTATGCAGACATTATCTTCCTTGTATATCAAAAGCAGAAAGGTCACAACCATGTGTCATATTTTTCATACCAAATTGTAGAAGTAATGGTACCATTCTGTAAAGCATGTGAGATATTTTGTGCTGAACCCCCTGTCCTGCAGGAAATAGAAAAAATCATCATATCTGATGGAAGGACCTGAGGGGCTATGGGGAACATCTTCAAGGAGAAAGAAAGAAAGACTGACCAGGTATGGCAACAAGAACACCCCAGACTAAGATAGTGTGAATCTGAACAGCCCAGCCCAAAAGCATGACAAAAATAAAAGTACCAAGAAGCCAAGGCTCACCATGTTGACACATGGAAAAAAGATTAAATCATCCTATGTAAGACACTGTCAATTGGAATAGCTGTTAACTGGAGCATTTACTGAATTGTTAAAGCATCACAAAGGTTAAAAGCTTTAAATTCCCATTTAATTTTACATTCATTTTTAATAGTATTCACTTACTTCTGCAATTACTCCACTTCTAGTAATATGCAATTAAGAAATGTGATAGTATATTTTGTTCCCTAATCTTTAAGCAAAGAGGAATAGCTCATCCTACCAGCCCTAAAGATTACCCTTGCCACTGGACACATGTCTACTACTCAGTGAGCATATCTACACATGCTATTAAGGTGCAGTCAGCTTTTCTGGGAGCACACCTACATGTGTGCTAGTCAGAAACAAATTTGCTCCTGATGGGAGCAGTTCACTGCAGGGCTACTCCTGCCCTGCTCTGAGCCCTACAGCAGCCAGGGGGAGTTCCAGGTTCCCCTGGATGCCAGCCCTGGGCTGGCAGGAAGCACAAGACAAGAGTCAGGCCTGGGTTCTGGTGGAGTAGGGGGAGCTATTCCACCATTGGGGCAGTTGCCTCCAAGCCTTGCATGCAAATCAGCAGGGCCAAGGCCAGTCCCCTGCCCTAGGCAGCTTCCCATCTCCCAGGCCCCATCAGCTGCCTGCTTCCCAGGCCCAATCGGACTGCGAGCTGAAAGGAAGCTGTACAGGAGAGGGAACAGTTCCCCTGCCCCTGGTGCCTGGGCTTACTGGGAGCAAGTTGTGGTAGTAGCTAACCATGCAATAGGCTCATTTACTGCACAGTAAATGCTGTACACATGTAAACAGTGATGATTTTATGCACAGTAGTTTGTCTATTGCAAAGTTAAGTATCTCTTGTAGAGGCACCCAAGCTGAAGCACTGCATCTCAACAGAAATTCCTCCCCATCCTTGCCCCCACAAACCCACAGACTCAATTGGAAAAATAACTTTCCACTCTCAAAAATAACTGAATAGGTTTTAGTAAACTTAAGCATTCACTCTGAGACTAAGAAGAAGCATGGAGATATCGATCCCCCAAGTTTAAGTATTATAAATGTCTGAAACTAACTCTTTCTTGTGACAATATGCACACAAACTTGGGCTCCTAACCTGCAGTGAGTCCCTTTGCGCACACTGAGTCATTCCTGAACCAGATCCTGGGCATAAGTGTCAATGATGCCAATAATTTCATAGATTTCTTATATATTATGGCTGGAAGGGACTCGGGAAGATCATCGAGTCCAGCCCCACACCCAAAGGGCAGGAAGTCAGCTGGGGTCATAGGATCCCAGCAATATAAGCATCCAATTTATTCTTGAAGGTGTTCAGTATAGGTGCTTGAACCACCTCCAATGGCAGGCTATTCCAGACCTTGGGGGCTTGGGCAGTACAGAAATTCTTCCTTATGTCCAGTCTGAAATGGTCTTGCAGTAGTTTATAACCATTCGACCTTGTCATCCCTTGGGGAGCTCTGGTGAACAAATGTTCCCCCAGATACTGGTAATCACCCCTAATAAGCTTATAGGTGGCCAGCAGATCACCCCTGAGCCTGAACTTTTCCAGGCTAAATATCCTCATAGATCTCAGCCTGTTGTCGTAAGGTCTGTTTTCCTGACCTCTGATCATGTGCATGGCTCTTCTCTGTACTCTCTCAAGCTTCTCCACATCCTTTTTGAATTGTGGGGCTCAAAATTAGAAGCAGTACTCCAGCTGTGGCCTAACCAAGGCTGAGTACAAGGAAAGAACAACATCCCGGGATTTGCTTGAGAACCATCTGTGGATGCAAGCCAGAGTTTTGGTCACTGTGCTAGCTGCAGAATCACATTGAAGGCTCATGTTCATCTTGTGGTCAATGATGACCCCCAAGCCTCTTTCTTCCATAGACTAGCCAGTGTAGCACTACCAAGCCTATAAGCATGCTGCTGATTTTTCCGACCAAGGTGGAGAACCTTGCATTTTTCAGTGTTAAACACCATTAGGTTCTCATCCACCCATTTGCTGAGCCTGTTCAGGTCAGCCTGGATCACCCTCCTGTTTTCAGGTATGGATGCTTTGCCCCAAAGTTTGGTGTCATCAGCGAACTTGGCCAGTCTGCTTCTGACTCCAATGTCCACATCATTAATAATGATGTTGAACAATATGGGTCCAAGGACAGAGCCCCACTTTTCACAGGGCACCATGAGGATTGACTTCTGTCAGTTACCACCCTCTGGGTCTGACCATGGAGCCAATTTCCCAGCCAATGGATCATGGTGGACCCAAGGCCACAATTGGCCAATTTTGCCAAGAGGTGAGCATGGGATAACAAATTGAAGGCTTTTTTGAAATCAAGATATACAACATCAATCTCTTCTGCCTTGTCCAGGTGATAGGTCACCTGGTCATAAAAGGAAATGAGATTGGTCAAGCAAGACCTACCAACTACAAACCCATGCTGGCTATCACTCAGGATGTTGGCGTTGGTCAGTCCATTAAGGATGGCCTCTTTAATAAACTTTTCTAAAATCTTCTCTGGGATAGAGGTCAGGCTGATGTGCTTATAGTTTGCCAGATACACTTTCCTCCCTTTCTTGAAGATAGGCACCACATTGGCCTTCTTCTAGTCTTTGGGCACTACACGGAAGCACCAGAAGTTCTCAAAGATCTGTGCCAGAGGCTGGGCTATGATGCTTACCAGCTCCTTGAGTAACCTGGGGTGTAGATTGTCAGGGCCAGCTGACTTGAAGGTATCCAGCCTCTCAAGGTGTTCCTTTACGAGGTCCACATTGATGGAGAGCAAGGGATCTCCCTCACCTGGACCTCCCTGTCCCATAATGGGCATGGAAGTCCCATGGGACTGATGAAAGACCGATGCAAAATACCCATTTAATAAGTTAGCTTTTTCCTGGGTGTCAGTTATCAGTTGACCCATCTGGTTCAGCAGGGGTCCAGTGTTGCCTTTGCTTTTCCTCCGGCTCCCCACATATCTGAAAAAAGACTTTTTATTGTCCTTGATGCTTTAAGCTAGTTGGAGTTCAGTTGCAGCCTTGGCTTTCCTGGTTTGCTCCCTGCAAGAGCAGTGCAGAATATTCTTCCTTGGAGATGAATCCCATCCTCCACCCTTTGTAGGCCTTTCTTTTTAGCCTCATTAGGTCTGCTAGATCCCTGGAGATCCAGGGGGGCTGCTGTGCCCTCTTGCTTCCTTTGCTCTGAGATAGAATAGAATAAGCATTGAGCATTAAGGATCACTCCCTCGAGGAGCAACCATTCTTCCTGAACTTCCCTCTCCCTGGGGTCATGATCTCTTAGGGCCTCACTGACAAGCCTCCTGAGCTTGACAAAGTTGACTTTCCTGAAGTCAAGGACTTCTGAGTTGCTGACTGACTTGCCAGCTTTACGGTGGATGGTGATCAGCTTGTAGTCACTGTCACCCTGCTTCCCATTGATCACTAGGTCGCTGATTAGGTTATCCCCAGTAGCCAGTTCCAAGTTGAGCAGCACTTTACCTCTCATTGGCCCAATAATGTTATAAGATGCCAGAGTAAGGTAGAAATCTCTCTTCTTCCACATCTCAATGGCTTTGATTCAGGAAAACCCATGGAAAAGAATAGCATTTCAGTATCTACTGTCCCAAACAGACAGGGAAAAGTACTAAAGTGCTTCCCTGAATCAGGAACGAAGAGGTGAACAGTGTAATTTACCTATTCACAGCAGCACTAGGACCCCCTACTCAAACAGACAGAAAAGTTCCCACCTGGAGGCTGTATTAACTTTGCTGATGCTTTAACTCTGCTCTTCAAAACACTCTATATAGACATACAAAAGCTCCAATGCCTCAATTGTGCCATAGAATGGGAGCACAAAACCCACAGTCTGAAGATAAGATAAAATGTTAACTAGAAAGGACTAGTGATCAGTCATGCATTTGGGATTTATACCCTCTCTATTGTGCACTGATTAGACCTGTCACTGGTGAGCAGAGGCATGGCTAGGGTCTGCAAGTCTGCTCCATACCTATCCCACTCACCATCTCTCTAGCTACAGTGCAGGTCAAGGAGTAGAGGGAGAATCAGCTCCTCTACTCCCTACATCATTGTCTGCAAGGACCCCAGGAGCAGACAGAGGGGAAACCCCCACTAGCATCTCCAACACTCTTGGGCTTACCAGGGTGTCAAGGCAGTGATCCGGGGTGAAGGGGCTCATGGGAACCAGAGGGAACAATTAGGGTGGTAAGGGTGACAATCATCCCTGTGAGTGGATGGGGTGATTTTACGGGGCGGGCTGACTGGCAGCAGTCTGACTGCTCCCCACCCACACACTCCTCCCTTCCCCTTTTTCCTTTCCCCCACCCCCAATCCTGCCCCACCTACTCCTTCCTGATGACCTCTTCCTCCTGGACCCTGACCCCACTTCACTCTTTTCCCACTCACTCCATTCCCACCCACCTGTTTCCTGGCTGTTCCCAGCTATCAATCTAGGGCTGTAGGTTCTTGTATGATAGCTATGGCAGTGCCTTCTGGTATACTGGAGGACTGCAAATTGTGGCTTTCTCTCAGGTGAATACCCAAAATTTAAATTAACGCAAGCTAGGTAGCCCAGCTCAAAGGTATTCCTGGCCTGAAGTGGATAACTTTAAGATGCCTAAAGGGTACCTAGGACTACTTAATGAGACTTAATGTGTGATCATTTAAGTTTTAAGTGCTTTTAACATAATCTAATTGTAATGTGCAACCCCACCCTCAGATTGCTGCAGAAATACTGAGTCTCCCCTGTGCATATCATTTAAGCTGTCCAATCTGTGGGTCCCCAAAACTAAGAGGGCTTCCACCTGGTTTATCTTCTTTGTCCCAGGCAAGACAAATCCTACAGGGGGACTGCACTACGGGAACGCATGGGGTTATCTCCCCCCTGCAGCAGGTCATGATTTAGAGCTTAATGTAGGAGGCATGGCCAAAAAGGAAACAAGGGGGAAATAGGAGATTTTCTATCCAAAGAAAGAAGTTTCTAGTGCCCCACAAAGTGAAGAAAACAGCTGAGGCAGGCATTCCCCAAGGTCAGTCAATATCATATAATGAACCCTGACTCTAGCTAAGAACAGCTTCCATAATATACAGCTGCATATGATTTCTCAAGGATCCCACCCTGTTATTTTTCCTGCCACACTTTGGTGTTAAAAATTGACAGGGAGGCTGCTTCTAGAGGGCAGAGGGGGTTTTGAATAGAAGGTCCTTGTCTGAGCTGAGGTTCCCTGGCCTTGTCATACTTGGCTCTGGCTGACCCCTTGGCCTGCCACAGCTCACTGTTCCAGGACTGCAAACTCCCAGGCCCCAGCTCCAGCCACATCCTCAGTGGCTCCAGACCCCCTGGCTCTTGCTCTAGCCCTCACAGGCTCTGGGGTCCTCAGCCCTTGGTATTGCCTTCACAAGTTCTGGGCTTGCATCCCAGTCTTTACCATCTTTTATGTCCAGTTTCTGTCAGACAGTAACAACCTTTTGGCACTGTATGGCAGTATTGTACACATGTAGCACCCCAGGTCACAGCTCCAGGATGTGAAGGGCCTCTGCCATATCACCATGGCATTCAATCTGTCCCTACCAGCCCTCCAATCTAAGCAAAAACATGAGCATCAGCTCCAAAACAAAAGGTTCTCCTCCCAGGGTTAATTTTGCCCTGAAGAAGTCCTACCTCAAAGACCCAAGGCACATATCTGTTCCTGTTCAGGATGTAGAGTTTCTTGCAACTCCCCTGAAGCTCAGAGTCTTTTCTCTAGGCCACCAGGCCTGGCTCTTTCTTGGAACTCTACTTCCTGCAGCACACAGCCAGACTGCCCCACTAGTCCAGGCCTTGCGCTTATAAGTCTCTGCCTAGGTCACCTGACCCTACACTTCCACCCTCAGGTCTGTCAGTCGCTGCTCACATCTGGGCTCACATCTGTGGCCATTTTACTCCAGGGCTCTTTGCCTGTGGTACTGTCCCAAGGGCTGGGGAAGACCAGTTATCCCTGGACTCTTTCCCCCTGCTTAGTAATGGGGTAGGGAGTCCTTACAGTGTCATGGTGTTCTTAAGCCTTCCTAGAGAAATTGGGGGTTGACTACAGCCAAGGCTGGGGACTTTGACTAGGATGTGTGTAGCAGGTTTGAGCCACAGGGGGCAGCCATGATGACCCCTGGTGACTGTGTGGCTCCTACCCAGCTCTGTCTCTAACTTTGCCCTCCCTTAAGTACTTTCCTACCACACCTTTTTGTTATTGAAGTTAGGTAAGGGAGGCTACCCACAGGCCTTAGCAAGAGCCTAAGTCCAATCAGTTCCTGAATGGGTCCCTCCCACTAGCCTCAATCCAGCCCTTATGCTAAAATAGGCCCTCTTGGCCTAGCAATACCCCTATGGGGCACTTATAACATTATGGGCAAATTGTGTGGCTCCATTGCTCCCTTATAGCACACCCCAAGCCCTGCAGGTGAGGTCAGTTCAGATGTTAGCTTCTCTACACCCCTATCAGGACTCTCAGACCCTCTGGGACTCCCTACTCTCTTTCTCCATGTACTCAGCCCCTCAGCCCCTCACACCATCCCTCTCAGAGACTGCAGACCCTCTAATCCTCTGCTCTAACTCTCCCTGATGGTCAAGAGATTTGGGCCTAATAAAGATCTGACAGAATGGAACATAGGTGACCAGGTGATATACTGAAAATGAGAAGATATAGACTGGATGTTAAATGGAAGGGACCTGCATATGTGGTGAACAAGACAAGTCCAACTGTTTTCTTACTTGGAAAAATGAGAGGAGATAGCCTTTACATATCACTGTTAAAACCTTGGAAAGGATAGTAATTTTGTTTTTGCAGTGAGATGCAAAAAAGCTTAGAAAACTTACAGAAGACACACACCAAGCCTTGCGGTGGTATACATATTGCCAATGTGCATGTCAGCATTGTAAATATAAATAATATCCTTCTGTGAGAAATTTCCCTCAACAATGTTTGTTTATTTTCTTTTGCAGAACCCAGTGTGAAAATTTGATCCAGTGGTGACTGGATCCAGAGGCCCAGGTTTTGTCAGCAGGGTCACTGGTGCTTTCTCTGTCTCAACCATGGCTCAGTGGCTACAACAATTGTTTTGTCTTTTTTGTTTTGTTTGCTTTGTTGTTTGTCTCGGGTTGGCTGTTCGGACTTTAGATACCAATATTAATAGTGTTAAAGTCTGTCAATTGATGCTTTGTAATGTTTCATCAGTTAATGATTGCAATTTTATGTATTTTGTGACCCAGTGAACTGTTCAATCTATCCAAGCTAAACCATGGCTATATGAGCATATCACCCCAGTGCAGCTAGGATTAGCTTTGCTACTTTTGCAGCATGTTTTGTCCCACCCTGATCTACGTGCTATACTCCAGTCTATTAATAAATACAGTCAAGAAGCCATGGTTCAAGTCAAACATAACAAAAAAGAAATACTGGCAGTATTAGAAAAGGTGTGGAATGCTGAACAGCATTCTTGGTGGAAAGCTTTAATTGGATGGGGTCCAACTGATATGGGATTTTTTTTAAACCTAATTTTACATCCTATTGTTGTTTTGCTTTGCTTTTTGTACAAATGATATTGCTTGTGTTCATGATTTTATTTTGTTGAAAAACGAAACGGCTATGTTAAACTAAAACACTATCAAGCTCAGTGGCTGCAAGGATTATATTATGAAATGCTTCTTCAATAAGCAGGATGTCAGGCAAGCCTGGGGTGAAATGATCACTTGCTTCATGAAGAGCTTGGATGATGGTTGCAGGCCTTGAGCAGCAGGGGCAGAGTTTCATTACCAGAATGACTTCCATGCAGTGATGGCATAGGTGAACCTAGCCATCAAGGAGGGGTTGTTAAGGTAGCTTGTCATGTTTTATGCTTTAAGTTGCACCAGTTTATAAAGTGGTGAGTTTACAGTATTGTTTAAAGTTTTCTTTTATATTCAGCCTAAAGTTGCAGGCCTTGAGCAGCAGGCCTCATTGTTATCTGAACTTTTCATTTTGTTGGTGTTTGCAATATCAGCTGACCTTGCCTCTTGCCAGCAGCTTATGGCCTTGAGCTTGCTTGCATGGTTTCTTTCCCTTTATATCACTGTGGGAAGATTTTCTAACACAACATAGTAATAGCTTTGTTACTAGATCAAATTAAATGAATTTGGCACTAACTAATCAGAGAGATTATATAATTGGATATGTTAGTGAAAGGTGATAAAGAAGACGCATAGACAGCGCTCAAAGTAAGACACTGGAAAGAGACCAAATTAAAAGGTGTGCTCATGATGGGTCTGTTGGACAAAGGAGTATGCTAACAGGATAAAATATGGACAATATGCTGACTGCAAAGAAACCAGTCTGAAAGCAAGGAGTCATCAAATAAGTAAAGTTAGAGAAAAGCATAAAAGGGAGGGTAGGGGGCAGCATGAAAGTTGTGTGTGTTGTTGTCATCATATATCCAGCCTTTAACACCAGCCAATGATGCACCCTTTTCTTCAGGAACTGAGTGGCTGTCTTTTGTGTTGAGCAAAGTAACAAAGGGGTTTGGGCAAGATCTTTGTACTAAGTGTTTTTCTCTTTTTGAATATAGAAACTGCTAAGATAATACTTGTTGTGATAATAAAGTTAGGTTTTTATTTTAGGACACTGAGTTGTCTGTGTTCATATTTCACATTCCATTTAAGGGTTAATTGTGCTTTAATGATCCCTAAGCCCCTTCTCTGAACTAAGGATTTCTCTGTAGGCCTTGAGCCTGTCTCCAGAAAGGCTCAAAGCTTGCAACACAAACAATATCAACATAAAACAAAGGCCCCTTGCCTGCATAAACCCTTTCTTCTCTGCTGTAGGTAATATTCTGTGGCTTCTAAGCCTGCAGTCATTCTGCTTCCCCTATCTTCAGGAGTCCTTCTACCCCTGCTGCAGAAAACTCCTCTCTTCCAGCTCTCAGGGCTAGACTTTCTGACCAGCTCAGGCACTGGTCTTATCTAGCCCCAGCCTGGCCCTCTCAGGCAGCTTCTCCCCTTAAAGTGGCAGGCACACCACAGTGCCCTGCTACAGTTGGCCAATGCTTCTGCTAGGAACAAAGCCAGAATTTTCTTGCCCTTCTGTTCAGGGTCACACCAATCATTACCTTTGGTGTTAGGAATGAATTTTACCCCATGGTCAGATTGGTATGGACTGTGGTGGCTTTTGCCTTCCTCTGTAACAAGGGGCAATGGCCCTCTACCTGAGACCCTCATGAGCATATACCATAGGCAGGCAATTATTTTGACCGGAAGGCCACTCAATGAGTTTAGTGAGCTGTGAAGGGCCACAAGGGTGGCCCCACCATTGACAAGCATCCCACCCCCTGGTCACAATCTTGGAACCATTTGGAAAGGGGGAACTATCTTGGAACTGGAAAATAAATGATATACTAAAAATCAAACATCCACTATAAAATATTGTAATTTTATTTTTTTAAAATACTTTTGTCCTGATGTGTGTGTTTTTTGCTGTGTATTGATTGAAAAATAGCTCAAATTGAAGTCTTGCTCTTGTATACTGTGACGGGTTGGATGTCTGTGGGGAGGTATGGGTGGGTGGCTATGGAGTTTGTGAGGGGCTGTGGGTGTGGGAAAGGGTGTGGAAGTATGTGTGGATGTGGGTGGGTGGGTATGGGGGATTGTAGTGATATGTGTGTGTGTGGGGGTGGGTGGTTATGGGGTTTGTGGTGGGATGTAGTGTGTGTGGAGTGGGACGGTGCCTGAGATTGTGTGTGGGGGTACATGTGTGGTGGGGTGAGTGTATGTAGCAGTGAGCGGATCTCAGGTGGCAGTGATGCAGGGTAGCCCGATATGCTGTCGGCTCCAGGTGACTGCACCAAGAACTGCCTGGCAGTGGCAATGGAGAGGAGTCACTTTTCCCCAACACTGAGCAACAGTATCTGCCAAGAAGCTGCTGCTGCTGCTACTGAAGCCACCTGGATGAGTCCAGAGCAGGTGCGGGGCATGCTGGGCCAGGGCTGTGCATGCGGGTCCCCACCAGCACCACAGTGTTGGGGTCAGCAGGAAGAAGCCACCACTGCCTGGGCTACCTAGGAAGGCAATCCAGCCACAGAGCCACCCCAGCCCTGCTGCATGCCCAGGGGGCAGCTGGACGTGCCACGGCTGGGCAACACCTGAGTCAGGCAAGACCAAGGGACCCACCATAGGCTGAACAAAAATCTGGCCAATGGCAGCCTCAGCTATATTATAGTCCACTGGCTCAGGAATTGGTTCTGTGGTCAGAACCAGAGAGGGGTAGATGATGGAAGTCAACCATCGTGGTGTGCCGAGACCAGTGGGGCTCTGTCCTTGGGCCTATTCTTTTCAACATCTTCATTAATGATGTGGACATAGGTATCAGAATCAGACTGGCCAAGTTCTCTGATGACACCAAACTTCGGGGTAAAGCGTCCACACCCAAGGACAGGATGGTGATCCAGGCTGACCTTGACAGGTTAGCAAAATGGGTGGATGAAAACCCTTCCACCTTGGGAAGCAAAACCTGCAGCATCCTTATAGGCTCAGCAGTGCTACACTTGCTAGCACCATGGCTGAAAGGGACTTGGGGGTCATGATTGACCACAAGATGAATATAAGCCACCAATGGAATGTTGCACCTGGCAAAACGGGCAAAACGAGCAAAACTCTGGCTTGTATCCATAGATGCTTCTCTAGCAAATCCCAGGATGTCCTCCTCCTGCTGTACTCAGCCTTGGTGAGGCTGCAGCTGGAGTACTGCACCCAATTCTGGGCTCCACAATTTAAAAAGGATGTGGAGAAGCTTGAGAGAGTCCAGAGGAGAGCCATGCATATGATCAGAGGGAAGGAAAACAGGCCTTATAAGAGGCTGAGAGCTATGGGACTCTTCAGCCTGGAAAAATGCAGGCTCAAGGGGGACCTGGTGGCTGCCTATAAGTATATAAGGGATGTACATCAGGATCTGGGGGAATGCCTGTTCCTTATCATTCCAGATCCTTAAGATGAGGGCATGAAACTGTGATGTGAACTCCTCTCCTCCCTGTTTGAAGATTTTAGTGGGGATTACATCTGCTCCAGATGCCTTGCTGTTGTTCATCTGTTTGATGACTTTCCTCACCTTGTCCAGGATTGGAGGGATTCTGAGATCATCTCTGACTGCGTATTGCAGGATGGAATTGAGAACACTCTCATCAACAGAACAGTCTTGATCGAGAAGGTCTTCTAAAAGCTCCTTCCAACAGGCATTGATGGCTCCCCTTTCTTTGATCAGGTCTCCTCCATTCTTAGGTCTCAAGGAGGTTAGTCCCTGAGTGTTTGGACTATAGATGGCTTTGGTGGAACGGAAGAAAAACTGTGCATATCATGGATGTCAGTGAGATGTTGAATCTCCTTGTGGGGGCTGAGAAACGCTGGCAGAATGGGGCTGCTGAAGTGGAATTGAGGTGCTGGAGACGCAGTGGTTGCAACAACAAAAAAAAACTTTACTTACAGTCTGTATACACTGTAGGCACATTACTTGAAGTTACAAAACTTAAACAGGAAACAGGCACACTGATGCTCACACTCACACAGGGTATGGGGTATCAGATGATTCCGGCAGGGAGTCGTTGTCGGTTGATCAGGCCTTCTTTGTGGCTTGGAAATGCACGTGGGGATCTCTCCTTATGTGCATCCGAGCACTCCTCCGGTTTGGGCGCGCACCGCCCAAGCCTTTTATGCGGTCAGTAAGCCATTTGCTGACCGACACGTGTACGTAATTTACGGTGAGCCAATCGTGAGCATGCATGCGGTGGTGCAGCTGCAAGGTTTTGGCGGTCTCTGATCTTGCACCGAGACTTTTTTCCCACGTTACAAAGGAAATCCCTGCACCCATGTTTGCAATGTGCTTAACACAGCTGTGCCAAGGCATCTCTTTAACTGTTCTGCTCTGACACTCCTTAGCCTTGTCTTACCACCATTTATTCTTTATATCACATGTCCTCCTTTGGAACTGTGCCTTGGCTTGTTGGAGATTCAATTTCTTTTGCTTGGAGTTGGTGTCATTTTGCCAAGCAATAAAAGCCTTCTGTTTGCAACTGACTAGCTCTTGGATCTCCTGATTATTGTCATCAAACCAGTCTGGATGTTTCCTGGTAGAGAATCCAAGTGTCTCTTCACAGGCACTCATGATCGAGGCTTTGAGGGCATCCCCCACACAGCTGACATTCTTCCATTGTTGTTGACTGGAATTCACCATTTTTTCATTGAAGCACTGATGGAAGAGATTTTGCTTGCTGGGATCTTTAAGTCCTTCAGCATTGATCTTCTGTCAGCATTGCTTCTTCTGCAGCCATTGTTTGTGAGCCAGTTTGAATGAAATAATTGAGTGGATGAGTTGGTGATCAGTCTAGCAGTCATCGGCTCCTAGCATAGCTCAGGTGATGCAGACAACTTTGTCATCCCAGGCATGGGTGATGACACAGTCAATCAGGTGCCAATGCATAGATCGTGGGTGTTGCCATGATGTCTTGTGCCTGTTTTTCTGGCAGAAAAGGGTGTTGGTGAGTCCATGCTCCATGCATTTGATCAAGAGGAGGATGCCACCAAGGTTCTCCTTTCTTACTCATTCCTTGCCAATGGTTCTGCTCTAGAGGTTTGAGTCCCTTCCAACTCTGGCATTGAAATCACTGAGAAGAATAAGTCTGTCTCCTTCCAGAATATCAGAAAAGACTTGGCTAATGTTGATGTAGGTAGAATTCCTTCTTCATTTCATTGGCAGCTTCAAGAGTTGGAGCATATGAGCTGTTGATAGCAGCATTTTGGCTCCCTCATCAGTTCAAAATGAATAGTCATGAGGTGCTCATTAATTCCCAATAGGGAATTCATTGTGTTGTGTGGCTGGCAAGGGTGAACTGGGCACTTGGTGCACCCCATGCTGCTGCGCCCTCTCTGGCACTGAATCACGCCCTCCCGGACACTAGACTGCACCTTCCCTGGCACTCAACTGCGCCTTCCCTGGTGCTAGGACCTCACAACCTGTGGGCCCCTATGAGGCCTCCTCCAACCCCTGATAGCCTCACCCAAACCACTGGTTTAATACTACAATGATAAAGCAAACACAAGCCTCTTGGCTATAACAAAAACATAAGGCATCTGGCCATACCAACATAAGTCTTCTAGCTACAACTCAACATCACTGCTCCAGCCTCTGGAGCCACCATCCTTCCCTCAGTCTGCTCGAGCAGTTCCTACAGCGCTCACATCACCGCTCTCAGGAGCTCCTGCCTCTGACTCTCATCAGTTGCCCTGGCAACTTGCAGCTGTGCCCCTTCTCCGCAATAGGGCTTTTCCCCAGCAGCTTTTCCCCTCTCTAGGAGCGGGGCAGTGAGGTGCTCTGTGACAAATACTCACAAAATTCCTGGGCACGGACAAGTTCTGGAACCAAGTCATCTGATGTAGTTAGTAGAGTTATACCATGTCATAAGCAGGGATCTTGGTTGTGTCTGATTTTTTTTTTAAATCCCCAATTTTCAGATTAAAAAAAGTAACCTTAAATCCACATTTTTCCATGATTAAAATGAAACACCGCAATATACATATCTATCTCTTAGTAGTGTTTCATTTTAATCATGGAAAAGCGTGGACTTGGTTCGTCTCCTCCAGGCACCTCAGTAATATGTCTGGGGATAGCCAGCTGCTGCATAAAACTTCTGGCCTCTCTATAATGGAGCAGAGTGATTTTTGAAACCCTGGCCTTGGCTGATTAGCAGCTCCCTGCTAGAGTGATTCCCTGAGGTAGATGAGACCCATTTGATGAAGACATACCAATACCTAGCATAGAGCCCTGGCAGGACTTCTCTGGTGCTCTCACATGAAATGCAGATAAATTTCTTGAATTTGGATGAAAAGAAGTTCTTCCACAATGATGATTTGTTTGAATACTTGATTCTCTAGAGGCCTAGTGGTAGCTGAACAGATTACCCTGGGCTGCCTTGGGAGTGCGGCTGCTCATTTCCCTCTCACCTTCTCCCTATCCTTTGAGAAGGCTGACAGGAGAGATATGGCACGGGAGGACAAAGCAATACTGACCAAAATCTGATAAGCTGTCTCCAGGAGGGAGCAGGTTGCAGCCGCTCGGGGGAGTGGAGTCTGCAAACTGGACTCCAAAAGGTTTGGTGTGCAGGATTTTGTAAAGAAAATATTGCATTGCAAAGAAAGCATTAGGGGAAAAAAATCATTTTTTGCATTGCACCTCCCATAACAAAGAAAAAGCCTGCAAAGAAAAAACTGCCAGGGGGTCAGAAAAAAAAGAAGCTGATTTGGAGATGCGAAGCAGGTGTTAACCCCACTCTCACCCCCTCTCAGGAACCATGCATATGAAATGCACTATAATGCATTAAAGACTTGCTAAAGGGTAAAGCCTAAAGGCCCTGAGAGGTCTATGCATGGTTAAATTTTGCAGATTGCCTGCTTATGCTGAGGGTTGGCGGGGTTGTTTAGTCTTTTTTCTTACAAGAAATGCTGGCTGCACCCTAGCACTTAACAAGTATTCAATCTCCCTCCAATAATAGTGCATCTGCAACTCTTTGCAACTCTTTCCAGTAATGCCATTACTTCATAATCCCCCCACCCCACCCCCCACAAGCAAAGCATCCCATGCTGAGGCGGGCATGGTCTCCAAAAACCAGCCCACTCCCATATTGGCCGTGAATGTCAATTCTGCCTATCAAAGATAATATGACACATATATAGAGCAAAAATAAAACACTTTGTTAAAAAAGAAGGGTACAGTGCATTTTATTCTTTTGTAAAACAAAGGGATACTAAACAAGAACTTAAATAATAAGTAATAAATGATAATTAAATTAACAAAGATTTTAAATAAATAAGGATAATATAAAGTATTTAAAAAGGGGGATCTTCCTCCCCAGCACCTTTACAATATAAAATATCAACAAAATTAATAAATAACGTCCCCCCTGCAAATCTGCAATACACATTTATTACTCTTCTAGAAATCTTCAATTTTTATTTCTACTGGTTGCCCCTGGTGAGTTCTACTTGTGAAAGTTTTCTGCAGGGAGGGGGAAAGAGGAAGAGGAGAGCGGTTTGGAGCACAGTTGAAAAAACGGACTCCCCCCACAAGGTCAGTGGACATAAATATCACCTGGGATGCTGCATATCCTGGGTGTTGGGTCTGGCAGGCAGCATCCTGTTCCTGGACTATTGGTCATGGTTCTGAAATGGAATGTGTTGAAGTTCAGAAGGTTTGTAATATTGAAGGAAGTCATGTAGCCACTTACCCCAGAGTTTCAAACTACTTGCAAAAAACTTACCATTACTGTGATGCTCCTGGAGTTGACTTCGGGAGCTATGCCCACTACAGTGGCAGTACATGGCAGGGGACACGGGTGAAATTTACATGGGTGGGGGCAGGAGGACAGAGGGGGAGCAGAAGAATTAAGAGGGGGTAGTAAATTAAGAGGGGAATATTGCCTTCCTCCCCCATTTCTTTCTGTTAAAATAAAAATAATAATTTGCTGACCCAAATTATGGCTGGCTATCTGTGGCCACTGCGTGCTGTGAGGGAGGAGGAAGGAGTGAGGAGTTAGTGAGGGTAATAAAAAACCATACAGTGGCACCTACTAGCTAAAAACCATAACATAACACCACTTTGTGGTGAAGGGAATTAATTAGAAGTCTTTGGAGTCTTTGGCTGTTTGGATGAAACAAATCTATAGCTGAGGCAATGTAACTTGGGAGCACCGCAGAATAACACCTCACAGAGTAATATTAATTTAAGGAGCTAAATGGACTTTAGGAATGGCAGGAAATCCTGGATTGTGCAAACAGAAGCACAGTTGTGTTGGTGTAAATGGGAAATAATGTTTCGTCTATACGTGTCCAGAGTGATTACAGAAGGAGTAAGTGTCATGCTGGCTTCCCAGTATTCCTCCCATTTGAGCCATAAGAGTCTTGGGATAGGATTGTCCTTCATAGAGTCATGGATTCATAGATTCATAGATGTTAGGGTTGGAAGGGACCTCAATAGATCATTGAGTCCAACCCCCTGCATAGGCAGGAAAGAGTGCTGGGTTTAGATGAC
>JAGPOW010000797.1:23736327-23751659 GCA_030014935.1 Caiman crocodilus | reverse complement strand
AGATAGGTACTTGGCTGGGGTCCTGTGACCCCAGCACTCGTTCCTGCCACTGGCGGGGGGTCAGACTAGATGGCCTGCTCTAGGCCCCTTCTGACCCTAATTACTATGAAACTATGAAACTTTAATTCTCTCTTTGTCACCTGAACCTTTTCTCAAGTATCCCAGGTACCCCAAGCACACACATACACGCCGTACCATCCAAGTTAGGAACTTACCTATGTGTAGGTGGGTTGCATGTGTGTGAACTGTTGAGTGTGTGTGTGTGTGTGTGTGTGTGTGTGTGTGTGTGTGTGTGTGTCTGCATGATATACAAATTAGTGATCTGTGTATGTGTACTGAGTGTGTGGGTATTGACAATTGATTTTTGTTTAATTTTTAGTGTGTACTGTGTATGTACTTGAATTGGTGATAGGTATGCATGTGTCTAGGCTGGTTTGGATGTGTATGTGCCTGAGCTGGTACTGTGTGTGTGTATGTGTGTATGCACCTAATTGATTTGTGTGTTTGTATATGTGCAATTGTGTCATACCCTCCTGTCTAACAGCAATATTGAGATCCTGAGAGTTGGCCTGACCCCACAGGGCCATGCACCCACTTGCTCTCTTCACTGCCAATAAGCACCCTGCTTCTGCGACACTTTGTACCATAAGTCTCCCTGTTTTTGTTCCGCCAGTGGGCTCCAACCTGTGTCCCTTCCCTCCTGCTGTCTTAACATCCCTCAGGAGAATCTCATAATCCTGTTCATCCAGCTCAACTCACTCACTCAGCCAGTACTGCCTAGCATCACTATACAGGCTGTCTCCAAGTCTGATCCACCACAGACTGATCTGTTTGCTGTGCTAGAGCTCCAAATACTCTTATTTCCACAGAGGATGTACCTCTGAAGGTACATGGAGAACCTCCAGAGAGTTTGGGTGTCAGGGAAGGCTGAAGCAAGTAAGTGCATGCTCTTCCCAGTGCTATCCTCTATTTGGACAGGGAGTAGATTAGTTCCCAGATACCCTGAAGGGGCTCAGAAGAGGATATGCTTGAATAGCTGTCTCAATGTTTGTGAAGCCCTTTGATTAAGGAGGTGAAAGAGAATGAAACATAATGTTTGCTTGAAGACAGGGGCTCAACATTTTGGTTCCCCACTGGCTCTCAATGCTATTAAGCAGGACAGCAAAAACCTGAGAAGGATAAATGAACGTGGGATCACCCTTCATATCCTCATCATCATCATTCTCCAGGAGGCTGTGGAGTACTAGAAATTTTCCCTTATCCTTTGAGAATTCCAGCATGGCAGCTGTTTATCTGCCAAGCCCCACATAAATGTAGCCTGATTGTAATCTGCAATTAAAAGTGAGCATCCCCACTCCCCTGACATCCCCCCTCTATCTCTTCCATGAAATATTAATAGCTGCGGCCCTGAGTGCTGAGCGCTTTGTGTTGTGTTGTGTTAATTAAGACTGCGTTGTGCAGAAAAAAGCTGGCCTCCAAGGTGGAACTTGTCAACATTAATCAGATGCAACACTTTTGATGTCAGTTTAGAAAATAATGATTATACGATTGGAATTTCTTAGTGGAGAGAGGGGGGAAGAGCTGTGTTATTTGGCACCCCTTCCTGATGGCTCAGACCGTGTTCCAGATGTAAGGAACTGCTGATGAGGATGACATGGAATACCTTACAATGGCTCTTTTCTAAACACCCTGAGATGAAGCAATCTTTCTAGACCCAGTGCGAAATGTCATGCATAATCACATTCCTTATCCATAATTGATGCCAGAGCTGGAGTACATTTAATAATAAGGACAGCGTGTATTTTATTTATGACAAAACTGGCCTCCTCATTCTGAGCCTTTTTGTAAGAACAGGGCAAATGTCTTCCCAGGAAGGAAAACAAATACTGTTTGGAAATACATATGACAAGCTCAGTCAGTGGACCATTTATTGCTGCTGGTATTAAGAAAAAGAGAAGTTATAATATTTTGGGGGGTAGGAGGGGTAAATGAAAAAAGATCAGGATTCACAGATTTTGTCTAAGAGATCAGACTTATAAGAAATTGATTCTGATCTCATTTGCCATCTGTATAAACCTGGAGTAAGTGAACTGAACTCTGTTCAGGTTTTCTCTACCTAAAGAACTATCTTCTATAGAACTTTGAATTTTTGTTTTTAAGTTGATTAAGAAAAAGCAGCATCTTGGCCTGTGACAGAGGCAGCATACACACTCTCCTTTCCCAAAGAAAGAACAGAAAAGTCTTTGGAAAGAAGTTAACAACACACAAAGCAAAAGCTGTACCGTTTCAATAATATAGTTTCAATAATAATGCCGGCAGAACTCAGATCAGAATTTGGACTAAATTTACCTCAGCTTGGAGTAAATTGTTCCGTAACTAGGTATCCCAAGGCCCTGATACACATTCATTTAATGGTGTGATGGGATCTAATCCCAATCTCAATCGTATTTCCTGTCATGCCACCCATGCATGGCAGGAGGTGCACTTTCAAAATCCAAAAGGAATCAAAACTTGTGGAAAAGGTGATATCTTTTATTAGACCAACTAGATATTTGCAAACAAATTATTTTGTCTGTAAGCTTTTGGGCACACTCACCCTTCATCAGACATAGGAGAGAGCAGAGATTACAAAAGTTCTCTTGAAAAAGGTATAAATGAAAATTCTTATTTCACAGGACAGCTGAAGGTATGGTAAAATCTGTTTGGAATAGTTCATTTGGTCCAGGTTAGGCACACATTTGATCCAGGTTAGGCACAGAGAAAGGCTGAAAAAGTCTTTTTACCTCAAAGTTATCCGATGGCAAGCAGGATGTAGAAGCATATTTCCTTCAGGTTATGATGTTTCATATTTCACGGAAGAGAGGAAAGATGGAAAGCTCTTCTGGGCAGGAATTTCTGTTGTGGTGTGGTATCTGTATGTCTCTGTGCTCTGTAAGATGCAAATTCACTCCAACAATGTCAGGAGCCAAGTGTTAGCATATCAGGTGGTGAAATGCTTCCTTCTTGTAAAATTATGAACTTTTCATTTTAAAAAGCAGCTAAAATTCTATGTCTTTCGTGTGCCAGGTATCCAGGTTGCAACCATATTCATCTACAGGCAAAAGGAATAAAAAATGCCTGATGAAGGGCGAGTGTACCCAAAAGCTTGCAAATAAATAAAATAATTTATTTGCAAATATCTAATTGGTCCAATAAAAGGTATCATCTCTTCCACGAGTTTTGATTCCTTTTGCCTCTAGACCAATACAGCTACAACCTGGATACCTAACTTTTGGGATCCAGGATCATTCTAATATTGTTAAAGCCTTAGTCTGTCTGACTACTTGTCCATAATGCTTTATTCACACTCAGATCTGTTGTCTGAAACAACTAAGGAGTGCTCTAAGAGCATTCTGGACAGGAAGCAGCGGCAATGGTGCTCTGCCATGATAGTGGGGATGGAGCAGATGGAGTGGGAGTGAGGTACATAGACACTAGAGCTGTGCAAAGTTTCAACACGTGTTTTGTTTCAATGCTGTTTTGACTTGTTTCAAGATCAAAACTGAAATTTTTTTTAAAAAGGCTTTGAAACAGCCTCAAAATGAAACAAGAGCACTCAAAATATTTCAAGTTTTGAAACATTTTGAGTTTCAAAGTTGGGCTTGCTTGCAGCTAAACAGAAACTAAGGAGAGGGATGGAAAGGACTGTTCTGATATTGACATGTGTAACTGGCCAGTGACTGTGATCCTACCCTGAGGTCCCTTCCAATCACAGTGCTGGGAGTGGGATGGAAAAAACAGCATAAAAAAAATTGTTTTAACAGAGCTTTCACTGTGCCTTGGGGTCAGTTTACAGAGCTGTGTCTTTGGCCAGCTCAGCAGCAGCTCCACTCCTTGGCCCTGGTGCCACATGCCTCCTTGCTCCCTGAGGTGATGCAGGGCAGCAGAGCAGTGTTCCAGAGCTGGCGGAGCCACATTTGTGGCAGGCAGTGGCTCCTTCTCAAGGTAAGGCAAGGCAGGAATGGAGGCTGGCGAGGAGGGGGCTAGCACCGTCTTCACCAGTTCCAGGAAAGTGCTCTACTCCCCAGCCCTGATGTGGGGGAGCAGAGCACTTCCCCAGAGCCAGCAGAGCCTGCACAAGGCTCTGGACCCAGCCACTCCTGGTGCACGGTCTTGAACAGGCTGTGTGCAGCCACACTTTTAGTTGTGCCCGGCCGTGCACATGTGCACCTTAGAGGGAACCTTGCACACAAGTTCCGTCTCACTGTCAGGGATACGTTGGAGGGGGACAGGGCTGTCAGTGACTGCACCAGCACCACCAGCAAGCTCATTTCCAAATGCAGGAAGGTGGCAAGCTACTTCCACCGGAGTATCAAGGGAGGCAAGATGCTGCGGGATGAACGGGCAGAGCTGAATATCCTGCAGGTAAAAATCATGCAGCATGTGGAGACTTGGTGAAGCTCCACATAGCTGATGCTCAAGGGGCTGGTGGAGCATCAGAAGGCCATCCATGAGATGGCCTTGCTTGGAGAAGATTGGGATCAGCCGTCCACGTAACAGAGCTGAGTGGGATACCATCTCCGAGATCTTGGTGGTCTTCAAGCCCTTCCTCAAGGCCACCAAGACCCTCAGTGCTGGCAATGCCTTCATCAGCCAGGTGATCCCTGTAATGAGGGAACTTGAGAACAAAACGTAGAAGTTTCAAGGAATCAGAGTTACTGGCTGGGGCGAGCTGCTGTCACCAGACAGGCAGGCACTGGTGAGGTGGCTGAAGCAGGGCATCAGGAAATGTCTTGATCCTTTGCAGTCCAGTATGGTCCACACGCTGACTGCCATGTGTGGCCCAAGGGAGAAGGGGAGCATCGGCATATGTAGCAACAAAACCCTGGATCAGTGGATGGAGCTGCTGGTGAACAGTCAGGAAGGCAGAACAGCAGAGGCAGAGTGACGTGGAAGATTGGGATCCACTGTCCTGTGCCAGCATGCTATTCACCAATCAGTCTCCTACTCCACCACAGGCGCTGTCAATATGGGCCAAGGGCACGGCTTCCAGAGGTACCAGACCCCACCATTAAGCAGGTAGTGCTCAGGCCTTGGTGGCTGCCTCTCTCACCAAGAACATGGAGCTGCTGCTGTGCAACCCCTTGGCCTACTAGACAAGCCACAGCCAGATGTGGCCAGATCTGGCCATGAACACCCAGAAATACCTGTCCTGTCTACTGAGCAGTGTTCCAAGTGAAAAGGTGTTTAGCACTGCTGGTGATGTAGTAACACCCCACCGCACCTCCTTAGATCCTGGTTTGGTGGAGCAGCTGGTGTTCCTCAAAGTGAACCTCCTGCTGCTGGGGTTCCCAAAACTCCAGGTGCAGACAAAGTGAATGCCACCCTCCTCACTCCATCTGTGATTCCTTCTTTTTTTTTTTTTTTTTACCCTTGGATTTTACAACCTTTTGCTGCCCTGCTCTCAGAGCTGGAGGGGGCACTCACTGTATCACCAGCCATCAGGGGAATAACATGTCCCTGCTGAGCTCCCATGCCAGGATGAACTTGGAGGTATGGGCAGGGGCTATAGGGAAGGAAGTGGCCTCAAGTCCTGGGTATGTCTACTAAAATTGCACTCTACCAGGGTCAGGAGGCCTGGTGGGACTGCTGGCAGTGAGCAGCCCCAGGAAATGCCAGGACCAAGGATCTCACTGGTGAAAGGCAGGTAGGAGGTACCTCATAACCTCCAGCCACCACATGCATGCACAATCCTGGCTGGGGAAAGCCCAGACCCATCACATTTTTGACAGGCCTTAGGCTTGCTGGTTCCAGTGGAGTTTTGAGGCTCCAGGTGAGCTCAGCTTATCTGCCTGGAATGCCAGCTTTCAGGTAGAAAAACCCTTTGTTAGGCTGAGGAAGTACCTGCAGTTGGTGTGTTTGTCCTTCCTGGATGGAAGGAACAGTAAAGAACAGAAACCTACCCTGAATATCTTTGGTATGGAGATATCTTCACAATACTCCATCAGGGCACTAAGTGGGGAAAATATGTAGGTGACACCAAACAACTGTGCACCAAAATGAGCACACACCAAAAATCTATCAAAGACAAGAACACCAAATTACCTGTCTCTAATCTCTCAGGCCTGATCCTCAAATGGAATTTACAAACCAATTTTCACAGATGAGCCTATGAACTTCATAGGTTCATTTCATCAGCCTCCTGGATACAGAAGCTCATGAACTCAATAGTGACATTGGAATTCTGACACACTACAACCTGCCAGACATCTGACTCACCAGGTACCTCTCCACTTTTACCTGCTACATCCCCCTTCCCTGCAATCTCAGCCTGTCTCTCACCCCCTGGCACCTCCATTTACATTTTCACTGATTGGCTTTCTTGCCTTGATTGCATGCCAGCCTCTGGTTTCTTTACTACTCCTTCCATTCAGCAACAGCACACACACCAACTGCAAGTGCTTCCTCTGTCTGACAAAGGGTTTTTCAACCTGAAATCTTGTTAAGATATATTTCTCTAACTATTCAGTTGGTCTACTAAAAGATACCAGATTAGATTGACCCAAAAAACCTTGTCTGCCAGTGCCATGTCCTCAGACCAACACAGCTACAACCTACACCCCTAGCACCTGTCCTCAGTAAGCTGACCAAAAGGATGCAGGGCCCTAGGCACATCTAAGCCCCAGGGCTGGGGCTGGCAGGGCAGTTCTCTGGCAGCTGCTGAAGATGAAGATCCTGCAGAAAAGGAAAGAAAGGCTCTGTGGCAGTTTGGCTGCCTGAGATGCTGCTAGTGCTACTGTGCTGCTTACTTACCTGTTGTTATTTCAAGTGGTGGACAAGGATGAGGCTGTAGGGGATGAGGAGACCTCTTTCGGGCACACTACCATGTCATGTAGAGGCCCCAGCACCAGTGAGGGCATGCCTTAACACACACACAAACTCACACCACGAGTTCTGCTTGTCAGCAGTTTCAGGTGCAGTTTCCCAGAAACCCCTATACCTATCTCCTTGAAACTTGGCATGCATAATGGCCTCAGCAGGGACTACCATGCCTGCTGTTTTCATCCTGCTGTGCTTTAACACACACTGGCCACAAGTTTTGCTTGTCAACACCTTGAGGTGCAGTTTCTCAGAAACCACTGCTCCTGTCTCCTTGAAACCTGAGCTCTTCATGGCCTCAGAAGTGACTACCTGCTGTTTTCACCCCCTGTGCCTTCACACTTACAAGTGAAATGTTTTGCTCTGAACAGTTTGAGGTGCAGTTTCCCAGAAACCCCTGCACCCATGTCCTTGAAATTCGACAGGATTTGTGGCCTCAGCAGGGGCTACCCTCCCTGCTGTTTTTAGTTAAATGAGGAAAGAAATGACAAAGTTATAGGCATTTTCATGATTCTCATTATAGCCTATGGGCAAAACACTGAAACACATCAAAACAGAGTCAAAACAGTTTCGATGAAATGAAATGGAACAGTACTTTGAAACAATGAAATTAAACACTGTCCCTTCAAAACGGTGAAACAGAAGTCAAAATGGAACAATGCCATTTCACACAACCCTGATACACTTATGTACAGGCATACACAAACACATGTATATATGTACACTCAACACACACACATACACATACATGCGCATATACATACACATACACACACAAATATGCATACACAACACAGACATACACACACAAAACACTTATGCACAAATGCCCCGACACATGCATACACAACACACACCTATACACATATACACACATATACCATGAACCTATACACGCACGCACACACTATATACATACACACACACATATACACACATATACATACAAATATATATACATACACACACATGCACAGACATTACACACACACACACACCAACCTATATGTATCTATATATGTGTGTATATATGATACATACTGTAATGGGGCCCCTGCCCCATTACTGAAAAGGGGGAGGGAACCCAGGGCCCACTGACTATCCCAGCCCAGCCCATTTGAACAGACTTAATGGTAAAACGTGACCTAAATAAGATGGCCACCTGCTCAGCTACAGGTCTGGGGCAGAAGTAGAGGATCAGGTGAGCCAGGGAGAGGCTCAAAAGGCCATGGCTTAGTTCAGAAGAGGCAGTTTAGCCTTAGGAGCCTCCAGAAACAGAGCTCCAGCTGGGAACCAGTCCAGACTGTCTGGAAGAAGTGACTGCCTGGAGGAAAGGATTGTGTACTACAGGAGAGTGGAAGAGACCCTGTGCTGCAAGCAACACAAGATAAGTACTTCAAGCTTTTTAGATTTGTGTTACCCCATGGTAAGAAATAACCCTGACAAGGGGAGCTTGCGTTTGGCAAGCCTTATTTTAGTGAGTGGTTGCTCCTACTTTTGGTTTATGTTTGAACTGAAGGATAGGGTTGGTTGTAAGGGACACATTGGAGGCCACTGTGGTGCAGCACAAGCACCCTGGTTAAAGCACTCCTAGGCTCCAGAGCCCTAGGGTGTTGTGTGGGGGCAGTATTCCAAATACACTGCAAAAAGGAGGACTGTGGTATCAGAGGACTGGGTAACTGGCAGCAAAGACTGAGAGAGAGGGGAAAGAGTGTAAACCCCATGCCCACAAAGCTGGCCTACCTAGGGGCCAAGTGGCCCAGAGCCCTTAAAGGGCTGAGCTCAACCTGGGACCCAAGAACCTAGGATCCTGGTGCAGTGAACCCCAAACTGTGGGACCCATCCAAATTAAAAGGGAGCCAAGGCCTGGAAGGGCCTGAGTTCAGACAAGGACCTACCGCAAATCTTGCATCAGCCTCCTGGGGCAGCCTCCCCATGAACCTATCATATCAAGTAATGGTAGACAAGATAACCATGAGGGGGCAGGACCCAGAGAGCCCAGAAGCAAAGACAAGGGGGGTGGAGCCTGGTGGGAAGATAGGCCGGGAACCTTGTCATATATCAACACAGAACCTTCAATGTTACAAAACACACACACATTCTTGGCAACTATAGATGACCTGTTCTTGACACAGGCTATGGAGGGGCTGACTAGGAGTAAAGCCACTCTGGACTTGGTGCTGACCAAAGGGGAAGACATGGTAGGTGACCTGAGGATCAGAGGTGCTCTGGGTGACAGTGATCATGATTTGATTATATTCACCATCCACTAAAAGACTAGGAATTCTACCAGTAAAACAGAAGTCCTAGACTTCAGGTGGGCAGACTTTGGTAAGCTCAGGAATCTAGTTGGTAAGGCCTTCACAGCCAGCAATTGGATGACCTAGGAGCTCATGGAGATTGGCACTCACTTAAGGAGGCTATTCTCACTGCTCAAAAAGAGGCCATCTTCATGCAGTCAAAAAGAGGGAAAGGGGCCAAGAGGCCCACGTGGCTCAACAGACCCATTAAGGAACTTCTCAAAAAGAAAAAAAGATGCATACATGCAATGGAAAAAATGATTCAGCATCCAAAGAAGAGCGTGCTTACATGGCCAGGGTCTGCAGACATGAGACAAGGAAAGCTAAGGCATGTATGGAAATCAAACTGGCAACCAAAGTTAAAAACAACAAAAAGTCATTTTATAGGTACATAGGGAGAAGGAAAAAAAAAAAAAATCAAACGCTACTGTGGCACTCCTACTGAACATGGAGTTGAAGTCCACAGCTGACCCTGGTGAAAAGGCAGAGCTCCTTAATACTTACTTCATATCAGTATTCCTGAAACCAAGCAAGAACTTGTCACCTGCCCAGAGGTGCAGAGAATACAACAAAGACAGCAGTCCACATAAAATCAGTCCCAAACAGGTCAAGATACTTTTGGATCATATGGACATGTTCAAATCAGCTGGACCAGACAACCAGCATCCGAGAGTGCCGAAGGAACTGGCTGAGCTCATAACGGGGCCTCTGGCAAGGCTGTTAGAAGAGTCATGGAACTCAGGAGTGGTCCCAAACAACTGGAAGAAGGCTAATGTGGTGCCCATCTTTAAGAAAGGAAAGTGGGATAACCCTGCTAAGTATAGACCAGTCAGTCTGACGTTGGTCGTAGGAAAAATCTTTGAAAAAATTGTCAAGGAGGCCATCAACCACAAGCTTGCAACTGGTGGGGTACTGAGAAACAACTAGCATGGCTTTGTTGAGGGAAGGTCATGCCTAACAAACCTGGTGTCCTTCTTGACCAGGTAATTAACCAGCTGGACATGGGACAGGAGGTGGATGTCATCCACCTAGATTTCAGCAAGGCCTTTGATACTGTTTCCAACAAAATCCTCTCAGTTAAGTTGGAGAGTATTGGCCTAAGTCAGCCTACAGTGAGGTCGGTTGGCAACTGGTTCAGCAACCGATCCTAGCGAGTGGCAATTGATGGGGTGGCCTCCTCTTGGAGGGCCGTCTCCAGTAGTGTTCCCCAGAGATCAGTGCTTAGGCCCATGCTCTTTAATATCTTTATCAATGACCTAGGTGAGGGAGTAAAAAGTGCAGTGATTAAGTTTGTGGATGATATCAAACTGTGGGGATAAGTGGGCACATCTGAGAACAGGACAAAGATCCAGAACAACCTTGACAGGCTGTTCCTATGGGCTGAACACAATCAGAAGAGGTTCAACAGAGACAAGTGCCAGGTCCTCCATCTGGGAAGGATGAACCCTCACCATACTTATACGATGAGTGGGTGGTGATCCACTGCCTGGCACTGCATCAAAAAGGAACCTGAGAGTGACAATTGAACAGAGGATGAATATGAGCCTCCAGTGTGATGAAGTCACCAACAGATCAAATAGATCCTTTCTGCTGGCTTGCATCAGCAGATGTGTCACCAATAAATCCAGAGAGGTGCTCCTCCTTCTTTTCAGCATTAGTGAGGCCACAGCTGTAGTACTGTGTCCAGTTCTGGGCACCGCACTTCAAGAAGGATATGGACAAGCTCAAAAGGGTGCAGAGAAGGGCTACCCACATGATCAAAGGCCTGGGGATTAGGCTTTATGAGGAGAGACTTTGGGACCTGGATTTGTTCAGACTGAGTAAAAGAAGGCTGAGGTATGACTTAGCTGCCTACAAATATGTCAAGGGAAAACACCAGAATCTGGAAAAGCAACTTTTCAGAAAAGTACCCCCTGGAAGGATGAGCACGAATGAGCATAAACTAGTAGGGGAAAAGTTTAGACTAGACATATGTGTAACACAGTGGCATCCCAGGGGACAGCCGTGATACCCCTAGGGCCCCTTAACTGTGCCAATCTTACTTAACAGGCATCCTCTGTCTCACCCACCATGTCTTGCTGGTACTGTTAATATTAAGAGGCTGCCTTTGGTCTAAGTGCCTGGACATGGTCTTGCCAGACCCCACTGAACCCTAGGGTTCTTAGACCCCTTGGCATCCCTCTTTACAATGGATATTTCAACAAGACACCGTCCGTCTTCTGGGCTGTATGTGTGGCTCCAAACCACCCTTTTACCATGCCCCAAGCCTTGTAGATGGTACTGACATTATCTTGCCTAGCCCTTGCTATAATTCACCCCCTTTGTCCTCACTGGGCTCTCTGCAGCCCTGTCTCTGTGCCCTTCACTGACACTGGGACCCATGCACCTTAAATACTGCACCTTGTCTGGCACTGGGGCCCCCGTGCTGTAGTGAACCCCCAATGAGGCCTCCTCCTTCCCCAGTAGCCTCACTCAAATCACCAGAATTATAAGACAGCAAACAAAACATGAACCCCTGGGGCTATAACATAACACAATAGTTCCGGTTGTGCTCTTCCCTTTTAAAAGAATCAAACTTCATCCCTGGCATTACCAGAAGTTAGACTTGCAATTGAGCTTCTCCCCATAGCTTCCTCTAGGAGAATTCCTTCCCCCTTAGCCACTGGCAGAGGACTCCCTTTCTGCTCCTAGCCCTGGGGTTTATACCTGCCCAAGGCTTTGCCTCTCCCGGTCAGCTGACTGGATGCAGGTGCTGGCCAATTTACTCCTTGGCCTGTTGCCACAGTAATCTGCACCTGTGGGCTTGTGCCTGGCTCTTAAGCCACTCTCCCCATGCAGGTTCTGGTTTTATAGGAGCAGGCACCTTAGTGCCCTGTGACAATATGGAACAATTTTTTCCGTATAGGTAACCAAAATCTGGAACACACTTCAAGCAGAGGTAGTGCAGTCACCATCCCTGGCAATGTTCAAAAGGAGGCTGGACAACCATCTAACTGAGCTCATTTGGGCCCATTACCTCCTGCCGATGTCAGGGGACCAGACATAATGATCTTACAGGTCCCTTCCAGTCCTTCTTTCTATGATATGATTCTATGATTCAGCCATATACACATACACCCCCACATATACACGCATACCACACAGATATATACATATATATGCACACTCCACACATGCACACAAACATATATACACATACATTCATACACATACACACACACACATTCTCATTCTTGAGAATCAGAAGTTTCAGCTAGTTACCCAGGTGTCTGTACATGAATGCACAAAGTCTGGGAAGCAACGAGAAAGAACTGGAAGTCCTCGCACAGTTATGGAACTATGGTGTGATTGGAATAACAGACTTGGTGGGAGCTCGCATGACTGGAGCAATGCCATGGATGGGTATAAACTGTTCAGGAAAGGCAGGGGAGAAGAGGAGGCTTTATGTAAAAGAGCTGTATGATTACTCAGAGCTGCAGTTTGAAACTGGAGACGGGCCTGCTGAAAGTCTCTGGGTTAGGGCCAGAGGGGAGAGCAACAAGGGTGACATCATGGTGGCTGTCTGCTATAGACCACCAGACCAAGAGGGTGAGGTGGATGAGGCTTTCTTCAAACAGCTAACATAAGTCTCCCAATCGGGCCCTAGTTCTCATAGAGGACTTCCATCACACTGATATCTGCTGGGAGGACAATACAGCAGTGTACAGGCAATTAGGAATGTTTTTAGAGAGTGTTGGGGACATCTTCCTGGTGCAAGTGTTGGGAAGGCCAACTAGGACCTCTTGGGCAGAAGCAACTTGGACAGCAATGAACATTAGATGATTGACTTCAAGATCCTAAGGAAAGGAAGGAAGGAGAGCAGTAGAATAAGGACCCTGGACTTCTAAAAATCAGACTTCAACTTGATCAGAGAACTGATGGGCTAGATGTGTGCAAGCCCATGGGGCCAGACCCGATGCACCCAAAGATGGTGAGGGTGTTAGCTGATGTGATTGCAGAGACGCTGGTCATTAACTCTGAAAACTCATGGCAATTGGGAGAAGTCCTAGATGACTGAAAAGGGCAAACATAGCACCCATCTTTAAGAAAGAGAACAAAGAGGATTCAGAAAATAACAGACCAGTCAGCCTCACTTCAGTCCCTGAAAAAATCATGGATCAGGTTCTTAAGGCATCCATACCCTATGCCCCCCACACAGTCACAGGATAGGCTTGGCTCCTTTTATAAGTTCTTTTGCAGTTTCCTGCCCTCAGCTGTGGGATTAGAAATTTTGAGTGTGTGATATGCTGATTGAAGCCACAGCCACCCACTCACAACTATGTGGAAGTGAAGATTGGCACTCTACAGCTTCCCAGGGAGCAATAAGGGGGGCATAGATCCTTACGTCACAGAAGGACCTATGCTTTCTAGCAGCTTCCTATGGAGCAGCTCATAGGAGTCTTCAGTGTGGGCTCCGCATCCAGCCTGTTGTTGAATAGCAGGCATAAGGGTGCAGACACCTAGACTAACTCTTTGGGTGACCCCCATGTCTCAGACTGTCTGGGCATGGCTGGAATCTCCCCTTAAATGGGTGCAAAGTAGAAACTATACACTATAGTTAAGAATGGTTGAATTGCATTCAGCAATTCATTTACCCTTCATTTTCTGTAATAAATCTGTCCTTTTGTGTTTATACTCCTTGTAAGGAAGGTGCTTTGTTTATCCAGGGTAACCCAGTCAAATTCAGCCAAATTCCCCTGGGTTGGGGCTCAAACCAAGTAAAAGTTATTGGGTACCCTGAAATTTGATCACAGCCCTTGTTGCTGCCAGCTGGAGCCTAGCAGATGGGTTACAATAGTTGGATTTTTGTTCCATATTTGTGCAGTTTCATCCCAAGAAAACATAAAGGTTGGAGGGTACATGTGTGTTGGACACTGGTATCTGTCACCTTGGTAACCTCAAAGCGGATTGGCTGACTGAGGACAGGAAAGAAAGTTAATTCCCTTCTCATTATGACATGACACCAGTAGGAGGCCTAACCTTGGTAAAAATAGAGAGAGCTGAAATCTGAGCAAAGCTGAAATCTGTCTGGAGGGAAACCAGTCAGAGAACTAGAGGAAGGTGATTCTGGATAGAAAGCTGACATGGTACACTGTACAGCAGGTGTGGGCAAAATATGGCCCATGGGCTGAATCCGGCTTATGGAGAGCCTTTGTTCAGGTTCATGTTCTTTGGTCCTACCTTGCCCAGGCACTGTCCAACCGTGGTGCATCCTGCCACCCCTTGAGTACACACTGGGGTTGGGGCAGCTTCACAGCTGAACTACCTTTCTAGGCAAACCAAGCAGCAGCAGTTTCTTCTATTTACTGCTATAGCTGGCCTCAGACTTGCAGTACCATTGGAGGTCCATGCCACAGCCCCAACCCAGCACACCCTGTGCCTGCTCCAGGCTCTCCTGCTCATGCCAAACAGCAGCAGCACCAGCCAGGCAGAAACTTCTGTTCAGCATGGGGAAAAAGCATCCCTCCCCCCACCCCACCCCACCCTCACTTCTTGCCCCTGCCCAGCCATCCCTGCTAGTTTCCTGGAGCCCATGCTGTGCTGCCCTGCAGCTCCACTGCCATCACCTCCACCTCCAGGCTATCCTGCAGGGCAGCAGTACCACTGCAGAGGAACCACAGGGCAACTCAGCATGGGCTCCAGGTGGCTGTAGCAGGAAGTGCTGGGCAGCAGCGAAGGGGAGGGGCTGTTTTTCCCCCACACTGTGCAGTTTTTGCCCAGCTAGTGTTGTTGCTGCCACTGTTTCACATGAGCAGGCATATCCAGAGCAGGCGCAGGGTACACCAGATTGAGGCTATGGAATGGGTCCCTATCCGTAACATGGGGCTGGGGCCAGCGGCAATGACAGATGGAAGAGGCTGCTGCCATCTGGTCTGCCTAGAAAGGCAGTTCAGCTGTGAAGTTGTTGTGAATAACCCCGAGCCATTTCTTTGAAGGCCTAATAAATGGCCTCGAGCCATCCTCCCAAAACAAAGTACACAGCGAAACTGGAAGGTTGTTTTGTAAATTATGCCCATCTGCAGTGATAAGGAGGAAACGGCTGTACCAGGCCAGGGGCCTTGAAGATAAACAGCGAACTACACTAGAAAATAGGTGAAAGGGCTCATTAGGGGCTCATTATAATACTAAAAAACA
>JAGPOW010000797.1:23716578-23729933 GCA_030014935.1 Caiman crocodilus | reverse complement strand
GGGAAGTTGTTCTTGCTCCTACCTTGGGCGTCTTTAAGAGTAGGTTGGATAGGTACTTGGCTGAGGTCCTGTGACCCCAGCACTCGTTCCTGCCATTGGTGGGGGGTCAGACTAGATGGCCTGCTCTAGGGCCCTTCTGACCCTAGATACTATGAGCTGGCTGAAGCTACAAGATAGTTCAGATTATAACACTTGATCAAATACATTGTGCCATTGATCAAATTTTCTGCAAATATACAATCTATAAGTCTTAAAATGAAATGAAGGTGTGGGTATTCAATAAATGCAAATACCTTAAAATCTTAGACCTAACTCTTCAGCACAATTCTCAACTTTTCTAGACTAGAGCACCCCTTGTCTGACGTAAGACACCTCTCAAATAATTCCAGGTCTTACTTTTCACTGATATTTTTTTAATTAGAATAATAATAAAGCAGGGTTTTTTTCTGTTATAACGAACTTAGAAAGACCACAAGAGGTCAGAATGTTTTAACATGGTGGATTCCTATTTGAAATTGCTGTGTTTATTGTGTGAATCATGTTTGCTTTCCCAATAGTGCTAACATTGCGTGGCACTCTGTGGCACTCTTGAAAGGATGTCAGGGTTCCCTAGAGTGCTGTGGCACTCAGGTTGAGAATCACTGCCTTAGCACATTAGTAGATAGAATCTAAGCAGCAAAGCTTTGTTATTATGCAGAATGGATTTGATTTTGCAAAAATCAGTGGGTATCTGCAGAGCTGGAAACTAGTCAGCTTCCTAAATGAGAGTACTACCCAGCAGTGACAGAACCAAAGTCAGTCTAATTCAAAATGCACAGCAAGGCATAAAAACAGAATGCAAGGGTAAACAAACTGTAGTCTGTAATAAATAGCAAAGAAATCAAAGCAGCAAGTTAAGGTATCCTGCGCAAAGAATGCAGAGTTGTACTTGAACAAACTGGAGAGACATGCAAACATAAAGCATAATCATGCGCTTTGGAGGATAAAGCTCTGATGTTGATGACACACGGAAAAAGTGCTTGGAAGGCCCTGTTAATTAACTTATTTGACAATCAAATAAAAAGTTAACTTCAAAACAGTAGCTAGAGATGAATGCAGTAGAATGACAGATAGTGTCTGCAGAATGGCTAGTGACCAGCAAACAAGAACAAAGCTCAGTTTATAACTGGCCCAATCTGCTAAAGAGCCAAGGAAAGGCTGAAGCTGGCACCTGTACATGAGGACAGATGTCACTCAGCAGAGTAAAAGCACAGCAAGAAGCCCTATGTGTTCTGTAAGCCCAGGTGATCACACTGGTGGTGTTAAGTCTGTCTATTTTGTCCCCTTCAATATGGAAGTCTCTCCAAAAACCTTTGTAGAAATTAGGCAAAATCTATGGCAATTGCAGTGCCTGGGAGTTTGAAACAGTAGTATTAATGCAAGGTGGCTGACAAGTTAGGGGCCAGAGCCATGCAACCAGGGCCATCCCACAGACCTAGGAAGAGAGGAGAAATAAGATCCTTTCTACTAACGCAAAGACAAATCAGGAATCAGAATCGTTGATGATAAGAAAAAGCTACAGCAAGGAAAAACCACCCCCAGATTGCTCAAGGAGGCAGCCATTTCTGTTCAAGTAACCACACATTGTTGCATTTGATTTTCATCACAATGCTCTGTCACAACACTGTGAACTTGTCCTTTCCCACACTAGGCCCTCCCTCCATCAACTTTGTGTCAATTCTCTTGACTGTTACCTTTGCATTAAAAGTCAGGGACAAATGTCATAAGGTGGATGAGCCCATAGACCTCCCCACTGAAGTTGTTCCTCTGTTCTGCAAAATGATGGCACCATCTACAATTCAGTCCTTGTTAATTTTATTATTGTACTAATGCACTGGGACCATCCAAGGGCTGAGGAGCAATCTGGATACTAAAATGCAGCGTGCAGATTAACAACTGCTTTGTGGCCCACTGTTTATGCCTTGCCATATGATAGGCCCTGTGCCAGTCATGAAAAAAGACCAAATTCTGCTGCACATTAAAACCAGTATAGCTCTCCAGGGGTTGGAACAGACATTCAAAAATCAATCTGAATTGATTTGATCTTTGCAGGTTAATCTGACCTGCCTAGGCTAAATCACTTTATAACTACACAGACATCCCAGAAATGCAGGCATATGTCTGCAGTGGCTCAGGCTAGGAGCTGAAGGACACTAGAGCAGCCCTCCCTTTCTTCCACAGTACTGAGCTGAGGGAGAAGCATGGCCAGGCACAAGCAAGATGCTCTAATTAGTGCAGCAGGGAATTGGTAACAGTGTTTATAACTCCTAATTCAGTGTTCATCAACCCATTAATGCTGGGATGCTGAGGGAGTCTGATTTATCTTAAATCAGCAAGGGGTCTGTGACAGACATTGTATAAACTGGTTTGAGCCAAATAAGTTAAATCTGATGCTATATTCAACCGGGTTTATCTCAAACCAGTTTCAGCCATTTTCAAATTGGTTAATGTGCACTGAACATCTGTTCTGTTACAGGTTTAAACCAGTTCCTGATCACTTAAACTGGTTTATATGTTATGTCTGTCCCTAGCCCAGCAGTCAATGAGACAGCACCAGGCTAAGTGAGAGCAGAAGTTGGCCTATGATACTGTTTCCAATCTCAAGCCTTCAGTTTATTATTCTGTGCAGACTAATGGCTTTTAACCAGGGTGTTGATCTTTTTTGCTTAAATAAACACTTTTCTGTTCCTTGTCAAACTTAATGGGCCTTGGGTTTTGTTTCTATTTGCTCCCCTAAAGTTGTACCAAATGAGCATAATACTTATCAGGCTTTGCCACTTGAAGCCACAATAGCTTTTCCCCCACTGAGCTTACAAAAGAGAAAAATGTGTTTGATTAGGATTCAGACAGAGAAACTCTGATTCAAACATATAGAATGTCCTTTTAAGTAGCACTGAACTAAAAGCAATTCAGATTTGAGGAGAAGCTTTTACTTAATAAACAAGCAAGCTGGGAAGAGAGGGAATCTTCTGCTCTTGCACTCACAAACAAGATGCTGGTTATTGGCTTCAACAGCCCACATCTCACTAGCACAACCAGATTACCTTCTTCTCCTGGATGCTGCCATGGCAAATGAAAGTGTTAGCTTGCAGAGCAGAGAAAGTGCATTTATCACTGCCTGCTTGGATGATGCTATTGCCTCTGGTGACAATAGAGGTGCACAAAACCAATTAGGATGCTTATAGCCTCACAAAGTCAAACAGAATGTTCTTCCCTGGTCCACTGGGCTTTAAAAAGCAATTCTAATGTTTCTCTTCTCTTCTCCTTGTTTTTGGAATGCTAATGTGCCCTGCTCTTCCCTGTCTGGAATCAACCTTAGCAGGATGAGGAGGAACCAGAGATTTACTGAGTCCCATCCCATGATCAAGAGGAGCTGCAGAAGCTCAGCACCACTCAGGATCTAACCCTTAAAAAAGTGAAGGGCCAAGGAGCATGGGGAAGCACTTTTGCCCCTGTTCAGTCTGTATCTGAGATAATGCACTAGATATCATAGGCCAGGAGTGGCCAACCTGTGGCATTCATGTCACAAGTGGCAAAGGCAACCTGTGTGTATGGCATGCTGCAGATAATGGAAGGAGCTTGGAACAAAGAAGTAGACAAAGCAGGGAGCAAAAAGCAACAGGTCAGACAAGGAGCACAGGGCAAGGAGCAGAAAACAGAGTAGCAGATCAGGCAGATGTGTGCCCCAGGATTTGCTCTGTCCTTGGGGAGTCCTCTGTGACCCTGGGGGTCCCTTCTTTCTACACAAAGCAGGAGAGAACCCCCCAGGTAACTTAATGGATGTTATTACTATATTGTAGGGTATTTGAGACAGCTTGGCTTTGGTGCTGTCTCTAGGCTGCCCAACAGAGCCGGGGAGGAACTGAGCATCAATGTGATTGATGCTGCAGCTAGTAAAGTGAGCAAAACGCTGGCTTGCATCCATAGATGCTTCTCTAGCAAATCCCAGGATGTTATTCTCCTGTTGTTTGGGCTCCACAATTCAAAAAAGGATGTGGAGAAGCTTAGAAAGTCCAGAGGAGAGCCACGCACATAATCAGGTCAGGAAAACAGGCCTTATGATGAAAGGCTGAGACCTATAGAACTCTTCAGCCTGGAAAAATGCAGGCTCAGGGGTGATCTGGAGGCTACCTATAAGTTTATAAGGGGTACTCATCACCAGGATCTGGGGAATGTCTATTCACCAGAGTGCCACAAGGGATGACAAGATTGAACAAGATCACAAAAGATTGAACAAGGTCACAAACCCTTCCATGAACATTTCAGGCTGGACATAAGGAAGAACTTCTTTACTGTCTGAGTCCCCAAGGTCTGGAATAGACTGCTGCCAGAGGCGTTTCAAGCACCTAATTTGAACGCCTTCAAGAGACATTTGGATATTTATCTTGCTGGGATCTTATGATCCATGTTGACTTCCTGCTCCTGGGGCAGGGGGGTGGACTCGAAGAACTTCTGAGGAACTTCTCTTCCAGCCCTAATGTCTATGAAATCTATGAAGAGATCAGAGCCCCCCATGGGCTGGTCATCCCCCAGCCTATCCCACACCTTTCTAAGCAGTCCAGGGGGTGGTGGTTCCTTCTGGCTGCCATGGCCACAGACCCTGAAAGAGTCTAAGTGTAATTCAAACCCTGCATAGCACACCCACCTTCAGGCCCCACAGTGGGTCCGATTCTCTTTTCAGGGTAAAACCATGAAAGTCAGTGAAGTTACAACAGCATAATCTGATGAAGCACCTCTCTCTTTTACCTGTTCTTTCCCCTGCTGGGTTTTTTTTCCTTTCATATCTCTTCCTCTTCCCTACCCTACCTCATGGAGCTGCCCCTATTTCAGCAACTCACAAACCATTGACCACTATCCACAGTAGAGGGACAGCTTTTACTACTGGGGTTGCATGACTCACAGAGGTCCTGCTTTCTCCAAACCTGCAAATACCTCATGAGCTCTTAATGAATACGAGGCAAGGCTTCCCTATAACTCAGTTGCTCCACAGTAATTGTTTGTGTTTCTATTTCTACTATGCTGTAAATAGAAGCTAAACTGAGTCCTGTTTCATTCAGGGAAAAACTGCCTGGATTTAGGGTGTAACTGTGGACAGGGCCAGCTCCCACAAAACAGAACAATCCCTGTCTCAGTTATTTGTGAGTAATCATGCACATGGGGTCACACAATGATTAGGCTGTAGAAGGCACTGTGACAGGAAAATGTGTGGGAATCACTGCTTTACTCCCCAGAAAAATTAAACCATAAACCTCCATTTTGGGGCTGGGGTGACATGATTAAAGTTATGACACTTTTCAGGTGCTGCCTGGTCTCTACCAGGAGTATGACTAAAGGATCAGGGCAAGACAAACAGGACAGCAGCCCTGGACACCATCTTAGAGGGTGTGCAAAAACAGCTGTCACTAATAGCCCAGCTGCTGCTGATACCACTGGTCTATGTAAACTGAAACTGCCCTGATACAGCTCTGCTTTCTACCTAGCACAAGCAGGGTTTGTAGATTTCCAACCCCATCTGCCTTCACGGCATCACAATAACAATGAGCAAAATGAGACTGCAGAGCAGTTAGCAAGGGAATATGGAGGAACTCCTAGTCAAAGGAACTCACAAATCTCAGAAATACTTAATAAGCAAGTTTTAAATGATCTTGTAGTCCCATTCATGATAGGCAATCCCATACTGCAAAGTATTTGACATATAATAATAGCTGTGCCCAGGTGCCCAGCAAAGTTGCCTCTCAGTCCAGAATTGCAGTGCCAGGCTAGAATACACAAGCATCTTGCAAGCTGTTTACACTTTCTAGCTATAGTGACCAACCTCTTCCAGCAGTCTGTTATCATAGGGAAGAATGTATAGTTTCTGAAGTGCATGTTGCTATGCCTCACTAGCATGGCATCAATATATATTGTATAGTAGAAGCTCATTTTAGCCGCAGAACTTACTTACATCATACTACATCACTCCTCTTTTTCTATATAGTGGGATTAGAACTATGGTAAGTTTACTACTTGAACTGTGCTTCTCTTCCTAAACCCATTCCTGGACTGTCCATTACTGGCAAGTGTACAGAGTATACAGTTAAACTCTGTTCTTGTCCTCTCAACCTTTGAATGTTAAGGGCAGGATTTTATTACCCTTCACATGTCTACATGGCTGTTTTGTAGCCATATACATGGCATTCTTGGCACGTATGCACAGTTTGTAATTCTGTTACCCCTACACTATGGATACTTAAAGGTTCATGCAGCAACTGAGCACGCACAGTAGATTACACACTGGCCAGGCAGATATGCAGCGACATGTTTGTGTACCTGGGCGTAAGTTCTGGAAAAAACAGAAGGAAGGTCTTTCCATCTTTTCACCCAAGAGCCATGTTGCTAGGGCACTTGCCCAGGAAACAGAAAGTGCAGGTTCTGATTACCTGAACAGACTTGGGTTTGAACTCACATTTCTCTGACTTTCCATATTGTTCTAACTACCAAGAAAGAGGTTAGGCATCACCAGCCATATCTCCAGCCCTTCTCTTAAAGCTGAACTACTAGACCTGACATTTAATAAAATGGATGGGGAGCAACAGGGAAGTTTCTGTTCCATTGGGAATAATGGTCCAAGCTAAAACCAAAGGTCAATGCCTTTCTAGAGGGCAGTATGCACCTTGCTGGGCCACACCCCCTCTATTTGGACCTATTCCTCTTAGCCTGTGTACTTGTGCTGCCTATCTAATCAGCCCATACCCTACACATAGGAGGAGAGAATTTGGGCCTAACCATCCTGTAGATGAAGGAAGCCCCCTGACACTCAGTTCAGAACTTCAAATAAGCGTTCATATGGTCATCTGTCCCCTTTTAAGCTAACTATTTCACCAAACCAAGCTTCCTCATCAGAACCCCAAGCCAGAACATAGAACTTAAAGGGAACTCCTTGGGTTACATATTGAGTCCAGTCCACTGCCATCAAAGACAACCATGTCATATAATCCTTTTCACAAGCTAAGTATAGAGACAGCAGCTTTTTTAGTTCTGATGCTTTGCATCATCAAGGCACTTTGTGTACATTCACTAAATTAAGCATCCAAACTGTAGTTGAAGTAGGTACGTCCATCATATTATCCCCATTAAAAGCTAGGGAAACTAAGAGACAAAGGAAGTTAAATAATTTATCTAAGGTTACAAAGCAGACCAGTGCAAGAGCAATGATTAGAATCCAAAGAATTATATCACTTCTTCCCCAAGCTGACTGACCACGTTCCTCATGGTATGTGCCTGATGTTTTGGCAAAACTAGGCCATTGCTTTGAAGAACTGAACTTTTACAAAGTCAGAGAACACCCTGGGCTGGCCAGTACCCTAAGTTGTTTGCTGCAAGGGGGCAGGATACCATTATATTCCCACTCAGACCCCTTGTCAGCCAGCCTTAAAGACCCCTTCCTGGACTGCTGGGGATGAGGTGGGGTGGGGTGAGATGGGGAGGTGTGTGTGTGCTAGATAGAGACTGCTGGGGGTGGTATGTGTACTCTTCCTAGTAGGTAGGGCTATTCCATGTTGTATCTGTCTCCTGTTGCTACTTGCTGTTATGTTTGCAGAGCATTTGGTTCAGTGTATTTTAGTACAGTGTTTTTTAGTACCATTGCTCTGTCTGATCTTAATGGGACAAACAAACCTAACAATACAGGTTAGGGGGGAGGGAGAGTTAACTTTCCTTGAAACACTGGGTGTCCACTGCAGCCAAAGTTGAGGATTTTGACTAGGATGTGTTGATGCTCTTACTGGACACGTCTACACAAGATGCATAATGCGCAGAAGACTAATTCTCCTGCTCATTAGTGTGGCAGGAAAAACCTGTGCTAATGTGTTTCATTGGGAGGTGCATTTGTACCCGTGTCTAGGAACACAGATGCAAAGACATCATTTAAGAGCTCAGCTTTGTCCATCCTATCTGTTATGAGTTGCCCCAGTGCATCCTGTAGTGACCCTATATTATCCTGTGCCGCCTTCTTGCTCCCTATATACTTAGAGGACTTTTTGTTACTCTCAATCTTTGTTGCCAGCGTGAGTTCCGTTCCTGCTATGGCCTTCCTCACTGCTTCCCTACAAGCATGAGTTGAGTGGCCAGGGTTCAGGTGGCTCATGGCATTTGTGGCCCCATCATACCAAGTGCCCACACGCACCACCTTCAGGAGGATGGTGGTGCCCTCCATGTATAGGGCATGCAGGGAGTACTTGAGGAAGGAGCTGCTCAAGGCAGGTCCACAGGTGACCTTATACTTCACCTTGGACATCTGGAGCAGCCAGGATGGAGATCATGCATACTTCTCCTTACCTTGCTAAGATATATTTCTCTAACTATTCATTTGGTCTACTAAAAGATACCAGATTGATCCAAAGAACCTTGTCTGCCAGTGCCATGTCCTTAGACCTACACACCTAGGGGTGTTGTACACATATCCTTCCGCTGACCGGAAAGACATAGGGCCCTGGGCACATCTAAGCCCCAGGGCTGGGGCTGGCAGGGGGAGTTCTCTGGCAGCTGCTGGAGAAGAAGCTTCTGTAGAAAAGGAAAGAAAGGTTCTGTGACAGTTTGGCTGCCTGAGATGCTGCTAGTGCTGCTTACTAAGTTATAACCTGTTGCTATTTAAAGTGGTGGACCGGAATGAGACTGTAGGAGACCTCACTGGAGCACACTAGTGTTGTGTAGAGGCCCCAGCACCAGTGAGGGTGTGCCTTAACAAACTCACATGTCATGAGTTTTGCTCATCTGCAGCTTAAGGTGTAGTTTCCCAGAAACCCCTGCACCTATCTCCTTGAAACCTGACAGGCTTTGTGGCCTCAGCAGGGGCTACTATGCCTGCTGTTTTCACCCCCTATGCCTTCACACTTACAAGTGACCTAAGTTTTGCTTTCAAGATTTTGAGGTGCATTGTCCCAGAAACCCCTGCACCTACCTCCTTGAAATGTAGCAAGCTTTGTGCCCTCAGAAGGGGCTGTTTTCATCCAAATCTGTCAAAAAATGATAAAGTTATAGGCAGTTTTGTGCTTCCCCATTATAGCCTATGGGCAAAACAGTTTTGATGAAACTCGAAATGAAACAGCCCCTTTGAAATGACAAAATGGAAGTAGAAACAAAAGGGTGCTGTGTTGCACAGCCCTGATCTCCATGATCACATTTAATGTAACAAAACCATCAGAATCCATTGATACTACACAGTAGTCACAGTGCTGTCACAAAAAGGGCTCTCTCTCAAGTGCACCAAATGCCCTCTTGGAGACTGTGTGGTTAAGCAAAACAACAACTTTGCAGTTGTCGTTTAGCATTTTCCTGTGAAAGTTCATTCTGGAGCATCTTTCAGATCTTACAGTCCTTGTCCTCAAAGTAAACCTATGCAGCATTTTCAGAAGGTGGGCCTCAGAACAGAAATGCAAAATTTTACTGGACACTAAAAATATGGACTTGACACAGACAATGCTTTTATAGCTCATTGTAATTTATTTGCTCCCTTTCCTAACCTCTCTGTGCTCCACAAGTGATAACAGCCCTCTTCCCTATTGAATTAATTTAGTCTTTTAGGGTGCTTGTCCATGTGAGGGGAGTGTAGATCCCCTAAATTGAAATGGTGCAACTGCTGGTACACATGATGATGGGGCCATGTACGCATGACAAAAAGTTACAAGAAAGCATCGTTTGTCTAACATAATGACATCATCATGTAAAAGATATTTTTGTGTAAAAATGTATTTGAGCGTGGTAACTTGGACCACCTCTGATGTATTTTAGTTTGAGCAAAGCAAATTGTTAAATTGTGGATAAAAAAATTGTGCACAAAAAAATCGTGCATGTATAGATATCCAGTGGCTGGAGAAGGTGGCAGAGAGTGCACAGGGCATTGAAAGCCCAGGCAGGCTTGCAGAAGCTCAGGCTTGGTAGGCTTCCAGTGCCCTGTTCACTGTCTCTGCCACCTTCTCCAGCCACCAGCACACCCAGCCGCCTCCTGCTGCCTTCCTGCACTGTCCCAGGGGCAAGCCAGCCCATTCCCAGGATATCCTAAGCAGCTGGAAGATGGTGTGGACAATGCAGGGGGCACTAGAAGCCCACCAAGCCTGAGTTTTCCTGAGTACACCTAGGCTTCCAGCACCCCATGCACCATTGGATCAGGCTGAGTGCTGCCTGCAAACTGGGGCAGCACCCGCCCAGTTAGCACCCCACCCCAAGAGTACCACAGCCACAGAGGAAAGCACTGAGTCCCCCTATAGCTCAAGGGTTACACAGTCTCGCACTTTAATGGAGCATTTTTGGTGCTTTTATCTAATAGCTAATTGAATCAGCTTCAGATAAAAGTGCCAAAAAGCCCTGCTGAAGTACACAATCTATACAGATGCTGCAGAGTCGGTTCAAAGCAACTTACTGCTTCTTCTGGTAAATGTGCATGGGAGGGTTGTGGTTTTTTGTGTGTTTGTTTGTTTGTTTTTAATGTCTACAAGCAGACAAAATGATTAAGCACCTGGCATCTTCAGTAGGGCAGCCCAGTCTCAACCTTACTGAGAACAGTAAGAGACTACAGTTACTCTCTGCTAATTTATCTGATGGAAATTATTATTCTTCAACTTTCTCTAAAGGAGAACATTTTGTTCATGAAGTATCATGGTTAAAAACATGCCATTAACCCTAAAATATTACCTTAAAAGTTACTGTTGGACCAGATGGGATGGTTCACACAGGGATGATCCTGCCATAGGCAGGGGGTTGAACTAAATGACGCCTTCCAACCCTACTTCTCTATGATTCTATTATCTGCTTCCTCTTCACCTCTGCCAATTTTGCTGTTTCTGGACAATGCCAGAGAGGAAATCATTTGGAACAAAAAAACCCAGAAGAAGTTAAATATCATAAAGAATCCCTTGAAAGAACAATCTAAACTAATCTCCCTATTTCAGCAAACTGGGACTTGTGCCTGCAAGGAGAACAGCTGTTATTAGTAAGAAAGTCCCACTTAGGAGCACCTGTCAATAAGCAATAGGTGCTTTACAGATGTGTAGCAAAGTGATGGTCTCTACCCTGAAGCACTAACAGTCTAAGTTATGATGAGGCTCAAGACAAATCATGGGCTGGGAGGGAAGGGAGGAAACAAGATAACAGGCAGTCAGCTGACTCTTAGTCAGGACTCCAAGACCCACCCTTATCTCTTTGGTGAACATTGCCATAGGACTCTTAATGGACCTTCATTTAGGTCTGACATGGAGGTGAAGATCACACTGCTTCTGAATCACAAACATCTTTAGGCTTTCAGAGAAGCTACTGACTGTCTTATAGGTCCTGCAGAGAACATGAGCTGATGTGGTATGGCTGCAGGCTGTTACCATGTCTGTTGCAGCTTTTTGTTTTCTACTTTCCTCTCACTGATTCATCCTCACCTTCTTCTGCCTTCAGTGATTCCTGCAAAGCTGTGGCAGTCATGGTCCTTCATTGGTTTCAGACTTAAATTCTCTCTGCTTGAGATACAGGTGTGACAATTACTTCTGTTTTCTCACTGAGCAGTTTCCTTTCTCCCTTGTTGTCAAAAAGATTTTTTGGTGGATAGTAAAATAATTTGGGTAGAAGACGTCTAATCAAAAAATTTCCTGTGGATAATTAGAGAATCAAATGACTGTGGGAAGAAGGTAATTTTTGTCTTCCTCAGAGAATTCACTGAAACAGATATTTTATTACCTGTACAGATCTAGTCATTACCCAGGTGAGCTGTAAAGTCACTGAGCTAATAACAGGCCTATTCGGTTGTAATGATCCTGAGTCAGTTACCTGTAATAAGGCCTTCCTCAAGTTCTACTGAATCCAGGTCTAAATCAAATAAATGTTTGGGTACTCAATAGCAACATGCCAAAAATCACTGTCTTCTGGATATGACAGGCCAGAAGATTGTGCTTCCACTTATGGGACACATACCTAGTCATGGTGATTCATTTATCCCTGGACCCCAGCTTGAAAGAGGAAATTAGTAATGGCATAAGTAGATATGTGCCATTTTGTGACAAAACCCACAGCTGCTACCTCCCCTCTTTGCATGGTTCTCTGCGACTCACCAGACACCCTATAACTGAACTGGCAACTAGTATGTGCCAGCAGGGTCCTGCTGCATGTAGTAGGAGAAAGAACTGTAGGAACTTGTGGTATCTCGTGGACAGATCCAGAGGAATGTTGGAACCAGACCTTACATACCAGAATCCTTGGAAAAGGAAATTTTTAGCAGCCTCAGACAATGTGAATAGCTACTGGGCTGAGTCAGGTGGCCAAGAGAGTAGGAAGGACAGCAGGAAGGACACGAGCTCCTTACCTCCTCCAGAGCCATCAAGGAAGGGTGACTGTTCTTGTCAAAATAAAACCAAGCAGCAGCATAAGAAGAGGGGCCCTGCAAAACACTAGCCCTGGGTCCTGACTTAGACAGGGTGCCAGAATGACAGCACCCTGGGGAGACTATGCAGCAACAGCCAGGACGGGCAGACCATACTGCAGAAGCAGCAGCTAGAGATTTTGAGTCCTCAGGGAAGGCAAGATGCCCACAGTCAACCCTCCTCCTTCTGGTATCCAGCAGCATACTGCAGGTAGGATTTTGCCTCTGGCACAAAACTTGCTGGTTATGTCTCTGAAACACTGGGACCCAGAATCAACTGGACAGCAGTTGAATCACTGTAACATTCATGGATTAAGGTAAGAGCTCAATCCCATCCCTTTGTAATGGGCAGATCTCCTTGCAGAACAGAACTATTTATAATATCCAATGGAATAGCCCTACACCCAGAGCTGGTACCACCAGATGTTTTATGCTACAGGTACTGGCTCCATACTAGGAGGTATGCTGTGTGTCAGTGAACCAATCCACAGGCCTTGCAATACAAACAAGGAGTACTTATGTGTGTGCTGGGTACTTTGCACTGGCTCGTTCATGTCAGTGCAGGTTATCCTTGTATGTTTCTAAAGCAACTAAGATCTACAGGGGTTGATCCAGCACCCATTAACATTACTAGAAAGACCCTTACCAGCTGCAGTAAGATCAAAATCTGGCTCATAATGCAAGTGAAATCTAGAAAGTAAAGCCTCCTGGGCCCTGGCTACCCTTGTATTCAGCGGTAGACCCAGATTATGACTTCCATGGATTCAGGTATGTAGCAGCCTACAGGGGTCAGCTAAAACAGTAGGAGAGGCAACTGATAATGGGTTTTAAAGGTTACTCAGCTGGGTGGCTGTACTCTCCCCACTCTGCTTCTTGTTTTCCTAATTTCAGACTTTGAGAGAGCAAGAGAAGGAGGGAGAAAGGTAAAAAAAAAAAAAAA
>JAGPOW010000797.1:23700242-23712707 GCA_030014935.1 Caiman crocodilus | reverse complement strand
ATTAATTCATTCTCATCAACAAATGCCACTTTGTAGTGTAGGTGACAACAATGTTAAGGTGGATGATAGGGTGATCTAACTAACTAGCTATATACAGCAGGCCTGCAGTAGAGCTTGAAGGTCAATAAATGTCTATGCAAACCCAAATAAGTTTACTGAATATAATAGAAAGAATAAGGGAAGCTAAGGCCTAGGGTTGGTCCTCTGCACAAGGCAAACTCCTTCCTCAGGGCTCACCCAGGATGAGGTAGGACAAATAGAGCTAAATTTTGTCCCCTTCACCCTGCAAATGCAGATCAAATCTAGTGTAACTGACAGCTGCTATATATGTATGATACCAATGGAACTATTTCTGGTTATAGAGCAGGTTCCCACCCCAAGCCCAAAGAATGAACTGTGCCTGCCCTGACAAGTTGGATTTTATTATGGCTTTCCTAAGGCAACATGAGAGTGTTACCCCTTGGCCAAGCTGTGGTAGACTTTGGAGTCTCACAGCAGATCAGTTTCCATTGCTGGCAAGAGACTGATGTTACAGTGATGTGCTCATTTACACTCCCTGTTGGGCCCTATTACTCAGATCAGCAACAGACCCATATGGCTGCACCCACACAGCTCAGGAGAATCACTCCATCACTGTGAGCATCCACTAGGAGCAGCTGCCTTCATCACTGCCCTTCTAGCTCTGACCATCCTCTCAGTCATTGCAGGATCTTCCTTTCCTGCCAATTTCTCGCTAAATCTAAATCCAGGAGAACAGCAAGAGATACAGCACCCTGCCTGCCCTCTGCTGGTCTACTGCTCTGCAGTGCAATCATAACACCATATAGCAGACAGGAAAAACAGAAGCCATCTTAACACTTTCTAAACAAACAAACAAACAATCAGACAGAGGCACTGAATATTCTGTAAAAGGGATGATGACAAGACAGACTTTTTTGCTGTTTTCACTAAGATAACCCCTCCCTATATGATCAAGCTGATGCATCTTTCCAGTTTACCCCAGGCAACTGTCATGAAAAGGATTGTTTATTTTTTTAACACATGCAGCCATACAGTAACAGCTTTTTGATTTCAGAGTGACTGTGAATGAAGCTAGTGCCAAATCAAGATGCAAGAAGCATAAAGCAAAATCCTGGATTTGGCTCAATAGTCAAGGGTGGGAATAAACTGCCATGGCTGGAATACTAGTGCACATTGGTATGTGTTGTAATCATGTGGACTAGATAATCTGGGCCCTTAACTGAAGATTTTGTGACCTATGACCAATAAACCTAGTAAATTAAAACATCTTAATCTCATAAATCTATTTTTTGACACCAGGAGAACCCCAGTAACCAGGAACATGATTTGATGGGAAAAGATGAGCAATATCTGAATGTCTCTTCTGGGCCCTTCACTGCATCAGTCCATCTGGCTAACAGGATTTGTCTCTATTCGTTACACAAATATCAAATGCCCTGTGACTCTCCTTCCAGTCTTCTAGACCAGTGATTTTCAAATTTTTTTCTACAAGGACTCATTTGTAAATATCAATGGCCAGTCCCACCCCATTGCCCCCTACCCCCAGGTTTCAGCCCCCCCAGTACATGGGGCAGGGCGTGGGGTGTGTAAGGCAGGGGACCCAAGCAGCCCATTGCAGGCTGAAACTCTGCCAGCCTGCAAGGGAAAAGCCAGTTTCCTACATGTTTTCCTTTAAAGACTAATCTATTTTTAAAGTTTTAAAATTTCTTTGCAATCCTTTCATATATTTATGCAACCCACTTTTGGGTCATGACCCCCAGGTTGAGAAATTTTGCTCTAGATATCACCTCTCATTGTTCCTTTTCTCAGCACCAGGGTATCAGCAAAGTTTCTGTTTATTATATAAACAGTATCAAATTGAGTCTTTTTGTTTTGGAAAATCATGTTTTAGCCCACAGACACAGACCTCACTGGAGACATGCTGTGTTTGCAGTAACTCAGTCAGGCAATTGGAGACCCTTTAGCAATTATAAATATAGCCAGCAGCCAAGTTGCTTGTTCCCAGTAAAACAGATACAAATGTTTCAGTTGCAACAAATTTAGTGCATCTACCAAAAACGAAAAGAAAGGAGTGCTCCGTTTAAGCAAGATTAATATACATTAAGGGAAAAAAGCTTATTGTGGATGTATATTTGGCTCCTAGAATGACGTCTGCTTAACCACTTAAGAATAATCAACCTTAAAAGCAGGTAGATTAAATCAAGAGATTGTGTATTTGGTTTTTTGTTTTTCTATTCAGAGGTTTGTTGGAATGGTGCAGGGTTGCCTCCCAGTGCTCAGATACAATATTGCAGTTGATGGCATTAGCTAATTTAATCCTTTTAAATACTGTTTACAAACTGTATTTCCATGGTTCTTTCACTAGCATGTGCTCTGGAAAGCTAGTAAGTGCATGTGTGGGAGGTAGAAAGGAAAATGAAGGAAAAATTTTCTGAAGCATCTCTATGGTATAGGAACCCATGTCCCATATTTCTCTAAGCCTTAGGCCGCAGGCAGATGCTAATTTAATGGCTTAATGGAGTTTGATCTCTGAGTTCAATACATATGCATAGTAGAACTCAGTTGTTGGGATCGAGGATAAAATTTGTCAGATCCTAGTCATGCAACTGCCAGCACAAGGAACCTGGCATTGGGGACTGATCCCTGATACCCCAGTTTCCTACAGTGCCCTTTCAAACTGCAGGTGTTTTAATAAGGGAGCCCATTGGCTCCACTCAGCAGCTCTAAACCTGCATATGGGGCAGCTATATTGTGAGCTGCACACACTATTAAAAAGGGTACTTACTTGACAGATTTGGAATTCTGGGTTCTAGTCTTTGCTCCAATGACTGTTTAAGTACCAAAAGGAGAAGAAAGCAGGCAACTGGTCAGAAGCTGGCACTAGAAAGATTGTGTGGCCTCAGACGAAGCACATGGACAGAAACAAGCATTGAATCCAGAGCTGCTGAGCTGGAGGCCAGTGGTGTACATCCTCAAAACAGCCTTCCTTCTCAAATCACACATCCTAATATAAGTTCTTCCCACCAGAAAAGGGTTACAGCAAAATTGTCAAGTATAATATAACAATTTCTTGCTACAGCTGCACACACAGAACTCAGCACCATGAACCTTAGACAAACCTTCCCATGCATAAAGAGGGAAGGATAACTTTAGCCTCAAGTTCCAAGGGAACCAAAAAATATGCCAGCACATGAAAGGACCCCACAGACCTGTCCTTCAAACAACCAACTCTAGAATGATGCTGGAAAGTAGGGTCCATTTCAGTAGATGAAATGTTGGATAATGTGCCAATGAATATTAACATTGCTGGCACTTGACAAACTCTGGACCACTTAGAATAGCCAACTAAAAGTGAAGTGTGGAGGACAAGAGTAGTCTGAGGAGAAGTTACAAGGTGTGGAATGGCAAAAGGTAGGGCAGGGTAGCCTCTTAGAGACTAACTAGTTCAGGGGCATGAGCTTTTATAAGCAACAATCCATTTTGCCAGCTGCTTTCAGATAGCATCTGATTAAGTAGATTGTTGCCTACAGGATCTCATGTCTCTCTGAATTAGATGGTCTCTGAAGTGCCACTTTGCCTTACCTTCTGCCTGACTTCAGACTAACATGACTAACCATCTCTCAGATCTGGAAAGCATGATGTCTAAGCAGCAACTCAATTCAAAGTCATAAACATTTGTATTTGAAACTTAAAGAAAGCTGGTTGCTGAAAATTACATTAAGCTTGTGCTTAACCCCAACAGGATTTTAGAAGGGGGAAAGCTTTCCAGCTGAACAGAATTAAATTTAATGATGAAGAAAGGGAACCAAATTAAGCAGGAGAAACGGAGCCATGAAAACAGCCTACAGATGTCAGTTTTGGATTCTCTCAGTAGGAAGGGTTTAACCTATTATATTTATTAGTTATATTACAGCTCCTTTGATTGAAAATAAATTCATTCTTACAGACAGGCTAATTTCATAAATACTCTGCATTCAGAGACTTCAATTGGCTGATCAGCTTTAATGACAGGGTTGAGAGTTAAATATACATCTGCAAAAGGATTAGAGTTGCAACTGGTGAACAGAATCACTGGGGATAAAGTGACATCACCATGGTAACCTACATACCCAAATGGAGGTTTTCAATTTTGTAGTTCTCCCTATCAGAGAAGAATTAAGGGCTGTGTCCTCTGTTTCATTTCTGTGAAATCTTAGGAGATTAAGCCAGGGAAACTGGAAATGCTGCAGTGTCCCGCTGACATTCCTTCCAAATACTTGGCCAGGACTCTGGAACAGCACCCAAGGAATGCAGCTCAGGATTTGCACTGATTTCAAATGTCAGCCAGGTCAGATCTGTGGAAATTTTATGGATGCAGAATACAATTCAGCTCAAGAGTTTGACTTTGGCTCTGCGACCCAAGGAACTGCCTGTCTGTACACCAGTGCTAACAACCAAGTCACATAAGCCTGTAGCTTTGCTTCAGGCACTGTTGTCATGGTCCCAACAAGAGCCACATCTATTATTTGTATTACAGGTGTACCAACATGCTGGATACTGATAGAAGAGGCAAGTAACATGTCTCCAGGTCAACCTTTTATTGCTTACAATCTCAAAGCACAGGAACACGCATTTTTACTGTTGTCCACCCAGCTCCTGACAGTAGCATAATTTAGATCATCATATGTACCACCTAGAGAGATTCAGGAGGGGGAGGAAGATGCTACACAGACTAGGTCTTGTTCAATCCACTGCATTCTCAGATTTTCCCTCCAGTCCATACCTCATAATTTCATAAATACTCTGCATTCAGAGGCTTGAATAGGCTGATCAGTTTTAATGACAGGGTTGAGTTAAACATGGGTTTCATCAAAAAACAAAACCAGTTTCAAAAGCAAAACATTTCACAGACTGTTTCATCTTGTCTTCAACAGACTCCTTGACAGGTAGGCAGGAAGCTAACAGAGCTTTGTTTGGCTTTCAGCTAGTTCACCTGGCAGACTACTGGAGAGCAAAAGCTTCTAAAGCTTGCAAATCAAGGGACATAATTAGTACATGGTTAACTCTAACAAAACACACACAGGCAGTATTTCCTCTTGCCTTCATTTTGTCATTTTGGAATATTGCTTAACCTCATTCTGCTTTCTTCCCACCTTGTTTTATGGGCTTCCCTGACAGCCACTTTTGTTTTGTTTATCTAGGAAACTTAATAAAAATATTCCTATTATAAAACAACTACATCTAATCTATCTGGTTCCATCAGTCCCTATTACCAGTGGTTTTAATATTAAGTCTTAAATAACCCAAGCAAAACATATTTTAGTTTATGTTTTCTCTCAGGTCCTGCAGTTCCTGTCAGGTCTGTAATGTGATCTTACTGGGTTAGCTGACATGTTCATTGCTATTTTTACTTTGCTGGCCAGACTAGGGGATAGCATGAATAGGTTCACTTTGCAGTCACTCAAAGGCAGGCTTTGAGACTTCCCTTTGGACTTGCTTTAGCAGGCAAGCTGAAGCTGCCCCCCTTAGCAATGTCCGGGGTGGCAACACAGAGTGCAATATTGACCATTTCTTTAACACCTCAAAAGAAATTAGTGATGTTTTGGCTGATCTGGTGGGGAGGAGCATGGATATGGCAGCAAATAACCTGAGACGAACGCATCACATAATCCAGACATTACCTTTTTGCTGCTTTCCCCCCACAGAAGGCAACAAATTGGCACCACCTCTTCTGAACCGTCTCTGATGGGACCACATGATTTTGTGAAGACCAACACTGTCCTTTAAAAGGTACTATAAAATGGAATTATAAAATGGTCAGTATGTTTTCCCAGTCATAGGGTACGACACTGTAACAGAAATGTGAGGGAATGAAGGGGATTAAGGAGGAGCAGAGCAAGGCAGAAAGGATGCATAGAGGCAGCAACTTTTAAAATCCAGGCAGTGGCAAAAGCAATGCTTTGGAGATTGATGGCCATCACTGTAGTCCACACCCAGAGAACTGAGCTATGACCCTCTGGAATAGGGTTGGTCAGTTCAGACAAAGCAGTTCCATCAAAAAAAACGGTTTCACAGAATGTTTCATGTTGGCTCCAGTAAACTCCATGACAAGTACACAGGAGGCTGAAAGGACCTTGTCTGGTTTCCAACTAGCCCACCTGGCAGTCTACTGTAGAATATGTTTCTGAAATCTGTGGGTCAAGAGTAGCACCATCATACAGACCCCAGTAATATCAAGCTTCCCAAGACAGCTGAAGGATTCTTAGGGTCAAGGTTCCTAGGTCTGCAGTAGGGAACATGGCAGCACTGGCTTAAACCACAAAGTCTTCCCCAGCTTTTGTCAGTCTGGTTATTAAGCTTGGAATGCTGCATAGGTTGCCTCAACTCCTGGAAGCAGCCTGGAGAGTTCTCCAGGAGTCAGAGAACTTGGAACAAAAATCTTTTTGAAATTCCTGAATCTGCAAAATAGAAGTTTTGTGTTTCAACCAGTTCTGTAAAGCACTGATTTTTGGTGGGTTTTTTGGTTTTTTTTAATGTTTGTAGGCAGTCTCTGTTTTAAGAAGGCTATATTCAGAACTGGTCAGAGCTCCTGAAAGGAACAGTTATAGATGCTGAACTTTGATGGACCAGCAGGGAAGCTATCATTCATACTGCATAAAGGGGCTGTTTTGTCAGCTGCAATCTATACGCATGAGATGTGTAAAATTCCAGTACAGGACAAGTGAAGGCAAAAAGCCTATCACCTGAGAGAATAACATTGTTAAAAAAAAAAAGAAAAAAGTAAAGATAACTATAAATGCAGTTTTAAGTGGTCACTGTTGGAGCAGAAATAGCTTAACACTTCTGAAAAATCAAGCCTCCCTACGAGGGGTTTTTTTTGCCCAAAAGCTTGCAAATAAAATTTTTCCAAATATTTTGGTTGGTCTAATAAAAGATATCGCATGGACCCAAAGAATCTTGCAAGCCCTGCAAGATGCGAGGCAAGCAACCTGAAAAGTCGTTTGAAAATCCATGCAACTTTTTGCAACTTAAGATAGTTGATCTCTGGCAAAGTTGACCAGATAGTCACCAGTGGCAAAGCCAGAGTGACAACTTCGATTTCTTGCTAATAGAACCCTCTGTCCACTGGAGCAGTGCTAGTTCCTCAAGGGGAAGTGAGGAGCCTTCAGTCTAATGCAGTAGGAAGCCAATAAAAGAACTGAAGGAAGAAAGGGAACCTTGGTCAGGGAAGTGAAAGAAGTGATTTTCAGAGCACAGTTTTAGTAAGAGATGTAGGAAGGCCTGAAGGAAAACCTAGAAGATTATTTACAACCCAAGTTAATGTCAAGACGCAGGTTTTTATTCTTAATTGTAACACTGAAATGTCATTCTCTGCACTTGATCAGGCTGCAACACAAGGCGAACCACAAAAAAAGAAAAAGCTCAAACAATTGCCTCTATACACACCCTTACCTCCCAGCAATTAGTATAAGCCCATGTATTTAAGAACCTTAGTTAATTTCAGTGACAAACAAAAATTTACTTCAAAAACTGAAAAAAATCTCTTCCAAGCTGAAGTCGAGACTGGGAAGAACAAAGCAGTATTTGCTCAGACATAGTCATTCTACTTCGGAGCTTAATTGTTTTCTGATTATAGGGTCAAATCAAATGTTACTAAAAAAAAACAAAAAAAAAACGGTAATTTTGGGGCTATAGTTGTCCCTTTGCAGGGAAGGTGATTGAAACCTCTGTTTTGGCCATCAGTCAGATACAAGTTAAACTGTAACATTTTAGGAGCACGAACAATGTTTTTCATAAGCTTTTGTATAGTGCCTACCCACATTATTTATATTACAGCAGTACTTTGAAGTCATTATTAAGGTCAATGCTTCACTGTACATAGTACATATTTTAATGACAATCCTTGCCCCAAAGAGTTTACAATCTAACTAGGTTTTAATGAGCCTGCTTCTTGATTAGAGCACTATAGAAACTGAGATAGAGAGTAGTATATAGGAGATTTGAGGAGAGATCAACTGTCCAGTTAAAAATACTTACCTCCATCGCACTTTGCTTCCCCTCCTGCTTCAAACCACTCCTCCTACTTCTCTCCATGAAGCCATGTCACATGCCACAGTTCAAGCATATTATTAAAAAGAGAACAACCTTGGAGCTGTTGCTTCCACTTTACAGGGAAGATGAGTGAAACAGCTGTTTTGACCATCAGACAGCTTGATATATAACCAAAACCTCAGGATCTGGCCAACAGTTGGATAAATAGCCAAAGAAAAGCCAAATTGATGCTAGTATAAGAAGTGCTTTAATCTCCCATCTCAATTTAATACTGAATCAGTCCTCTTCCTCAGCACAGGGACAGAGAGGTCTGTGAGCCTCTGGTTATTCAGCTTGCAACTTTCAATTCCTATTTACATTGGACCTTGCAATTCTATTCAGAGGCTGAATTAAGGTCCTCTGGGGTGTTCCTTCAAGCACACAAGATGTCATATTCCACACCACTGTCAGCATGTTTCATGGTGAAGCAATTGCTGTAATTGGCTGACTGCTAACACCCTTCTCTGTCACAGGGATTATAGAGTACCTTTATTATTTTTAACCATAATGCTTGTTATATACTGTTAATCCCTTCAAAATTGACCACAAGACAAACATGAGCCCACAATGTGATGCTGCCGTTAGTAAAGCGACCAAAATACTGGCTTGTGTTTTGGATGCTTCTCAAGCAAATCCTGGAATGTCATTCTTCCCTTGTACTCAGCCTTGGTGAGGCTGCAGCTGAAGTACTGCATCCAGTTTGGGGCCTCACAATTCAAAAAGGATGTGGAGAAGCTTGAGAGAGTCCAGAGAAGAGCCACGTACATGATCAGAGGTCAGGAAAACAGACTTTACAATGACAGGCTGAGAGCTATGGGGCTCTTTAGCCTGGAAAAGTGCAGGCTCAGGGGTGATCTGATGGCCACCTATAAGTTTATCAGGGGGTAAACATCAGTATCTGGGGGAACGTTTGTTCACCAGAGTACCTTAAGGAATGACAAGGTCAAATGGTTATAAACTACTGCAAGACTGTTTGAGGCTGGACATAAGGAAGAATTTCTTTACTGTCTGAGCCCCCAAGGTCTGAAATAGTCTGTCATCGGAGGTGGTTCAAGCACCTACATCGAACACCTTCAAGAGTAAATTGGATGCTTATCTTGCTGGGATCTTATGACCCCAGCTGACTTCCTGCCCTTCAGGCTGGGGGCTGGACTCAATGATCTTCTGAGGTCCCTCCCAGTCCAAATGTCTAAGAAATCTATGAAATCTATGAAAGAGACTGCAGCCTCACATCTGAAACAAAGAAAATCAAGTTAAATTCACAGCCTTTATCTCTATTGTGAAAACAGACCCTGGATGACAAAAGGTGCAACCAAAATGGGTGATAAAGTCTACCGAACTTCAATTGTGGACAAAGTCAACAGTTATTTGGCACTGGTTTGGGGAACTGGCTCCAAAAGCACTTGGAAAGGCACTGAGAACTGTTTGTCCTTTTCTGCATTACAGTTAAAACCAGCCACAGCTGGCATACTAGCCGCCATCAATAGGTCTTACAATAGATTGAGCTTAACTAACCAAAGCACAGTGCCTCAAGCACACTAAACTTGAACCACTTGAATTCAAGCAGGGAAAAAGGAGACAGCCATTACTTCTCTCAGCACTAAAGCTATTATCTTTGTAGTCTACAAAGAAAGCAATTTAACTGGCACCAAAAATAGCAAGCCCATTCATTCAGTAACATTTGCACTTTGCAGGAAAGGCACGCACATGAGGTCACTGTAAAATTTACCAAATAAGGAAGCAAGAAATATTGCAATGCAGATGAGTAGAATTCCCGAAAAAGAAGGCTGAAGATTTAGGATATGAAGAAGGAAAAGTCCAGAAAGCTCAGACATGCTTGCTAGTGCTCCCCTGTCTCCACACTTTGAGATACAGCTGTTCTCTTAAATTGGAGGGTATATTTTAATAAGTGTATTTACTTTTTCCTCTTCAAAGACATTTTCTAGTACATTGCCAAACTTGTCCCCCATTGAACACGCTTTTGTTTGTTCTGTTGTTCAGCCTGGAATGCAGGTTCAGTAACTCTTAAATTCACAGTACTCTTTTATTATGCCAAGCACAGGAGCTGACATAAGGCATGCTCTGAAGGCCCATCAGTAAAGAAATCAACTACCAGCTAATGTGCTTGCACCCCATTAGTCAAGACAAACAAGAACGTAATTTGTGGCTTCAGTGACTAACAGAAGTTTCCTAACCCCCACCCTTTCACATTTATACCATGGCAGGGAGCTTGCAATGCCTTTAAGTGTCTGTGAATAAGAAACCCAACACTGAGACACAGGAATGGGCTACTAAGGAAAGAAGCTTGTAAAAGCAGGGGTATTTTTTTTAATTATTTTATCTCCCAGAGGAAGAATGAGGTAAAGATGAACCAATTATATCCACATAAAGTAATCTTGGGAAATTGCTAAAATGAACCATAGATTTGCAAAGTTATTGGCATGCACATTCTATAATGCAGTCTTGGTTACTACCTCCTCAAATAACATGGAGGGTGATAAAATATTGTTATTAACGTCAAGGAGATATTACCATAGACAATTATCAGCAAGTTTTTACCAGGTTAATATTTTGTTCTCCTGATTTTTAAACCAAAGCTGCCTGCATTCTGCACATTAGAAAACAAAACCAAACAATTCAGATTGATGGCGCCTGCATTTGGTTGTGTGTTGGCCTTCCCAAGTGATATGTTTATTCTCCCAGCTCCTTTTAGCTATGTCTGCAACCACCATGGGTTGCTCCCCTTAGTGGGGTGATTTCCAAAAACAGACATCCTTGTTGAGGCAGCCCTTTGCACAGAGCCTTGAAATTCTTCAAATGAAAGTATACATGTTCAGCAATACATGAACCAGTGTCACAGGGTTGAAAGAAAGCAGTTACTATTGCAGCTTTCTTCTGCTTTTTTGTGCCAATTGCTACTCCAGAGTTTCAAATAGATTATTTTCATAGGCTAATCTCAAATCTGTTAATTTCCATCAGTATATATATTTCTCATACCACACTTCTGCAACCACAAAAGCTTGTTGGTCCCAACACCCACATTCTCTTACAGGCTTTCAGCATAAAAATTCACTCGACCTGCAGGTGTCATACTAGTCTAGCACACTTGCTTTCCACCCTCTGTGGTGCTCGCTCTCAGACGCAAAACCCTTTCAGAATTACTTTACTGAAGCAATACATTCACAAGAACTACTCCTTCCTTAGGAGTACCTGTACCCACTTGAGGACCATGGAAAATATCTAATATTCTTAGCACAAAAAAGAAGGAAAATAAATGCAAAGGCACTCCATCTGATAGTAAAATTCCCTTTACCACCTAGCAACAAAACTGAAGAATATCTGAAAGCGTTCCCTGCTCTGCACTTAGGAGAGCTCAAGGCTACAGTGATTCCCTGGCATATCACTAGAGCTGCCTTTTCAATTTTTCACACTTCCTTATGTTCCAGATTAGAGCTGAGCAGCCAGGGTACTACCTGAACCAGCCCACTTGGACACGCTAGCATTACTTTGTCAAGTAAAGAACTTGAAGAAGGAATTATTACAGGCCAACTTTTGAAAGCACTCAAGCACAAAGGATCCATGAAGTAGGGCAAGATATTATAGGGTGGACTCAACACAACTCATAAAGGACAAAATTTCTTACCAGGGACAAAGTACCTCCTCCTCCTCCTCCGTTTAGCCATAGATAAGAAGATAAGTGAATTCACCTTTCTTCCTTTGCAAAGTTATCTCCTAGCCTTTGCTTCAATGGCTTCAAGGATGCTCAAGGGATTTCACCTGCAAGTAGTGCAATAGGGAATGCTAATAAGCGAGAGTCCCCTTAGAAGCGCATGTGGTTAGGCATATATTGTTGCTTCAATGTTTTGATTCTTCCCTCTGTTCTCCCATGTCCAGGAATGTTGCCTTCTACAGCCTGCACATCAGTTCAAGGATGGTGTGGTAAAGCCACTGGAACCAGGAAGGTTCTGGTACAGATTACACCAGTCTTTAGTACTATTCTGTGCATCACTAATCTTCTCTGAAGCCAAAAAATAGGTGCTTCATGTGACTGAAATGAAGTTAGGAACAGCTGCTGCATTTATCATGGGACAAGCTGCATCTGTGTTTGTCAGGGTTTAGTGGGCAGCTGAAGGCAACATCACTTTCTGCCACTGATTCAATGATGCAACTACAGGGCAACTAGGGGTGCACTGACAGATTTTTGGGTACAATTCTAATAGCCAATTTTTAAAGAGGCATATCAGCCAATACCAATCTGATTTCCGACACTGCCTGGCAGCTTGAAGAGCATAAGGCTGGTAAATCTGTTGTAGTGGAAGGGGAAGGGGAAGAAAGGGGTTGGAGGGGGAGGGTAGGTCGAGGCCCCTGCAGTGA
>JAGPOW010000797.1:23672891-23698006 GCA_030014935.1 Caiman crocodilus | reverse complement strand
GAGGGGGGACCTGGTGGCTGCCTATAAACTGCTGAGGGGTGATCAGCAGGAAATAGGGCAGGCTCTTTTTTCCCCGGGCACCACCAGGGGTAATTAGGACCAATGGTCACAAGTTACTGGAGAGCAGATTTAGGTTGGACATTAGGAAACACTACTTCACAGTTAGGGTGGCTAGGATGTGGAACCGGCTTCTTAGGGAAGTTGTTCTTGCTCCTACCTTGGGCATCTAAGAGTAGATTGGATAGGTACTTGGCTGGGGGGTCCTGTGACCCTGGCACTCGTTCCTGCCATTGGTGGGGGGTCAGACTAGATGGCCTGCTCTAGGCCCCTTCTGACCCTAGATACTATGATTCAGTCCCATCTTATATCCATTCCTTATTGTGGGAGCTGCATTCTTTTCTTGTTTGAAATGGGCAAAACAACACTGATTCAGTCCTACTCCCACTCTTTTTGGGAACAGCTTTGTTTCAAGCTAGTGGCACAACCATTTGTGCCTCTTTGCTGCTTATGGTTTCCCGTGTCAGCAACTGAAGTTATAGTTCGCTTCCTCTAGACTGACTTGTACAAGTTCAACAGTAAGTTTAACTGCATTTAGCAGTCCAAAAATAAAGGTCAAATAAAATCAGCACTATGAAAGATTGTGAGGAATTAGAGACTCTTCCTATAATAACTTACATAAAAGGAGAAAGAAAAATAGAAAGTCAGCACTATCAACTATGTCCTTAACCAAGTTGCTTTATATTTAACAGCAATTCTAACACCCTTTGGATTTAGGTCTTAAACTGATGTTTCATCATAGCAACATATTAAGACATCCAAAAAACACTGAATTATAGGAATTGTCCAACAATATTGCTTACCTGAGAGTGGAGTTCACTTGAATTACTTGATTCTACACCTGTGGCAAAGCATAGCAAATCTATGATTGCATACTCAAAGATCACTTGACACCAAAAAGCACTGAAACCGAGTATAAGCAAAATACAAATTTACAGTATGTATGTAATAAAATTAGTTAATTGAAGACATTAGTCCAATATGAAAATTAAGATATTTAATGCAGTGTAAACCATAGTTGTATCTAATAATTAAAGTGTGTGCATGTATCTGAATGGGTTATCAATGATCACAAAGAACAATAAACACTATAGTGCTATGTAGAAAAAAATGTACAACTGAAATTTTAGTGTAAATCCCACCTACTTCCAAGATACTATTTGTCAATTTCAGATCAGTTTCACTAATTAAAATGGGAAGTGACAGATCACTGTAATGATAAATAGACAGTAATCACACAAGTGTCAATGAATATAAATATAATTTGCAAAGAACTAAAAATCTAATGCATTCTTACACCTAAACATGAGAAGCCAACAGTGGCTTATGACTTTTCCTTTTTTCAATGCCTTACAAGACTTCTAGACACATTTTTAACCAATTTAAAATGACAGACTGCAGTTCAGATCTTGAGATTAAATGTGGCCAAAACTCAAGAAGATGAAAAATCTAGCAGTGGCATTAGCATAGCTTGAAAGCTGAATGTTGGATTTTGCAAATACATTTTATTTTACAGATATTCAACATTATAAAACTGCAGGCAGCTTCACTCAAGCCCCTTTTTTCCTACGTGCAGACCATGCTTTGCAGAATACAGCAATGCAGCCCCCACTGCTTTGGGTTAAAATGAAAGATGTGAAGACGTTTCACTTAACACATTCTCTCCCAACACATGTGCAACTATGACAGGTGGCCAAAGTCTTTTTTTTTCCCAGCCAGCTGCTGCTGTAACTACACATTTCCAGCCCAAGCTTCTAGTTCTTTCATATCTTTTTCCTCTTCCTCCTCTTTCTTCTTGGTTGCTAAGTAAGAAAGAAAATGGAAGTTAGGAATGGACACTCTAGGACAGGTACTTCTAGACTGTTAGTCTATATACATGCCCAAAGCATGGGTCTCAGAAAAAAAACCCCACACACAAACATACGTTGTTCCAGTCATATCTCATTAAAAGCCAGTTGGGTTAAATTTCCTGAAACCATCATCCTAAATAAGAGAAGGGGCACTCAGATTAAAAGAATGCAAATGCACATATTAATCAGATGTGTTTACCAGGATAGTACATATATTTTTCAAAACTAAACCTCGGAGCATGGTAAAACTGAGATATACTTACTTAAAAAGCTCCAGGGAGCATGTACATTGCAGGCACAAACTCAAGGAGGGAACAACTTCAGGTGTTTAACTAAGCAGTAAACATACTGGTATGTGCCAGTACCTTTTCATTTTGATTGGTATATTTTAATGAACCACTACAGCACCTATTTACATACAAGTTGAAGCTATAGGCCATAAGCTGATTTGAGCACACCTTTCAGGATACAGCATAGATGGGAAGAACAAACCAAGCAGGGAACCAGGAATTTTCTAGTCCTAACTGACTCTCAGATTCTCTTTGGTGCATGGATTTCATGGGGTAAGACTTTTCATCTCTGTCTAATATGAGTGGATATATTAAAATATCTCAAGCAAACATTTCTGCCTATTTTAAAACTCCTACTAATTGCTGAGGGAGTTTCCTTGCTGGTTGCCCACATAACCCTTCTTTCCAAATCAATCTGACAGTGCTCCCACACAACTACACCCTGTCTGAACTCGTCTCATTTGAGTACTAGACTCAAGGCACAACCCCCTGTGTTGTCAAGAGAGTGTTAAAAGTTCTCCTCCCTTTCCCCCATAAGAAATGGGAACAGATAGGTCATCTATAGAAGACCAAAGCAGTCTTGCACAAGGACAAGGCACAGATTCAAGCATCTGGTGTCATGAAGAACGATTCAGCTAAGGTACTCAAAGCAGCCTGAGACACAAAATTCTAAGGGCTGCTTTACACTCAAGTCTCTCATCACATTTACCTATGGTTTACTTTGTCAAAATTCCTTGTAAGTGACCTCCTTGTGAGCCCGTTACAGTGGTACAAGATCCCCAGTCCATCATTTCCTCCTTACACAGCTCTTCATTGAACCTTACTTATGCTATAGCTTTACTAAGAGTGCACTGTTACAACTATAAACTTTTGATACAGTTAATGAGAGAGAGGGTATGTCTGGTGAATAAACACCTCTAGAAGTAGCTTCCAATTCAGAAAGTAAGTCTATATGACCTGTGTGTGCTTCTTGCAACCAGGGATCTCAAATGACAAGTTTGTATTAAAAACAATCAAGCTAATGAATGTACCAATTAATGAACTGCCTACAAAGGCAGACATTTACCTGGCTTTGATGGTAATGATATTGAGGGCACATTTGGTAGTGGTACTGTCTCAGGACCACTGATCTCCAGCAAATTCTTATCTAATTCTTCCTGTTCTAGTTCCTCTAATTCTGCCATCAGTTCATCCTAATATGATAAACAGAAAAAGAGTAATTAATGCAGGTTAGCTTGCCAACAAGCACCACAAACAATTAAGAAAGTATACTGAGATATGCACATTATTGCAAATGATAATGAATTCAGTCATAACATTCAGGGCTTTGCAAACTCCAGGGCTTTGCAGTCTCAGATTTTGTAGCTAAGTGTACAGGGGGGGTTTTTTGTTGTTTTTTTGTTTGTTTGTTTTCCCTGAGGTGGAAGAGACCACCTATAGGTTCTAGGACAGTGATTCTCAACCAGGGAGCCCGTGGCGCATTGGGGTGTCTTGAGATGCTTTCCAGGGTGCTGCACAATGTTAGCACTGTTTGGGTTTATCTTGTGAATCATGTTTGCACACCTGAATTTTTATACAGGAATCCAGTGATAAAAGCATTCTGACCTGTTGTGGACTTTTTGAGTTCTCTGCATGAAAAGAATTGCTTTATTATTTTCCTGTAGTCAAAAAAAAGAGTGAAAACTAAGAGCCAGAATTTTCTGAAGGGTGCCTCAAGTTTAAGAACATTGGGAACCACTGTGCTGAGTAAGATGCACAGATACATCAGTCTGATATGGGATCAGCACTGATATAAAGAAAATGTAATACATGGGAAATCAGTCATATCAGGCCAATAAACAGCCCATGCATGCGTGCAGCCACGACACAGCACAGGCACTGAGGAGCACAGCCCGGCAGCATGGAGAGCTGCCTCCAGCTGGCAAGTCAGGTGTGGCAGAAGGGGGAAGTGAAGGGGCATGGGGGGCAGATCAAGGCCTCCCTAGGGAGGGAAGAGTGGGGCTGGGGCTGGAGCTGGGCAAGCATTGCCCAGTCAGGGTGGGGCAGGCACGGCACAGAGCTGCAGCTCATCCACGGGGCAAGAGAAAGCTCTGTTTGTCATGCACCACTTGGCTGGAAGCTGCTGGTCCAGCGGTTCATCTGATCATCCCACAGCTCCTGTCACTGCTCCCACCGCTCATCTGGGAGGGTGTGGGCAGGGGTGTGTGCCCCCAGATCTGCGTGGGATGGGCTGGAGCCTTCACTGTGCCAAGCTCTTCCCAGTGGGACAGGGCTGCGCTGGGCTGGGCAGCTGCAGCGTTGAGAAGGGGCTTTGCCAAATTTATGGCTGCAGCTCCCTCTCCCCACCCCTCCCTGTAGCTCCCTCCTAGCGCAGCCCTGCCAAGAAGAGCTTGACACAACCCTGGCCCCAGCCCAACCCATGAAGATTATGGGGCACATGTCCCCCACACCCTGTACCCTCCCAGATGAATGGTGGGAGCAGCAGCGGGAGCTGTAGGATGAGCAAGCGAGCGCTGAATGAGCCACTGGACCAGCAGCTCTCAGCCGAGCAGCGTGTGCCGTTGGGAGCTGATCCCCTCCCCACACCCCCATATGAGCTGCAGCCCCTGCCCTCCCTCCCGAGGGCCTTAATATGAACCCCCCCCACACCCCTTCCCTCTTCTGTCCCCCTACACCAGACTTACCATACCAGCTGGAGGCAGCTCTCCACACTGCAGGCCTGGTATCAGAAATTGGATTGGCATCAGCCAACATGCCTCCTCAAAAATCAGCTATCAGTATCAGTCGCAAAATTCTCTATTGGTGCACCCCTGGTTCCGAGATGTAAAAAATCCCCAAAAACAAACAAAAAAAAAACCCCAACTCCCAGCACGGTATCTGGATATAGTCAACACAGATCATTAAGAGAAGGGTTTTATTTAAAACATCAAGCAAGTAATTCTTGAGTTACCTCATCAAAGTCTTCGCCAAACCCTACAGGTTTTGAAATAGCTGTTGAAATCTCATCTGCCAATTCCTGCTGTTCTGCAATGTCCTGCATTAATTCATCTACTTTATCAATATCCCTGAAAGGAGAAATATGGAAAAGGTTAAGTCATTCACTTGCCTGGCACTAGCCATTAAATTACATTTGCTGGTTTTGTGGCAATGCCACTACTTGGTGACATTTCAGACGTGCCTATTCTCAACCTCATCTCTTTTTGCCAGCTACTTCATCATAAGCAATCTCTGTTTCCTACCCCGTGCCAAAAACTGCTGCTACTCACTGCTGCCAATAAACTGTTACTTCTACCCTTTGCAGACAAAAATGACAATGGCAGGCACTACTTATAGACAGCATAGGAAGCTGCCATCTTCCACAACAGCAGCTTTATTTTACTTTTTAGAGACTTTTGTCTCTAAAAGGGCAGCTGAACAAAAACAAAAGCAGGCATTTTAACAAAGAACAGCATGTGACCTCACACTCACTAAAAATAAGGGGGGTTGCCAGAGTTTCTGAAAGCTGACAATTCTTCATAAAATTTTTCAGAAACATTAAAATACCTCAAATCATATGGTTATTCTCCTTGGTCACTGTAAGGCTGAGTTACGGTTATTTGCCCTAATTCTGCATTTTCAGATCAGAACATGCTAGGATTTCTCTTATTTCTGACTCTCACTTTTCCTGGATCTATAACATTTGGTTTCGCATCAAGTACATCTTTGCAATCTGGTTTACTGTCCATTACTGACACGCACTCTCAATCTTTATGTAATTTTTTTTTTTTTTTTAGTATATCAGTTACATATTGGATCAGCACCAATAAAAGGGAAATTTACATTATCAGCTATCAGATTTTTTTGACCATTGTAGCCAATAATGTTAATCGGATAAATATAATTAATTATGCCTCCTGGCCAGGGCCCCCAGATGCCTCGGTTTGCTCTCCCCTGTGGGGCCAAGACTCTCAGATGCCTGGGTTCCCTTGGGAAACAGCAGGTTTCCCCTTCCAGGAAAAAAGCATTCTAGCTGCAAGGGGATGCTGGGAGTGAAATGCAGAGGGCACAGCATGCACGTGCACAGGGGCATGCTTGCACATGGCCAAGAAAACAGCCGGGCAGCAAGGAGGGCAGCTCCTTGAAGGTAAGTCTATGGAGATGGCAAGGGGTGTATGGGGGTGGGAAGAGGGACAAAACCACAGGAGGCTCATCCACGGGAAATGGGGCGAGGGATGCAGCTCCCCACAACTGTGTGCACCCCCTGGCGGGGAGGGGACATATGCCCCACTAGATTTGTGTGCAGGATGGATGTGGGCTTCTCGCTGTGGGCTCATGGCCCTCCCTGCTCTGCTGCCTTTCCCTCAGGAGTCCCATGTTGGCCACGCACCCACTGCTCACCTGGCAGCAGTGGGGGTGGCAAGTTGTGCCCTCCACTGCTGGGTGGCGAGGGGATGCACGGCTGGTACAGGGCCTCTAGAGCAAAGGCAACAGAGCAGAGAGCCCTGAGCCCACAGCTGGCAGTCTGTATTCAACCTCACCCCACTCAGCTCTGCTCTGCTTAAATGGCCCTGTGCTTAAAAATGGTGGCAACGGCACTTGAACTAAAGCTCATTCAACAAGTTTTAGCTCACATGCTCCTGCCACCATTTTTTAAGGCTGTTGGAGTCCACCAAAAAAGGTTGATGTCAGTACATTTTTAAGTGCTGACATAAATAAATCTTTTTTCTTTTTGTTCACTCTAGCAGCCTCCAGCATCATGGTAACCAAATCGGTTATCAAATTTGCATCAGCCAATGTGGCTCATTAAGAATCAGCTATCAGCCAAGACAATCTTTATCGGTGCACCCCTAAAATTTTTATTTGGAATTATACTGAACAGAAGAAAGATGAATTGCTATGAACTCTTAAATGTGGCTTAAGTCTCTGCTGGTATTATATGGATGGTGACAGAATACATGTTTGAAGTCATTTTAGATGATGCTGACAGAATTTGGGTTTTTAACAAAAGAGTAATGTATTTGTCAGCAATCACTTCATACCCCATGGTACATTTCCAGATATAAAAGACTGGGATTTTTCAATTTTGGTCAATATGCAATTTAATCTAACACTGTATCTAAAGAAATAGAAAGATTTTTCTGCTTTGCCTGGAACCGCTACAAAAAATGAAGTCAGTCATTTCAGGCAAAGCATTTATCAGATCGTATAGGACCTTGCTTTTTATTTTATTTCCAAAACTACAGGTTTGCTTTCTGGAAGTACTTACATGTTATCATGAGCAGCTTTCATAGCTTTAGCAGCAAAGCCCATATTTTTGAGTACTTCAGTATTGGTGTTGGCATTTTCAAGGGCTTCTCTCTGGAATTCAATTGTTGATAACGTACCATCTATCTGTGCAAGCTGCTTCTCATACCTCTTCTTGCGCTTTAGGGCTTGAAGGGCAGCTGAACAAAAACAAACAGCAAAAAAGATTTACATGATGTGTCCAAAATAACTATTCAATTCTTGTAAAAAAAGCCATTTACAATCCATTGTTTAATTCATTTAACTGTTTATACCTTCTGCTTCTCTTTCTCCTTTAATTAAAATTTGTTACTGTTGTGCATTGCTACCTGAACAAATTTAATAGTATCCATGTTCCTGATGTCCATTTATGGAAAAATAAAATCTAAGAACAGTAACCAAAAGCTTTGCAGATGAACTGCTCAGGGGGAGCAGGCAGCAGAGTTCACCCAGGTGGTATGGTAAAAGTGAGGTCTGCTCCCCACCTCCAATCTGGCCCATGGCTGCCCCCAGAAGCATTCCGCATAGGGCCAAGCTCTGCCTACTCCTATCCAGAGAAGCCTGCACCACACTTACACCCAACCCACACCAGTACAATTGCACTGCCCCAGCTCCTGCCCTGGCCAGCATGCCCAGGTACTGCTCAGCTCCCCACTGTCTCCAGGGGCTCTTCTTTCTCCTCCTCCTGCCCCTACGGCAGGACCCCCCCATGGGTCTATGGGGACCCATGCCAAGCAGCAAATGCCCAGCAAGGGGGGTGGGGGGCAGGGAAGCTGCAGCCATGTGACTCCTACACTAGTGCATGGGGCTCCAGTTCCAGGTTGCCTTCTATCAAGTCCATCCGCCCAGTGCAATGAACAGCCATCTGAGGGCAGCTGAGTGAGTGGAAAGAAGCCAAGAGTGTGGCAGGAGCTGCCTGCCTGCAGCTTGGTGTGTGATGCCAGGCATGTGTCCCCATAGCCACCATTGCTTCTCCATGCTACCTGCTGCCTGGAGCTCTGCAGCAGGAGCAGGAGAAAGAGGCACTGGAGGTGGTGAAAACAAGCAGTACCTGGGCAGCTGCAGCAGCACCAGAGGCAGCCCCACAGGGAAGTGGCAGTGTGCTGTGGGTTTCCCCAGGCAGGGCTTGGCCTCATGAGAAGCACCACAGGGGCTGCCATGGGCCAGATCCAGTCTGTGGTCCTTATTTTGCCCACTCCTTATGTAGGCCTTAGTATAGCAAATGCTAATTGCACAGTTATGATTAGGCTGTAGGCTCAGGCACCAAAAGCAAATATGTTGGGCTGTCTAAAGTGCACAATAATTCAATCATAATGCATATGAACACATTTTTCCCTTTCCTTAAGTGTAAGGAACTGTCCACATGACAACTCCTAAAGAATTTTTAAACAGAAGAACTTTTACCATAACTGCTTCAGGTAACATGGTTCCATTTGGGTTGACATAGCAGCTCCATTGCTTTAAGTGCATGCAGTCTTGTAATGATGACTCGCATTTGCTTAACTCCACTCCATGAATATTTGGGCAGATGAGTAATAAATAGCACACTGCCTTTACAGGAAAAGTGTAGAGGAAGCAAACAATAGCACAGACTCAGTGTACAGTATTGTTCTGAATAAGTCTACTCTGAATCCATGTTTTCAGGTTCAATTTTAGAAAAAGAAAGCTTTTTCCCCTAAATAAAAAAAAAACAAACAAAAAACAATAGCTACAGATAAAGATCTTGAACTATTATTGCTGTTATTTTCACAGGAGACTCAAATAACCAAGGAAAAAGGATCCAAAGGATTGAATGCACTATAAATACCAAAAATTAGGGTTGGAAGGGACATCAGGAGGTCATCTGGTCCAACCCCCTGCTCAAAGCAGGTCCAGCCCCAACTAACAAGGCAAGGTTTGGTTAGTGAGGTGTTAAAGACTGCCAAGAATGGACATTCCACAATCTTGGTGAGTAACCTGTTCCAGTGTTTTACTACCCTCCTAATGAGAAAGTTTTTCCTAATATCTAACCTAAGCTTCCCCTGCTGCAACTTCAGACCATTACTCCTTGTTCTGTCATATGCCAACACTAAGAACAGTCTAACTCCATCCACTACTGAAGGCTGCTATTAAATACCTTTTCAGCCTTCTCTTCTCTAGACTAAACATACCCACAGTCCCCTCAGCCTTTCCTCCTGCCATACATCCTGGTCCCCAGCCCCCTATCCATTTTTGTTGCCCTCCACTGGACTCTCTCCAATTTGTCCACGTCCTTGCAAGTACAAAAATACTGCAAATACAGAAGTTGAGACTGCAGGAGGTCCCAGTAGAGATGGACTCCACATCTGAGGTACAGTTTTTATAATTCTTATGGGGGAGAGAGAGAGAAAGGAAATGTACTTATAATCAGTATTCTGTAAAATGTATTCCTGGAAAGACAGAAGGGAGAAATGAGAACTTGTTAATCTGGTTTGTATACCCGATTTCACATTTACAGTTCACATTCCAAGCACTCCACCTTCTGCACACATACCATTCACAAGACAACAAAGTTTGTGACTGGACCCATGGAAAAGGCAAAACTTAACTACTTCTGGTAGTAGAATCTACCACACACATAGATATAAATTAGGTTTAAAAATAACCATGCCACCCTCAAGTGTTTGCAAGTTTAGATAAAACTATAGAATGACTGGGCTTATTACAGGGGAGAATGGTCAAGTATAAAAAAGAACAAGGTCCATACAAGAGTAAAGTATTGCATACTTAGCAACATAAATACTTGTAAGGCTATACCTATCATTTTAAGTACCCATCATAAGACAGCTATGTTAAAAACAAATGTCCCCTTATTCCTGCATGACTATGACAGCTAGTAGTCATTAGGGTCCTTTTCTAGCTATTCCTAAATGTGCCTGTGCTTAGTCTGACAGACATAAGCCAAACTCTCTGATTAGAGGCATCATTCAAACAAAAAAGTAAAGATGCCCTCTGTACTTTCTAACTTCCTCCAAAGAGCAATGGTCTGATTCTTCAATATACAAAAGTCCTGGTCATTTAATATCATCTTCTTAAAGGAATATAACTAGGCCACACACACAGATTCTAACCCAGCTATTTAAAATCATCTTTGCTGCAAGATGCAGCTCAACTTTTGAGCTCAGACCCATGCTACACTTCCTCAATGAATATCCTTTTTCTTCAAGTCTCTAAACCAGTGGTTCTCAACCTTTTTAGGGGTGTCTTATATCTAAAAAATGACAGTTCTTAGTTTTAATTCATTTCTTGGCTATGGAAAAATAATAAAGCAATTCTGCTCCAAAGAAATCAGAAAGACTGTAACAAATCAGAATGTTTTTGACCATAAGGGTTAGTATTTGAAAGCTGTGAGTTGATTTTGTGATTCATGTGCAATGTTTGCACACCTAAAAGTGGTAATATTGCATGGCACTCAGCAGCACACTTAAAGGATTTCAAAACACTGGCTGAGAATGACTTTTCTAGTCTCAGCAGGAATCCAATCCAAAATGGTCTACTGGTTAAGGTACAGTAATTATACAGTTCCAAAATCCAACTCCTTTCCCCACATCCTGTTGAAAGCCTATTTGTAAAAACAAATTTGCCTGAGCTCCTGGCTAGTCAACCACACATTTCTTTAACTTAGAATATCAAATCACTTGACTCGGTAAAAAATGGTATTTGTAAGCGCTAATATACCTAATATACTATGGTGAGAGACACTAGAGAGAAATCCAATAGAAACAGAACGTTCAGTATTGCTGACTGTGAAGTATATATAGAACTATTTGCTTGACCAGAGTTTTTACAGCCATTGCACAAAGAGGTTTAAGGTATTATGTTTATAGACATTTAAGTGAAAGTTGTGTGATGAGCAGAAAATGATTATTTATGCTTTGTATTTCTGAACGCTAGCAGGAATGGAACTAACGTTACATGAGTAGTAGAGAAGATTTGTATTCCCACTGTGTAATTGAATGCGAGGTAAACTTATATTGCTATTTCCATTTCCCTCATCCAGCGGAGGTAGGTATTTAACATACATCACTCAAATTGCACTTAGCCATGTTAGTTTTCAGTTATTTTTTGGGATCTTCCTCCTTGTTTTTTTTAAACCTATGTCAGGCTTCACATTAAATGTTGTGTACAACATCTTAAAAAACCAAAGTAAAACAAAACTGAACCTTTAGCTGATGCTTAAGTTCTCTCCGCCAGGTTCCCCAAGTCAATTTTCAATGTCCTGTTCTCAGTCCTATCCATGCCCAAATATTAGCCCTGCCTTCCCAACTCTTAACATTCCCACTCTTCCCAAAAAATGACATGGAACATAGTCACTTGCACCTCCACGGTATCCTTATTACACCAGGGTGGGACATTGCTATTGGTGGAATTACAGGCAACACTTTTTTCAGCACCTGAGAGTTCAATCAGTCTGAAATCTGCCTATAAAATAAATGATGCAATAATTTAAATAATCTCCTATCTGTTGAAAATGAAAGAATCCTCATTACTAAATAAACTAAACTAAACTGAGATGACAACTCCATGAATGTTGAAAATCCATCTGCCTTTTTTAAAGTTCTGTGATAGTCACAGAAATTTAAACAAAATTGTAACAAGATTGAAAAGCCTTGATATGAAAAGTTTTTTTAGTCCTATTTTCTTTATAGGAAGGCATTTTAATTCAATTTATTCTTTATAAAATCAAATATAGGTATGTGATTTTTATTCACATGATTTATAATTTAATTGTTAACTATTATACACCAAGCTAATTTAAGGAATTTGTGGTTCAGGAGTCAGCTCCTCAGCTCTCTGATTATTAAATGTTCAAGAACAAACAAGTGTACTCAACCTTCTGGAAGGATATTAGGTACTACTCTCAAGTCACCTTTAACTCAGTTAAACATGACTTTCTACTGTAAAGGCAAGCAGAGGGACATGTGGATGCTTTTCAGGTGCAGAAAGGAAGCCTTTCAGGACTTTTTTTTAATATACCACCCAAGAAACTTACAGAACATGATGAAAAAACGCAACAAATCTTCTGTTTAGAATAGGAAATGAATTAGACTTTACTACCATGGCTACATGTGAAGTTTTTCACATGTAGCCATCATGATCACAACATAGTTACTCTGAAGCATGCAGGCAGGATGATGATTCTGTTTTTGACATGCAACTGCTAATCTCTATTTTCTTACCAAAAATAATTACTTCGCAAAACTGATGAGCAATGCTACGACCTTTTCCTGCACAATCATCCCTGCTATTTGCACATTACATCTTGAGATCTGATATGCTGCTTGGGTGAAGTTTTATAAAATTCACAATGAAACCAAAACCATACATGTAAATACCTAATTTGAGAGTAATGACAGTATTTCCTCTTCTCTCAAAATATTCTTCTACCCTTTCCTACCAATATGTAAACAGAAGCCAATACATTTTTCCTATTTTGTTCCTTCTTGTTATTTTTTGTGTAAACAAACCAAAATGGGAAACAGCCCATCTTTTTTATTTAAGACTGCTATCACATCAGGCAACCACAAAAAAGGCAGCCCTTGGGATCTGCATTTTTAATTACGCCTTTGCCATTTCCAAGACAGTAATTACAGCAGCAGGCAACATAATTTAATACTCAGTTTTAATTGATATGGAATTGCTTAAGCAAAAACAACAGCAACTACTCATTATGTTTAAGCATTTATTCTCTAGACTAGCCAGACATTTGCATCTTCCATAAAATAACATGATGCTAGAGTAGCCACAAATATTCATCTGAAGATTCAGATTGTTCTAGTCAATGCACAGATTTCTTAGAATATTTTCATCAGTTTGGATAGGATGCTACATTGGATTGTAAACTTTTTGGGACAGAGATATGCCTCTGAGAATATTCAGCATAGTGGATCTTATTAAAACAAATACTAATATCTTTGGGGATTAAGGTGTGTGAGATTTTAATAGAACTGTATGGTATACTAGCAAACTGCACATCAAGAATGACGGGGGCGGGGAGCAGATGGGGACAGAACCCTGCATCTGCCCCCCCCCCCGCCAATCCAGACTCATTCCCCACCTTCTCTCCCTCTGCCCCTGCCATTTGGGGTTCAGCCCCGCTCCCTTGTCACATCAGGCCTAGGCCCAGGCCCTCCCCCCTGCATCAGGCCCAGGCCCGCTCCTTCCTCCCACTCTCCTGCCTGCAGCCACATCAGGTCTATGTCCACTTCACCCCTCCCCCACCCCACTACTGGCCTCACTCCCCCATGCCATCATCACCACCACCACCAGAGAAGGGGGGAGGAGGGGATAGGCCAGCAATGCTTCACAATTTTATTTATACAGCATTGAAACAAACAGTTTTGCATTTACTGACAAGCCAATCTTGCAGCTCCACTGACATTTACACACAGCACTTCCTTTGAAAGATATCAGTGACAGGTTTAGAGTTTACTATAAGTTTGTTCAGAGATCATGCTAATAATGAATCTTTGATGTAAGAATGGATTTTTCTTTTTTTAATGTCAACTTCTAAAACTGTCACTAGCCACCTCCTTTTTCCTAGACCAGCAGAGTGTCTCTTTCCCTAATTGGAGAGGGACTCCTTCCTCAGAGCTGCTGCTTGGTTATTTAAAATGTTTAAAGACTATCATCTTTACTGAAAGCTAAGCAAAGTGAATATACTTTGAGGCAGATCAACATTTACAGCTAATCTCTATCAAGATACATACCATTTCAGAATCTCCACAATTATACATTAACATGCTTAGAGCAGTTTGCGGTTTGGCTTACGACCTGAAAAAGCTACATTTTATCCACTGTAATATGGGATAACATCACAGTGGATATATATCTTAAGAAGAAAGAACACTGGATACTGAGGTAAACAACTGCCTCCAGTCTCTGAGCCTATTTCATATACTCACAGAGCAGCTTTTTTTACAAATTAACTTTACCACCCAGGAGAACTATGCCATCTTTTAATTCTCCTGTGCAACATGAACTTAAGAAAAAAAATTTGGCAGCCTGCATGCCATAGGACACCTAAGGTAAACAGCCTGCTCCAGAGTTGTTTAAGCCTAATTTACATACTCGCAGAGCAGCTTTTTTATAAATGAACTTTCTTAACCAGGAGAACTATGCCATCTTTTAGTTCTCCTGTGCAATATGAAGTCTTGTTTCTATCTGGGAGAAATTTTACAATCTTTGAATCCTCCTTTGCCTGACAAAGGGTGTTTTGTCAAGTGACAAAAATTTTATGCCACTGAGGAAAATTCTAAAAATACAGTCCTCTCCTCCAAAGCTACAAAGGCTCAAGGACCTGCAGGTCCAATTTCTGTATTCGAAGTACAAGTCTGACAAGTCTGGAAACAATAGAATGAGTGTATTCAAATGGTTACTAATACTCTACATATAAAAAGTCAAGTTACTTTACTTTATACAGAAACAGACACAGCCATTAAGATCTGGATATAAGGAAAGGGAGAGGATTTTGGCCAGTTAGATTCCTTGTGATTTATTTACTTACTACTCATCCAACTTTCTTCTCTTTTGTTCTAGAGCTCCCAATTTTAACCATCACAAGCAGGGTTCCTATAGCTGATGAAATGAAAGGCACTCATCCCCTGGGAAACCCAGAGCAGCTACAGCTCTGATCACATGACAGGACAAATAAAAACTTACTAACATTTGTAAGTACTATTCTGCTGCAGAGTAAATTAGTCTAGTCCAGTCTAATAGGGGCACACGTGTAGATGCACAATGTTTACTGCACAGCAAGTTAATCTATTGTGCAGTAAATGTCTCATGTAGACATACCACAGAGGACCGAATTGTTCTGGGACTTAGCAAAGAGATACAGATCATCATCTTCAGATCACTGGTTCAGTCCATTACAGTACAGATGCAAATAAAAGTTGTCACCACGCAGCCATTCACTGGAATGCATCAAACAAAACTCTCTATCCAGTTTTTGTCAGATGACACTGTCAGACTGCAGTTCTGAACTTTCTCCACTTAGGATTAAAGGCAAGACAGCTTCTCTGGGACATGGCAGAAAATGCAGCAAAAGCACCATAATACTCTGGTGGATTTTAATTACAGCCAGAGTGCTATGGAGGTTAAGAAAGGCCTCTCCTTTTCATGCACTTAATTGAAAAGTTACCCTTGAACACCTAGAACCTACTAAAGTGAATTACAGTACAATTCTGCAGACAAAATTCTTACCTTTCTACTTATTCTTACCTTTCTACTTTATTCTTACCTTTCTACTTTGACTTGGAGATTTTCCACATTGTAAAGAATAAAACTGAAAGAGAAATGAGCTGTCAGGAGATGTTATTAGTCTGGTTTAGAAAATAAGCTTTGTCATCTTAAAAACTGACACTGGACATGCATAGAATGCAACTTTTTACTCAAAAATGTAACATGTTAGAAAGAAGAGCTCTATGAAAAGAAGTCACCATCTCAACACCTCAAACTGTTGCAGAAGGTTATTTGTGTTCGTTAAACAAAAAGTTAGATACAAATGATTCTACTCCCTCCAGAGATTTTTGCTGTGACTGGTGCTTAGGCATGATTCTTTCCATTCAGAACCCTAACAAACATGCTTATGATAAGATACATATTAACAGCATAGCAGTGAACAATACACTGTGAAAAAGGACAAAAATTCTCTTTTCCTCATTGCCAACTCAAAAGTGGTGTTAGTGACAATGCAAATGCCAAGAACTTGTAATCATTTTCTTTTTTTTCTTTCTTGTTTTTAATAAAATTTGTCTTTGAAGCAAACAGTTTTAACACTCCACACCTGTATGGAACATTCCAGATTAATTTGATGATACTTAAAATAACTATTTAATTAAACCTAAAGACTATCCAGACTAATCACAACCCTCATTTATCCAGTAGGTGATCCCAGTGAGGGAATGACATTTTTGCAGAATTATTTTTTTTAAAAAAAAAAGCTTATATTGGGAAAACATTCCCAATGTAAGTGGAAAAAGTACTAAAAGCTACATCTTCCTGAGTTTGCAGGGGGTGGGGGGGGAGCCCAGTCTCAGCTTCTGTTCCCAGACTTAGTATGCAACAGGAAAGCAACATTAACAATGATTTGGCCAGATTCCTTACTGTAATTTAGAATCCTGCGAGTCATGGTAAAACTGACCAGAATCATATCAGTTTCACAAGATTTATTAGGAACATGACAGAAGCTGTCACTGAAGTTGTTCAGCAGTGACCACAACTAAAAAGACATGGGATGAGTAGAGCAACAGATACCTAGATTGTCTTATGGCAACCAAGTGGATTGGGGCTGGAAGAAAAAAAAAGCACTCTTCCCTTCCAATAGATTATAGGGGAAAGGCATCTAATTCATCAGGGACCCTCCTAGGCAGAGTAATACAAGGCCATAAACTGTTGTACAGATACATTATATATGACACGACAGTACTTAGCAAACAAGTCTATTTAATTGCATCAAGCTGACGAGGATCTAGGCCATATTGCTATTCTGGTTTAAGTGTTAATCACCGCATTCACACAACTCTGTACTTGTTCAAAATTTGCCCTTCACTATGGACAATTAAGGCACAGACAGAAAACCAGCTTCCCACTGTAACTCATGGTGCTTTGCAGGATGTACCATGAGTTACAATGCTCCCCTGGATCACTGTTGGGTCCCAGGGGTTGGGGAATCCAGCTGCTGTTTAAAGCAGCTGGAAGCTTTCAGTCACTCTCCCCTAGCAACACCCCAGTGCTGTTTTCAGAATGTGAGGGAGAGAAAGGGAGTGGAGAGAGCTTGTTTTGGAGGTTCCCAGCCAGCACTGGAGGGTGGAATGGGTGAACTGGAGCCTGACATAAACAGACTTCTCAGGATACAGTAACATGTTTTCATCATCTGGAAGCTTGACACTATGAACTGCTACCATTCATTGCTAACTAGTTTGATACTAGGGATGTACTGATAAAGATTTTCTTGGCTGATAATGATAGCTGATGATTAACCAACCATATTGGCCAATGCGGATCCGATAACTGATATTTAGTAGTAGTGCAATGCATTTTAAACTACTAACATAAATACAATTTTTTGTTTGTTTTGCATTTCGTACACACACGCCTCCTGCCTGCTCCGGAGGGTGGTCACCGCCTTATTCCCACACACGTCAACCCCTCAACTATAGCTCTAACCCACAGGCCCACTCTCCACGCAGCTTGTGCTGCCATCCCAGGACTACAAGGTGGACCCTCATGCAGACAGCAGTGCCAGGCTGGTTTGGAACCCCAGAGCACACTGCTGCATCAGCACCATACAACTAATCCCCTGTGGCCAATGGAGAGAAACCACTTTTGCAAACAGGCCCAATGCCCAGCAGAGCAGAATGTCTCGTGTGGCACCCGCCGTGCACAGTCCCAATACTTAGGCTCCTCCACGGCAGCAAGAGCAAGAGCTAGAAACAGTTCTTCTGTTGCTGTGCATGGTGCCCCGGTGTTCCCTCCTACTGATCTCCGGGATCTGTAGTCTGCCGCGGGCTCAGGCTGGCAGTGTGGCATGGGGACCAGACTACACTCACACGATGCTCTGGGCACGTAACCATAATTATCAGCTACTGTGATGTAATTTCTCCTTCTATCGGTGCCAATTCGATAGCCAACCGATATACAAACCTCTATTTAATTCAGTTCTAACATGGGCTAGTATGGTGCCCTCTTGAAACCACAAGAAAGGCACCTGCTGCACCAAGTCATAAAACATGGGAATGCGTGAGATTATAAATGACAGGTGTCTAAGGACTGGGTTCCCCCAAACTGCTCTTTGACAGGATACTCATGTCTGTTCCTTGTCTAGCCCTATTCACACCATGCCAAAAACTATCAACAGGAAGGATATTTTCTCAGGCTGCTGCAAAGCTTAATCTAATCATCCACTGTGATCAGCCTGGAAACTGCCAGGATACAATTCCTGATGTCATTCTGCACTATCTAGCTAACCCTCTATTCCCTAACTGATATTTTTTGTTGGACATTTGTACAAGAGCAAGGAATAATGTAACTGGGCTCCAGGCAGTTACTGAATGTTAGTGGAACATGCTGCTGGGCAACTGAAAAAGTTATGCACCTTGTACAAAATACAGCAGACAAATCACATAACATCTGTGAGAACAAGGGAAAGATCCTGGAAAGTGGGCAAAAGCAGGTGGCAGAAGTACTTTCTGAATAGCATGGATAAGGTATTTTCAAGAATTAGTTGTGTTCCTATTCTAAACTTAGAAAATTGTTCTGGGTAATGAACAGGGGTCCTGGTTTTCCCAGATTTAAAATAAATAAAATAAATAAATATCGCAAATTCTCTGATAAAAAATCCAAAACCTATATTTAAAATTAAAGGCTCCTCATATCCCCCCAGCCCTGTTTGTGCCTCTCACTCCCCCCCACAACCCTCCAGCCTAGTTGGTGCCTCTCACCCACATCCCCCTGGACCCTGCCCAGTCCTGCCGGAGGGGGACCCCAGCCGCCAGAGCTATTGTGCCAGCAACCTGGGTCCTCGGCCCCCTGCCCCTGGCAGGAAGTGGCGCTCCCCTGCTGCGGGCTTGGGTGGGGGAGGCTGGTTCCCCGCCAGGGCACACACTACCACAGGGCAGATGGGACCCACATCCCCCAGTTTCTGTGTATGGGCAGGGGTGGGGGCCTGCTCCCTGTCACTGTATGCACTCCCAGGAACAAGGGGGGACCCAAGCCTTCAAGGTATATGCGCATAGTGGGGGTGGGGGCAGGCACAGGGAGCTCAGGCTCCCACCCTGCTACTCTCACCCAGGGCTCCGCAGCCCAGCAGGCACAACCCAGCATTGCAAGCAACAGCAGAGCCTCGCAAAGAAGCTACTTATTGCCATGAGTTCCACACTGCCCTGGCAATGCATCCCCTGTGCACACAGCAGCTTTGATCCACAGAACCCTGTGCTGCTGCCCTCACTGCAGCTTCTCCGCATGGATCCGCTGTTCCCTGTTACACCGGGTGGCACCCACTGGCCTGTGGGGGCTTCGGGGCAGGGTAGAATCCCAAGCCTGCAGCCTGATCCCACCCCCACCTGCGCACAGATCTGGGGGGCATGGATTACCCCCCCCATTTGTTAGTCCAATAAAAGTATTACCCAAAATGCCCATCTCTCCCATATTTCCTGCATCATCACAGTTACAACTTTCACCCACTGTACTACTTCGCAGTATTACGCACTGATCATGCACTCCTGCAGGCATTACATTTGAAAGAGTACTCCTCTTCTTCGTCTGCATCCATTCCATCAAAGTTCACTTAATAGTTTTTGGAACATATCTCCCTCAACAATTTGAGGCTTGCCAGCCTTGACCATTTTCAATGGGCCTAAACCACACTGTAGAAGTGTGACTAAAGAAGGAAGCCCCAAAGCCTGTTTCTGAGTAACCTCAGAGTGAACCTTTGCAGGCATAACAACTAGCTTGGTCAGTAAAGGAAAAACACTAACCAATACGGTCCTGCTAAACCCATAATGAGATCTAATTAAACAGAGCACAAGGCCTGAAAAAAAAACATTAAAAAAAAAAAATACTGTAAATTAGATCAGCCAGATACACTGTATCATGGCTTTAACTGAAATATGTTAGGAGTAATTATTGATGTAACCAAATGCATTAGATGTAGTTTTATTTTTATTTTAACAGATTCTTAGATAAGTTATAAAAACCAACAACAAAAGTCTTGTCAGTATAGATCATAAACAAAAATGAAAAGAAACCAATACAGTAGCAAGCACTATTCCATGATGGTAAAGGATGAAGATACAATTCTAGAAGGGAGGATTTCATCACTTCCCCATGGACATTAATCCCAACTAACTGACAACTTCAAGTCTACAAGAGAGCTGGTTCAGTCCAGTACCAAGTTTCAGTGAAATAAAGTAAATTTAAATAAAACCAAGTATTTAGACTAAATATAAAGGTACAAACCAGAGGGAAATTTGGAGAGCTCAGCAAATTAAAAAAGATCTGCTGCCAGTCTGAATACCACCTTCCTCCTCTCACCCCCTTGAATTTCACCAGCCGATATAGGTAATAATCGATGTTGTGCTATCACAAGTAGCCAGACAGACTTGAGGAACAAGCATTTGTTTTTGTGTTTTGGAATGGAAGCAGGCAGTAAACCCGTCTCTTCCTCTTAATAGTAGCCAGCCTACCAGCTCACCTGCAATGTAGGTAACAGTAGCTCTCTGCTGTGGCATTATAGATAGTAATGGAAAAATCAGAAAAAGTACAAGGTTTTATAGTCCCAAACTTGGTCTTCCTTTTTACATACACAATTTTGGAAGATCAATACCACTTTTTTTTTCCCCACTTCAAGGTCTCCTTTGAGATAAGGAGCTTTTCAAAATCACCTTTTCTTAGTAGAGGTACTCTCTAACAAAGAACAACTGTAGCTATACCACTTGGGTGGTGATACACTCCTGCAACTGGCTAGGAGATAAGGAAATTACTGACGAGCATAACAGTATTTGTATTGAAATGCTGAAATAAAGTATTGTCTTTGGCTAAGGTTTTTATAGGATGTCTTCAGATCAGAGTAAGGTACATTGAAAAGTTAATAGATTTTTGCAGCAAATGTCCTGTAGACCACAAATGTCTTTCAGGCCTTGTGACACGAAATTGCTGTGTATTTCATCATAGCTCCACAGTTCAATTTGGGCCATTTACCAAAAGAAGGTTCAACTTTTTAAAAATCTGAATGCATTAATAAAACGGTAAGCCAATGTACCTTCTCTAGTGCTATTTTCATTTTGTATTTGCAATTCTAATAAACACAGAGACCTTGTACTTTTTTTTTTTTTTTTTTTTACTTCCTGTCCTCCTGCCAACCAGTATAATGAGCAGAGAGGGTTATGGAGCCACAGCAAGATGAGAAATGGAGAAAGAACAAGAGGCCACTTACAAAAAAAGACATATGGAGGTGGCAGGACTTGATACTAACGGAAAATATCTTCAAGCTTCAAGTCTCCATCAGACTATTTTGGATAAACTCTCCTATACAGTCATTTCAGCACCCAAACAAGGCTGTTGGGTAACATCCAAGTCTTTCATGTCATGAAGTTCTCATCTTCCCCAATAAAACTTCCTCCAAATCAGCACATGAGACCTAGGGCAGCTTGTGCATACCAACAGGTCACCTGGGGTGTTTTCTGATACCCACCAATTCATTCTTGGATTTGACAGCAGCACCATATATAAAAAAAAAAAAAAAAAAAAAAATCAAGGGTCCAGTTCCTCATATAAAACACAGTACGAGTGTAACCTGAGGTCCTATTTTAAACTTTTGACTTCAGCTACTTCTACAAGAGCTTCTTTAGACCTGCCACTGGGCCAGTTCCAGGAATGACCCTTCACCTTCATTTGCTCCTACAACACTTGCAGATGTCTACATTCTGACTATCCTGCTCCAAAGGAGGCTGAATATGAATCCTCCAATGAGGGGAAACCAAATCCAGATTCTCTACTGGTCTAAGGCACTTCTCTTTAGTTTACCTATCCTTCTTTAGGTCACTGCAAGTAAATGTTTCAGCATAAGGAAAAACTTTCAGGGTAAGAGTTATTTCTGTTCCAAAGAGGATTATGTAGTGTGGCCAAAGACAAAATATTTCAGTTTATGAAAGGCTGTGTGAGGACATTAAGCCAGTTCAACTAAGTTTACTCTAATACAATATCCCGCACTGACACAGCATAAATACCCAGGATGGCAGAGATAAAGCACTCTAGTAGGAATCTAAGCATTTATTATTCTTCTCTTTGCATCTGTGAAGAGGTGCTATCTACCAAGAATTCGTTGATTTATCAGGGATTTTCTAATGGAATTCAGCATTAGACTCCCTGTTCACATGTTTACCTCTGCTTTATAAATACAAAGTTTCCCCAAATCTTCTCTTCCAAGATAGGCAAATATCCTCATCTCCCAAAACTGAAGTCACATGCTCAAGACTACAGGAGACTCTTCAAGCACAGGCCTGGGAAAATGAAGGTATTAATCCTGCTTAGAATTTCTGGACTACTGCTTCCTCTTACACCAAGTAAATGGATTCAAAATAGAAGTTACTTTGACACAAGACCCTTTAGTCTGTTTAACCTGCTGCATAACTACATCATAATTCATTCTGGCCTTAAATTCTGTGAATCTATGAAAATATGGAAGTAGGAAAACAATATCAAGAATATGTACGAAAACCAGGATGGGAATCAAAGCTCTGATTCATTAGCAGGGAGGAATGGCGCCAGGTAAGAAAATGATAATGATCATATATTTACCATATGTTAGTTTTAAAAGTGAGTATTTGCAGTAGTAATCGATATTGTCTCCAATCAATACAACTAACTGGCTTTTCTATGCAAGCAATATACTTTTTCTCTGTCTGATGCCAGCCCAATAGGTTTCTAAATATCCTAGAACATCACTCTTTCATCTGAGAAAAATCAGGCTACACTTCCTTATTGCACCTTGTTGAACAGTCACCAATACTAATTTATCTAGCAAGTATAAATAAATACTCAAAGGCTATGAATTATGATTATTTAGCTATTGTTCACGACACACGCTCCCAGAACATTATAAGCCTGAAATGTGCTATCCTAAAGCAAAAAAAAAATCAGTAAGCTGAATCAGTTTTCTAGTTCATCTGCAGGGTACCTCTCTCTTGTAGTTCATCTATAAAAGGTACCTTAGTCTGTAAGGCACTTCTCTTTAGTTCACCTATCCTACTTTAGGTCAAAGCAGGTAAACATTTCAGCATGAAGGGAAGCTTTTGTGGTGCTTCAAAGGCTTTTGAAGTGCCGCAAAACACACAGCACACGTGATTTGGTTCTCTGCACTGCATATTTAAAGCTTAGACCCAAATTAAGATATAGGTTTCCCTCATTTTATGTGGATTCTGTATGTTTGAATTCGCTCTTATGCGATCACCCATTTATAACAAAAATTCGTTATATGCCAGGTAAATTCACCCGTATGTGATTGGTGTGGTGAAAGCCTGCAGTCAGCTGCTTCGTGTGGTGCACTGTGGGAGTGACATGCACCAAAATATAGTTTCCTGAGTGGATCTGTGCTCCTTGCTTGTTGTCTGCGACACGTTTCTGTAGTTGTCATCCCCATTACGGTAGTGCCCTGTGCTTGTACATACTGTTTGCTGTTAGCGAGTACCAAAACTGTCTTGTAAAAGTAGTAGAAATGGATCATTACAGTCGAGGTCTTGGAACATATGCCTATTTGTCACATTGTAAAGTGGGTTCCCTTTATGTGAATTCGAGTTAAAGTGCCATTTTCCAGCAACGCATGTAAAGCTAAGAAAACCTGTACCAGGAAACCCCGGTATCAAAGAAAGAAAAGCATACAGAAGAAAAGCATACAGAAGAGAATCCAGATACACAGCTGAAGATTTTGTTTTAAGAAAGTCTGTATACAAGAGTTAAAGTTAGCTTTATAAATCTCCACTTGAACTCCAGCCTAGAGAATCTGTACTTATGCCTAGAGCAGCATTAATATTTCTCCTATACCAAGAAAACATAAAACACAAAGCAAAAAGTATTTATGCTAGATCATGGAAAGTAGTTTAAGCTCTGCATTATTGCTCTTTACAAATATTGGTTTCTTAAACTGGATTATATCTTTGCAACACAAAGCAAACATTGCCATAGATTATAAAATCAGACAGGATAGTTAAATCACATGGGCTGATTATCATGTAGCACAGGCCACAGGCTCTCCCCCAAATTAAATCTGGCATTTTAATTTATACTAATGATGGAGATTCCCCCTATATCCTTATAAATTGTTCCAAATTGTTTAAAATGTGCTCCTTATTTCAAATATTAATTTTCCTAGTTTTAATTCCAGTCATTGGAATGTTCTACAGCTTTATCTAGGAGACATATTTTTCTTCCCCATTGAGTATTTCTAGACTGAGGTCAAGTCATCCATTTACCATCTTTGAAAAGCTAAATATTTAAACACTCAAGATGCTCAATATGTCATGTTTTCAACCCTTTTTTTCAGAACCTGCTCCAATTTATCAATGTCCTTCTTAAATTACAGACAACATTCCTCCAGCAGTAGCACCTGGGCTAAGCACCTAAAATAATCTCACCACTCCTACTCAGTGTTCCCCTACTTATACCAAGGATCATATTGGCCTTTTTGACTACTATTCCACACTAAGAGCTGATGCTTAACTAATTATCTGCTCTGATGCCCAAACCCCTTTCAGAGTCACTGCTTCCCAAGATAGGAATATAAAATGGAGAAAACTTTTTCACACACGCATGACTTCATATTTAGCTGTACTACACTGCTTACAATCACTATATAAGGCCTATTTTATATGGACATAAGACCTAAACACTTACTATAAAGAAAGAAAAACAATTAAATGTTTTCCAAAGTAAAGCATTGAGGTAAATTTCAGTGATATTAAAAGAGAATGAGAAAAGGGATATTAAAAGAGAATGAGGTAAGGGTAAGACACTACATTTAAGAAATTACAGGGCGTCTGAAGTATGAAACTAACCAGATTTCAGAGCATGTCAGCCGTTACACCTATGATGAGCAGTCAGGATTTCTTCGTCCTTGTCCCTTGCCCAAATAAAAAAAAAA
>JAGPOW010000797.1:23652713-23669597 GCA_030014935.1 Caiman crocodilus | reverse complement strand
TTTAAGTGTCCCTAGATCCCAAACCTGTAGATGCTTAAAGCACTAACATAGGCTTTATATGCAGGTAAATCCACTAACTATAATGAGATGGCTCATGTTAAAAAACAAACCTTAAAAACACAGGCATGCATTAGTCACAGCAGTTTTACTTCTGAGCAGCAGAGCTACATGAAAGGACCACAGTAAAAAGCACAAGTCTTGTACAGGCAGAGGAGAGAAAAAATAAAATGTTTACACTACTGTGATTTCCTTAAATGGCTGAATTCTGAAAACATGTATCCACACCACATTTTCTGTGGTTGGTTGGCTGTTCCTGTATTGAGAACTGGAAACTGTTCTCATTCATTAAGTCCAAAATTCAAATTAAAATTTTTTTTAAAAATAGTATTACACATTTCCATAAATACATGTAATTTCTGAATTATAATATGACCCTCAAGCCAGCTGAGGAAAAATCCATGAAACTGTTTCATGGAAAAAGAAATCTTTTCCCTTAACAGCTCAACTGCTGAATAGCAGCCTCAGAGGAAAGAAACAAAATGCTGCTCTAATGCATCCTAAGGGTTCACTTCCTGGCAAGCTAGCATATAGCCAGCTCTTCCCTTCCCACCAGCATAATAATAAACCTGGCCCCTCAGCTTCACAGAGGTCTCTGTTGAAAGCGCATGGTTTTCTCCCAGAAAACCACCCCAAACCTTTGTCCTTAATTACTCCTTAGGATCCTGTCCTCCTATGAAACCGTAATTAACCAGACCCCAAGGCCCTCGTCTTCATGGCACCAGAACAGAAAGTCTCTAGAGACTGAGGCAAATGCTCTTCCTTTGCCTTAAAAAGGGAATTAGATCCCTCCACTCACTGTCCATATTGATACAGCTTTGTGGGGGCGGGGGGAAAGAGTAGAGAGACAGAAAACTGGGGACTCAGGAGGAAGTGCACAAAGAAAGGCATAAACTAGTTACGGAAAGAAGAGGAAGAGAAATGAAGAGGTATAGGGGAAGGGAGAGTAGCAGGGAAGACAACAGGTGATTTGTTATAGGAGGAAATATGAAACTAGCATGATGAAGAATAGAAGCACTTGGAAAACCCTAAGACTAAATATTAAACTATTTGAGTTGGTCTAATAAAAGATATCAGCTTTACCTAAAGAACCTTGTCTGCCTATGCCCTTTGACCAACATAACTGCAACCTACATCCCTAAGACTAAATGCATTTCTTAGTTTCAAATACAGCTCTCCAACTCAGTTTGATATCAAATCAAGCTAAATCTATGCAATACAGTCTTACATTGATTTGAGAGCATCTACACAATAACAATCACACTATTGTCAAAACAAACTCAGTTCAGTTGATGTAGACACTCAGACAAGCTTTTGTTACAGAGTTTTTTTAACCAGTACTTGCAATTTTAGATTAGTTTTTCATCTGAAACTGGAACTATGATGATCTAAAGCCTCCTTAAACAGTACGATGAGAAATGTGGCAATTACCAGTCTTGAGAGCGTGAAGAACTACATACAATAGGATAAGAATATGCATATCTGCCTCAGAAAAGACAGGAGATGCATACACACCCAGATTTGTCTCCTTGTTCTAAGAGCAGGAAGTGAGCAATTATACCCCCCCCCAAAAAAAAAAAAAAAAAAAAAAATCAAGGATATTGGATAGGACATAGGCAATATGGAGACCTGAAACATTGGATCACAAATTTAGCATATAATAAGCCACCAAGGACTTCACCATACCACAAACAGAGCCATTTTACTGTAAGGATTCAGCAGGATTTTGAGGACTGCTCAGAAATTTGAAAAAACATTAAGAAAAAGTGGGGTAAGTCTCCCTGGCATCATCTTTATACACAAGGAAATGCCACAAGCATCTATGCATTTAATTAATTTATACTACTATCTAAACACAGAGCAAGAGACTTCCTCATCCTAAATAGCAGGGAGCAGGCAAGGCAGGTGCTATTCCACACATTGCAAAATGTTCTGAAGTTTTAAGAAAGGCTTAAGTAGTTAATCAAGACAGCTTGATGGAGCAGAAAGCCAAGGGCAACCAGACAATCACTACAAGTTATTAACTAGGGTAGCCAGTTACATTGCTAACACTTACAACTGTGTTACATGCTAGGATATCATCCATCTCCTAAATTATAGCAGAATGTCACTTTTGCTATATAGCGAAAGCTGAGAAAAGGAAGATGCAAAAACACAGGCTATGTAAGCAACCTTGGAGAATTTTAAATTGCCAGTGAAAGCAATTTGATTCAGAAGGTGACTGCATTATCAAAATGCTTTCATACCATCTTCTTCAATCTAACAGGCTATTATTCTTATCAAATGCTATACCTTTACATTCCTGCCACCCCAAGAACATGTTATCCTTCTTACCAAATTAAACCAAACAGCCACTGAAATAGAAACCAGCACTTATCCCCCAGCCATAGTTTTATAATCAACATGAAACAACAGATATTTGCAAAATCTTTTGTTTATACTTCATTTTTTAAAGTGTGCAATAAACCAGCAGGATTTATTACAACTGGAAACTTGGTATGTTTCTAGTTGCATGAAGTGATTTTTTTTTCAACCAGTTTGCCAGTAATATGTCCTCAGCTCATCTTCCTGACATGTCAATATATTATTCACTTTTAGTTCAGTATAGTAAATTGTACAGGGCTGCTCTAACCCACCACAGAATCACAGACAATTGGGTTGGAAGGGACCTCAGTAGGTCATCTAGTCCACACTCCCTGCTCAAAGTAGGGCCATCCCCAACTATATCATCCCTGCCAAGGCTTTGTCTAGCTGGGTCTTAAAAAACCTCCAAGAATGGAGATTCCACCACCTCTTTGGGTAACGTTTTGCAGGTTTTTCTTAACATGCAACTCTAAACTTCCCTTGCTGCAACTTGACACCATTGCTCCTTATTCCATTATCTACTACCACTGAGAACAGTCTAGCTCTGAACTCTTTGGAACCAGCTTCCAGGTAGTTGAAGACTGCTATTAAATTCAACCCCCCTAAACCTTTTCTCCTTCAGACTAAATAAACTCAGTCCCCACAGCCTCTCCTCATAAATCAGGGATGCGCAAAGTCCAGCCAGTGGGCCCACAACAAACTCCATTTCCCAGCAGACCCAGCTGCATCGCCACAGCCAGTTTCCAGATTCCAGCAGCGGTGGAACCATGACAGCATGGGGTCAGGGTTTCCATGGAGACTGGCTCCAGCAGCAGTGGTACAGCCCATGGCTGACTGGGGAACTGCTCTGGAGCTGGGATCTTGCAGTAGTGACAGCATGGGTTCAGAGCTGGGGCACAACTGTAATCCACTGCCTGCAATCACATCAACCAATTTCCTCAGCACCCTCAGGTACATCACATCTATGCCCATAGACATGTACACATCAAGCTTTTCTAAATAGTCCCTAACCAGTTCTTTTGCCATAGTTCACTGCTCATCTCCTCCTGCAACTGTGCTGCCAGGTGCAGCAGTCTGGGAGCTGACCTTGCCTATGAAGACTGAGGTAAAAAAAGCAATCGAGTACTTCAGACTTATGTATCATCTGTCACTAGGTTGCTTCCCCTGTTCAGTAAGGGACCCCCCCACTTTACCTGATCTTCTTGTTACTGACATGACATGAATGGTTTCTACCTTTGCTAGCTGCAACTCCAGTTGAGCTTTGGCCTTCTTGGACATGTCCAGATTTGTGCCACACACACAGGCACTTGCAGCGCAGCACTGGGAGATACCGGTGTCAAAAAATCCTGCACCCAAAAAAGCAGGGTGGCGCATGCTGTCATCATGCATGTCACCTGAAACTGGAGCCTGACCAACAGCCAGAACATGGCTTTGGCTCCACATGCCGGATCACTGCCACTAGAGCCCTGGGAGGCCCCCAGGACAAGCTGCTGGGGCCAGCCCGTGCTAGCCCCAGCCTCACCTACCCAGAAACAACTTACAGACAGGCATTCCCAAGGGACAAGCAGCAGCAACACAACTTAATTCTACTCCTGTATGCCCAAGCAATAGTCTTATACTCCTCCCTAGTAATTTCTGCAAGTTTCCACGTCTTGCAAGCTTCCTTCTTGTATTTTAGCTCACTGAAGAGTTCCCTACTAAACCAAGCTGGTCTTTTGCCATACTTACTAGTCTTCTTCTGCATCAGGATGCTTTGGTCCTGCATACACAATAAGGTTTCTTTAAAATACAACAAGTTCTCCTGGACTCCTTCCCATGAGATAATCATCCATGACATAATATGGCACCCATGATACAATCATCCTGCAATTATTATGATGCCAAATGGTGTACTTTAGCACAATTTCTTAAGAAACATTGCTGTCTCTGCATTTTCAGATTTCTTCACCCCATCTCTCTGGACAGGTATTATTCAGAATTGCAGCTGGCACACTTCCATGCCTCACTTCTAAACTTATAAATCAATGTGTATGGTCTAATTTCAGTTTTGTGAGAGCATTTAGCATTTTAAGGAACATTAAAATTATTGGTAAACATGTGCATAAGTACACACACAATCTTTTTTCCAAGGCTCTCAAATTGCTCCACAACGGCCAACATTTCATACAGTTATCATCAGATTTCTATCACCGTTTTCCAGACAGGAAAACAAAGAAATAAAAGTAGCAATGTTACCTGTCACATATCAAGTCAGAGCCAAGCCAGGACTGAACCAGAATTTGACAATTAATCAACCAGTTTCACTGCTATTAGATCATGTAAAAGCAGATGTTATATCTTCAGTTCCAAAGAAAAAGAACACTTATGCTTTCAGACAAATCAGTTTGGAGCTCACCTATCATGAATAAGTCCCATGGAATGAAAACAAAAGCAGGGCAGATTTACCCCTTATAGACTAACTAAATCATAAATGACTAATTTTGTCTATAAGGTGCAAACCTACCTTGCCTTCCGCTTGAAGCGCCCCTCTCTGCTCATGGAAACCAAGACAGATTTGTCCTGTCCCCAACAGCAAATAACCAACTTCCAGCATCAAGTGTAGGGAGACCCATAGCTGACGGCTTCTGTCAGCAACAAATCTCCCACCTGAGGCCAGGACTGCAGGGATACAAGAAGCACATCATTCCCAATCGCTCCATGCAGCCAGGTGCTGCCAGTACGCTTGGGTAAATGGAGATGGTCTCTGTGCCAATGGTCCCTGGCCCAGTGGGCAGTGCGGGCAAGGAAAACTCTTCACAGGGACCTCCATGTGGCAGCTTCTCCGACGGCAGCTAGGCTGACCAGAGGGTGGAAAGACAAAAAAGCCTGTGAAAACAGACAGGCCAGAGCCAGGCTCTGCTCCTGGCTGGCCTCAAAGGGGCAAGCCAGGATCCAGGGGCAGGCAGGGCCCCCAAAGCTGGGCCAACCGCTCTCCCAGCAGGGCTCCGCCACAACCCAGTGTCTCCCTCACCAGGCGACCTGACACCACCCCGTCAGGACGCCAGGTAGCTCAGGCGGCACCTCAGCGCCATGGCTAGGCCGGGTGGGGCCAGCTCAGAGCATCCAGCCCCGGCCCTCACCGCGCTTGTTCTTGGTGCCATGCTTGCGGGCTGCCGCCAGCTCGTGCTCGATCTTCTTCTCCAGGAACTCCTGTTTCTTGCTGAGCATCTCCTCAGTGTCGCGCAGCCGCTGGATCGCCTCCTGCGGGGACGGGCCTTTGCCGGCGCCCTTCCCGCCAGCCCCGATGTCGAACAGCTTCCCCAGCAGCCCCGCCATGGCTGTGCCGCTCCCGCCAGCGACGCGCGGGCGGGGACCGGAGGCCAGGCAGGCCTGAGCACCAGCGGACTCGGCCTGACACGCAAACCCGGACCTCGCAACGGCTACTCCCCGCCGGCTCCGCCTCCGCCACCGCCCCTCACGCCGCGCCCGGGCAACAGCCAGCAGACCTTGCCACTACACCTCCCGGCAGCCCCGGCGCGCGCGCACCGTCCAGCACAGGCCAGTGCACCGCGCAACGCATGCTGGAGGCTGTAGTCCTGCCCAATGGGGCGGGGCAGTGTACGTCCCGCCTACACGCTCATCATGCGGAGGCCGCGCTGCATGCCGGGAGGTAGAGGCTCAGCTCAGTTTAGCAGCTCTGACGCTACACCACGGGATCTATGACGTCACGACCCCGTGATGAGTCTCGGTTCGTGACTATGGGCGTTCCCGTTGCGCGGCTTTGCCTGTAGCTTGTGGGACGCATGGAGGGGCTGCTTCGTAGTCAGATACCGCTGCTGTCAGTGAGACTCGGGCCTGTGGCGTGATCTCCTGATGAGATCGCGGGCCGGATGGGGAGCGCGGTCGGGGCGGGCCCCTCAGCTCCCGGCCTGCATCCCGGCTCCGAGCCCTAGGGCTTTGCCTGTGTCCCCGACTTGACCCTTCAGCTGCGGCGGCCGCAGGGTTTCGGAGGAAGCAGCAGCAGTACACGCCGAGTCGGCCCCCTGCCACTGATAGCCACCCAGCCGGTCGGGTTAGACCAGGGTCGTCTGGTCAATCTAGTCCATTTAAAAAGGTCACCAGCTCTGGCTTAGTGCGTCCAGCTGGCCCCTGGTTTTGAGCCAGAGCTTTGCTGAACTTTAAACATTTGGGCTGAAACTGATCAGCAGTGACCGTCCTGGGTTGCCTTCTTTTAAAACTGAAGCCCAAAATGGTTGGGCCCTTGTTTGCAAATAAGGCCAAGAAAACCAATGTTGTGTTTTGCAGGGTTGAACCCATTCTGGCAACCTGGACTTTGAAAAGCTCTGGAGTGAGGACTGGAAGCTGCCATAGGAAAGAGCAAACACCTTCTGTCTGGGATACTCATCTGAAGCTGATAATCATGTCCAAGTTAAGGAATCTCTGAAAAATTGCATCTTGCTCATGCCCCCAAAGTACCAGATAGAACAGGGAGGGCAATTATTGGGGCGGAGGGATGCTTACTGAGTTTGGGCAAGCCATCAAGGGCCACATGACAGGCTGCCAGGGACAGGTAAATATTAATTTTCTAAATTTTGTGGGGGGGCCCTGTGGGCCAGAAAGAATAGCCAGGTGAGCCATCTTTTGCCCACCCCTGGGACAGAGCTCAACTGCCAATAGCTCTAAAGACACCATGCTCTGTCCGTGAGTGTTTGAGCCTCTTAGTGCTCCTCTGTATGATGAGAGTACACATCCCCAATGTCTGAACATGCTCCATTCTCTCACAGGTGTTATATATGGCAGAGCCATCGGTCCTATCACGTTACACTTAAAACATGATTACCCAGTTATTTATGCCTTAAATTGTAACCTGGCCACATGTTAATTCAATTAATGGCACCATAAAACAAGGAATAAGCCACAAACTTAGTCCACAAAAAATGTGGAATAACTTTATGGCTGGTTCCCAACATGCCATTAAACATGTGGCCAGTGCACCCATGTGGTTGGCCCTATCAGCTGAGGAAACTTTCAGGCATGGGAGCTTGCTATTTGCTGGGAAATGATCCAAGGTTTGCCCTACACCAGCAATAAGGTATGATGGGATCTGATGCTTGATCCCAGTTACATCTGCCATGCACATGTGGCAAGGCAGGATTGTGTGGGTTGCAAATCACATCCTAACATTTCTTCACCGGCATATTTGGTAGGGGCCTGAATGTTTACTATTGCACAGATCAACTGAGTCTCCCCCTTCCTTTTCAGAGTTAAAGCAGTACAGTCATACTATCCCTGCAGTGGCTCCTTGGGCTGGGTTAAAGACAGGTACCAGAACTGAGAACAGAACATGTTTCTCTGGGCTTTCTGTGATCTGCCCTGCGCTCCCAGAAGGCATCTAGACACTGTAAAGAAGCCATTTGATTCACATGCAAAAGGAAGAGTAAGATACATGCCAAATAGAGGGATATGCTAGGGAAATACACTGGGATTAGGAGCCTGGGTTGAAGACTTGGACTGGAATCAGAAGCCTGAGACTGGAATGAACTTAGTAAGGAAAACAGGATTGCAATGAGAAGACTGAGATGGGGAAAGATAAGATTAGGACAGAGATAGGTTAGAAAGGATGGAGCAAGGGGAGTTAAGAAAAACATGCTCCCTGCCAGAGCCTAGCCTTACTGATCCTCTAGTGAGCAGTAATTAATTAAATCAACTGACAGAGTATATCTTACCCATACCTAGTACTGGTTCAGATGATAGCAACTTATTACTGCTATCAGTCCATTAGTTTAAGTGGCAGAGGCAGAAGGTAAATCTAAAGCTTCCAACTCTGCTGATAAACTGTAAAAGCATCGCTATGAAGACAAGCTGAAATGTAGGTGTTTCACTTCAGGTTCCTACACAAAAAGTATGCTTACAAACATTTTCAGTGTTGCAAAATCATGCATTCAAATGTGAGGAATGCCAGAACTAAAGTTGCCTAATTAGTAGTCACTAGCTGTATGTTCATCATTTTCTTGATGTCTAATTTAAGACTAATAATCTGAGTTGGAGAAGTTCTGAGCCCTAACAATTACAAATGGACTCACTGGGATCTGTACCTCTAGCATACACAATGTACTACATAACACCAAATACTATCCAAAATCAGAGCTGTCTCAAATTGCATGCAAAATTAGTAAATAGATACTTTGACATTAAGTTGTCTGTCTCAGATCCTTATCTGTAAAATGGGGATAAGACCGCCTCTTCCCCCCCATCGGGGTGTTATGAAAATACAATTAGTGCTTGAAAAGCAGTCAGATATTGTAGTGATGTGCAGCATTGAGGAGCCCATAAGGAAATTAATGGTTCTATCTTCTCAATAAGTTTGGAATAGTGTGCTGAAAAGATCTGGAACCACACATTAAATAACAAGGATAAAATAGGTGTTCTTTGAGTGAGCAACATCCATTCTGTGAAACAGTGGTAAATGATAATGTATTTAAAGCTGGATTTTTTAGTATCTTCCATGCCATGTGCTGTATGAAACCTGCATGAAAGGGTCTTCATTCTTCTGCCAGTTTCCTTTTTTCTCTAACTCTGACTATCCTGTTCCAAATCCTGTCATTTCTCTCTGTTGTCCTCTTACATGTCTCTTTGGGCCTTTTTTCTTTCTCCCACTTGGTTTCCAAAACAGCATTGGTTTAGGTTTTTCTTCATCACCTATTTTTATCACAACCTAACAAGCTCCATCTTTCTATCATTCCATAATGACGTTTCTCTCCTGCCTCCCTTTAGGCAGAAAACAGATCAATGTGGTACCTTATAGACCAGGGATAGGCAAAATATGGCCTGGCCCATAAGCCAAATCCATCCCTAGGGATTCTGTCCAGCCCATGGTGGGTCCCTTGGCCCTGTCGAGTCCAGGCACAGGGTAGCCCAGGTCATGGCAAATGTGTTTGGTCCCAGTGCCCCCGGGTACATGGCAAAACTGGGGTAGTGCAGTGACTGGACTCGGCTTCCTGGCAGCCCCACCAGTGGTGGCTTACTCTGCCTGGATGCCACTGCCAGTCTGTCTCTGCTAGACCTGGCCGCTCTGCCTAGGCACCCTGTCCCATCTGCCCTGCACCTACCACTGGGGGCATGGGACAAAATAGGTGTGTGGTTGTCTCTATGGACACCTGCCTGGTTCACCCATGGGCAAGGCACGTCTGGCCAGGAGGATACAGAAGCATGATGAGCAGGGACAGCACAGAACAGGTTCCCAGGGCAGAATCATGATCCACTCTCCATACATCTTTGCAATAGGTGCTGCTCCCACAGACAGCAGTCAACCCCTGCCCACAGAACTGGTGCTTATCACAGGGTTGAGGGAAGCCAATCACAACTGCCCCAGGCCATAGCCCCACACTGTAACTGCCTCATGATCCCATTTCTGCCCACCCATCCTGCTCCCGGATGCCACTCCCCACTTGCTCATAGCTCCATCTAACCCACCTGGGCCACCATGGCAAGGGTGCTTAGCTGTATCACACTTTTTCTATGCATACCTAGATTATTATTAAAAGCTATTACGGGTCCCTCTAATTTTCAAAGTGATGGCAGAAAATTCTCTAAACAGAACTGCAGGCTCTATCAGATTTCTTTAAATGCGTGAGTTTAAATTTCAGGCAGCAAAGCTGGAAACACATATGAGCTCATTCTAAATTCACTGCAAATCAATCATCTTTTTTCCCATTTCCACTAAAAGGAACCAGTATCTACCTAGTTGTTGAGTGACTGTTAACAGGGCTGTGACAGCTGAAAAGTGTACCTGTGTGACAAAGGTGCTTGCTGAAGGCTCTATGAAGAATATATCAAGTGTTTTTCTGTATTTGTCTAGATATTAAGCTATAAGTTGTTCCTAAAAGCCTAATTCAAGTTTAAGATGTAGCAAAGCCTTGTATAAAGTGAGGCCTAGTAAATTTAGCAAAGCCTTGAAGTAGTAAGGCCCTGCAGCATAGTTAAAATTACCTTATCAAAGGAATGTAAGGCTTGTACTGCTTATTAGTCAGTCTAAGGAGAACTGAAGTAAAAGAAATCTGAGTAGTCGTTCATTATCAGTATCATTCAGAAGCTATAAATTAGCTAGAACATCTAGAAACCATTTAGAAGGAAGATACAGCTCTGTGAAAAAGATTAGTTGCCTAGATCAGTGGGCCCATGGACCTCGAGGAGCCCAAGAACTTCATTCCAGGGTCCTTCCCGGTACCCTTTGGACAGTGCTATTCAGGGACGCATGACTTCACTGAACTTTGTGAAAACAGAAGCTTGCTGTGTATCAGGCATCAGAGGAGACTGCCGATAAGTTGCAAACACAAATTGCTTTTGTCTGTCATTGTTTGTTTTGTTACTGTGCACATCTGTTCTACCAGGCATTCTCGTGCAGCCTTAGCCCAGGCTATCGATCTTGCCTGTCCCAGGCTTGCGAGTGGACCCCAAAGGCTACCCCAGCTGACGTCCAGGGAGCCCCTTAACTCACCTGCCACGACTTTGAATGGAACGTCAGTGGAGGAGTTCCACTTCAAGGCAGGCTTCAGGGTCGTCACGCGTCTCGGTGGGCACTCACGGGGCTCCGACCTTCCCTACACCCCAGCCACTCGCCACCTTCAGTCACAGGTCTTCTGGCCCTTTGGCATCCCTGGTTCCACTTGGTTTTTTACCCAGCCTCCCATGGCCCTGCAGCCACGAGTCCCAGTGTCCCTGGGTCATGGCTCAGGTGTGAAGGCTTCGAGGCCCTTGGTGCTAAATCCAACTATCCCGTATCCCTAGTGCCCTATTCCAACCACCCTGTGATGTAACATGCGATCCCCACCACTGACTGCTGGAGAGATGCGACCAGTGGACCAGAAGGCCACAAAGGAATAGTGTCCTTAGCCTACGGACCCTGTGTTTTCTCCGTGCCTGTGTGTCCCAGCCCCGGTTGCTTGCCCCACTCAGGGCTCCTATCTCTCCCCTAAGTTTGACCCTACTCTGATATGGAGTCCTAGTCGACTCTTCTGGGGGATGTTGTGGGCCCGTCCGCTGGTTAACCGTCCTTGCTTGGGGTCTTCTGCTGTACTCCGCGGCTATCCCCATTGGGGTTCCCATCGACTCCGCCCTCATTATCTCCTCTCTGGGCTTCCCTGTAGTTGCTCTTGCCTTCTCAGCACTCGTCTGCCATTCACTGCTGCTCCCATTGTCAACTTCCCTGCTGGCTTGCCAGCTTGCCGCTGGCTCCGCTGTCGGCTTCTCTGCCGGTGCCTTCACCGGCTCTGCTGCCGGCTTCGCTGCCTGTGCCGCTGCCGGCTTTGCTGCCAGTGCCTTTGCCAGCTTCGCTGCCTGTGCTGCTGCCAGCTCTTCTGCTGGCTTCTCTGCTGGCTCTGCCCCCAGCATCCTGGGCTGCCCGACACAGCAGCTGCGCGCTTCAGGGTGTGGGCTTCCCTGGTGAGCCTCCACTCACCAGCCTCCCTCCTGTGCCTCCGGAGCCACCTTTTGTTTCCGCCGGGTGGCATCTCCAGCTGACGTCACTTGGCCCCAGCTGAATATGAACACAGCTGACGATGGAGAAACTCAGCCAAGTTTTTCCCATGGTGATAACTCATTCAAGGCCGCAAGGAGAGAATCCCCGAGCAGAGCTGCATTTCTTTACCTGTGCAGGGATTAAAAATATTGAAAAGCAACAGAAGTCCAAGCCAGGAGAGCCAGTAATAAACTGGCTAGTTCAAATGTATAGTGAAGGGGCATTTGCAATTTCAGTGAATGGAGCCAAAGCTGCAAAAACAGTTCTGTGCCCCAAGCTACAGTTAAATCAGTTTGCAAAAAGTGATGAAAATGTTACTTTGTTTTCTGCTGCACTCCAAGTCACTGCAGCCAGTTATGGTAATATGGAAGAAGAGCTTAGCCCTGCCCCTCGGGCATGGGCCAATTTAGAAAAGGCTGTCCACTGCTTGTATCTATTATCACTAACTGAAATCATTCGTGCAGCAGTTTGGACTCACATGCCAGATGCAGAAGTCATGACAGCACCGTTGTGGAAGAGGTTTTGCTGATGAGCAACAACAGAGTGCACCTCGGCCTTGTTAGCCTTGGAGCCAGAGGCAGTGAATCACCCAGTAAAAGATGTGATCTGGCAGTTAGTGCAGCTTCTACCCATTTTGCAGAAGCCAAGGCTTACCAAGCCGACAAAAACTGCCAAGGCAAAGGCAGTGGCTTCAGTGAAAGATAAACCCCGTCCCCCCTTGCCCCCCCGAATTATTGAAAAAAGCTGGGAAAGGCCGACCCAAGACTCCACAAGCAAAAATGTGGAAAGACTTGTCAGCTGCCGGTTTTAATAAAGTAAAAATTGATGGAGTACCCACCAGTGTTTTTCAAGGGCTGTGGGCTAAACACTGTACCAAAAGAGCAAGACCAAAAGCAGAGCCTTTTGTGCCACCAACAGTGTCACCGGAAAGATTCTCTGCCCTGAGAGCAAAACTGTCAACATTTTCCTAGGCACATACAGAGCTGCCAGCCTTTACCTCACCTGATCATATGGCCTAGGGGGTCCGGCAAGCGCAACCCCCAAAGAAAGGAGCCACAATGGGGGTAGTAGCAGGCCGAGGACCAGTATCTAAAGTTAATATTAGCCCCTTAATTCGGATACCTGTACAGATTCAATGAAGTAAAAGTGAAAGTCAGTTGATATGCTATTAAACACAGGTGCCCAGATTTGCATTTTAGATTCCGCAGATTAGAAAGGAGAGAAAAGAACCCCTTATCAAGTAATTAAGAGTTGGAGGCACCAGACAACCAGGATGTCTAGTCTGAGCAACCTTTGCGTTACTTAATGGCTCTAAGTTAACAGCAGCTGCAGTAATACTTAAAGGGGACCAAGTTTACTAGGACTTAATATACTAAGAGAATAGCAGTTTGCCATTGAACAAGAGAATTGGTAGTTTGAGTGTGCAGTGCCTCACCAAGAAACAGAAAAAAACAGCTATAATAGCTGTAACTTGATGTAGCATGATCCCACTAACCCTGCCTCCCATGAGAAAAGTACACAGACCCCAGTATCGAACTCTCCCCGACGCCACACAACCTATCCAGTGTATTATCAGCCAGCAGTTAAAAGATGAGACTACTATTCAAACTCACTCCCCATATAACAATCCAGTGTGGCCAATGCACAAGCCAAATAGAGGGTGGCAGTTGACTATTGACTTCTGAGCTTTGAATGCTAATACTGACACCTTAATGGCTGCCATCCCATCACTACCAGCCTTGACAGAAAGCATCCAGAGTTATAAGCCTGCATAGATAGAATCTATTAATATCAAAGATACGTTGTGACGCTATGTGTTTGTAGCAGTAAAAATTATCACGAGGATAACGTTTGCCCACACCTCAGCGAGAGCTACAGCCCAGGACACTTGCTCAGCACTAGAAATTCAACTAGCTGTGTATCCATCACCTATAGAACTACAAAGCGATAATGACCTTCACTTCTGCAATCATCTCGTGTATGACTAGACCGCAAAACATAGCATGTTATGGACATATCACAGCCCATACCATCTGCAATCTAACAGATTAGTAAGGGAGCCAATGGCACCCTCAAATTCAATTTGCGGATAGCTGCTGGCCCAGCTCTTAAAGACTGAGACTTGCACCTGGATCGAGCTATCAATTGGGCCAATAACCGACCCCATCCGGGAGGTAACCCTATGCAACAGGCCTTTGGATTGTTCAGTCCCGAGTATCATATTCAGTCCCTCAATCCCTGTGAGCCAGCAGTAGAGTGACCTAGGGGTGGTGACCCGGGAAATCTTCAGGCAGAAGATTGGGTAGTCACGAAGTATCCTCAAGAAAATAAATGAGAAGGGACACTATTAGCAAAAGGTATGAATAATACATGATGAGTATTTAATTCAGATTTATCTAACAGGAGCCATGCTCCTTATTGTCTTGTTCCTACAGATTGGATCTGTCCACAAGTGCAGCCATAACCATTTCTAATTGAGCTTGCCACTGAAGACAAGTCCTGCTCTGTCACCAGTCTAAATTGACTGGCACCATAAAGTGGTAAACTGTTATGAATGTACTCTTTTTATTAATACCTTATTGTATTTCCTGGGTAGGGCGTGGGTAGGGTAATAATCCTTCTTATTATCCAGATATTAATGAACTTGCTCATGAAGACTTCAAGGAGTAGTCTGACCCCGAAGAGCATCCCCTGGAAATGCGTTCAAATGGCCTTCATGTGGTCCAGCCACAGTATCCATACTAGAAGAAACCTGCCACCCCAGAGCAAGTGAAGTCCTGGTCTCTGAGTAGGAAAAACAAGATAGTAGACTGGCAAAGTGCTAACTGTCAGTGCACCTGACATTAATATCTGGGGTTCATTTTCTACCGGAAGGCTAGAATGGCTAACCGTGGAAGAAGTAATTGTTGTAGCTCTGCCTGTTTGGGAGTTTATTGTTACATACTTCCTGAGAGGAACCCCGTTGAGCTCAACGCTCCTGAGTCTGTATCCCCAGTAGTGCATTCTGCATCTGTTCAGCCTCTCAAGCCACTGCATTTATGGGAGAATCTGCCCCCTCCCATCCCTATGGCTGACAACACTTTCCAGCAATAGTGTGAAGCCCACCAGGTGCGGGAGAGCATTACAGGTTGAAACAGTTATTACATGGTTTGTGAATCATTCCTACACAGAGGCATGGTAGAATGGTACCCACTTTAATACAACTCAAAGGAGACTATCTGCAGTTCTCCACCACTTATCCTCATCCTTTTATACCAGTGAGGTTCCTAAAGCAAATTAATGCTATGATTCTGCCAGGACAATGCTGTTTCATTAACCCAATACAGCACCATGCCCATGACCAACAGTGAGAGTTCTTTCACTCTCTGGGAGGTGAAGCATAGTTACAAGCTCCCAAAGAAAGGAGGATAAATGTGATCTATGAGAACACAGGGTGTTCACTATCATCTCTGGCCATTCCCCCACAGGAGGCCCTGACCCCACCTGTATATAACTCCACACCCTGATGGAGGTCACAAGTTAAAATGCCAGCCCTCCTAAATGCTTCATTGTTCACTGCCCGAGTATTGTTCCGACCAGAACAATGGTATGTTCGAGCTACTTTTCCAAACTGTTCAGCAGGAGCCCGGGTAGATGAAGTGTTGCTTAGATGAGGCTAGCCAGTCATTTTCTGTTCCATAAGTGTGCTTAAGTTCCACAAATGAAGAAATACTCAAAGTTATCTTTGAGACAGACTTAATTCGGCTATGAATGTGTGAAACTTGGATAAATCCCAGAAAAACACTGAAGGAGTAGCCAATCTTTGACAGACGGTAGGGCTGCTCACTAGAGGAGGCATGCTCAAAGGAAAAATGTTAGAGTACACTGATGAATTGCTACCTGATGCAAGATTAGAGACAGCCCGTCTTGCCCAAGTCAAGATGGACACTGCTTTTAAAAAAGACAAAAATCAAACTTGGAGTACTGCACGTGCACAAGTCCAGTTATCATTGAATATGCATTTTCCCCAGATAAACAATATCAAAAATAGAAAATAGCCCCCTGGCTTAGAAAATCACAGAATGCCTGCAACATTTAAGAAAAGATACCTCTACCAAAGTACCTGAATTACCACTTAGGAAGGCTGTGATGAAGAAAAATGTTCATTCTTAGTGCAGGAGGTAAAAAATAGAAACTAGACCACTGCTTATTTGCTAAACATGGAGCTAGGAAGATGCCTTTGAAACTAGAATCTGCATCACCCCATATGGGAAATAGTTACCCCGATGGCCCTCAGTATGTAGCACAGTCCCCCGTAGTTCAAATTAGTAGCACCTTAATTAAATTAGGAACCCTATGAAGAGGCTAGCCTCTCAGCCCACCTAACATGACCTGCATATATGAGTTACCTAATGTGTCATACGTAACAACAGGGCAACGTGTTTGTTGAGAAAGACCAGGTTGTTTGCTGCATAACAATGGTACCACCTAGACTTTACACAATTTGTGTTGCTTAAGAGCTAAAAGTAGAGCCATTGCTCTACTGCAATTAAGTAACTGTACTATTGCCCTAAAATTTCCTCTGAGACTATCCCTCTCAACTTTATGATACCCACTTCATGGGTATCAGATGTAGACATGCCACAGTTAGAAAACTAGAATGAAGTGAAAAATGAGCTGCAAAGCCTTGAGGCAAAGACTCGGCAAGGCACTCAGTTGGCTCTCCTTGCTCGAGAGGGTGGGCAAATCATCAGTCTGGCTGTTAATGTGCCTAAGCCATGTAAATAGTATGATGTAATTTGTACTCTTCATGTGTCACCAAATGCCACCTCAACTACGTGGCTAACCATCTTAAGCATCATAGTGTTCTGCATTGCCCTAGGGGCAACAACTAAATGGTGTTTTAATCGTTGTTGTAAATTTGTTCATGCAATGCAAGTTAAATTTATAAATCCCTCCCCATTTCCCAATGTAGCGCATGTGGCTTT